>CM050164.1:339050471-339650471 GCA_027410445.1 Discoglossus pictus | reverse complement strand
CCTGTACAGTCCATGAGGAGGCAGTTATAGGGCAGGAAAGGCAACATGGGCAACTTGAAATTGAACTGCCTGCTTCTGAGCATGTGTTGGGGAGTCAGCGATGTTGTCAAATAGTAAAAGGTTGATCTAAATTACCAGTGAAACAACAAAACCCAAATCCCCCATTCCTAAAAACTGCAGTGCAAACCCCACTGGCTCCAAGCTAGCAGTAAGTGTTATAGACAAAATTCATGGCAGCTGCTAGATAGAAGTAGGGTCTGCTAAAATTTCAAGTGTCCAGAGGTACACAAAAGACAGACTTTCTCAAATTACCAAAGAATGTATTGATCCAGTGAATTATGGAAAAGTAACCTCTAATATGGACATAGCTATTAGAATTATATGCATGGCCGGATTTATAATAAAGCAACATAGGCAGATGAGGGGCGCCTCATTTTAATAATACTGTACATTTAAAATAAATATCACTGCCCCAAAGAGATAAACCGGAGGCAGATTGCAGCTTCTCCATGCTTGTCGGCATGCTCCCTGTGCTTATGCTGCACTGCTCCGGAGTTCACACTGCAGACACAGAGCAGCTTCCTGACACTGAGGTACGAAGCTTCATTAGGTCAAACAGCACATCAAAGAGATAATGCCCAGCATCATGCTTTATATTTTAGCGTCTTTATATTTACATTCATTTGGTACTCTCTTTATATTATCACATAAAAATATTAAACAACTCGCAGCTTGCCCGTCAAAAAATGACTGCAAGAAGAGTGTAAGGCAGGTAATGGTGTTTGTTTGCGACATTAATTTTGTTGGTGTTCCAAGATCCTTCGGCGCTCATTGCGAGCCTCTTGTGTAAGTAAGTGTTGTAAAATGGCGCCTAATGTGTGGTACGCGTCTGTGATTGATTTGGCGTGCTTGTTCTTCGATTGCGTCCATCTTTTTCGGAAAATCTGTATGTGTTTGGTGGTGTTTTGTGTCTTTAGGGTCCTGTAGCCTCGTTTTCGTTTTTTACGGCAGCCATTTTTTCTCTTGCTTAGCGGATTTTCGGGTGTCTAAACTCTTCTATTTCGACTTAAATTGAGGTGTAACTTCAGTTTCTGAGGTCCTGGGTGCCCCCCCCCCCTTGCTGTGGGTAAGCTTTTTATGTATTTGTTGTGTATATTTATTGTGTTTTTAATGTTTTCATGTGCGCAGGTTTTGGGCGGTGAGGTCATATTTTTGCGAGGTCATAATGTTTTTTTTCTAAGTTCCGCGTCTCGTATTTGTTTCTCGTAAGTCCGTAAATTTTGCGAGGTCCGCAGCGGCCTTTGGCGCTCCTTGCCAGCAATTGAGGCCCTTGCTTTGCGAGGGCCGCTTGCTCGCTATGTGAGCATGCAGCGTTTGCAACGACCCGCTTGCTCACAACTATATATGTGATGTTCCTATGATTATGTCTGTGTGATTGTATTATATGATGATGGCTGCATGTGAATATGTAAAGTCTGTGTGCATGTATGTGTACTCTATATATAAATATATACGATGCCTGTCCATGTAAATACTGTAACATATATGGATATGTGAGTATATATGAACTAGGTATTTTTTTTATATAAATGAAGTATTTAAAGCCTTACACATACATACCACATTATAAAATTGTGTGTAAATAAATAGAGAAAAAAGAAAAAAGACACTTCAAGTATGTGTAAGTCATGGACATAAACATTTTTTGGGAAAATCTGAATTTTTGTTGTCTCTGTTTATGAAAAAAAGGAATCCATTTTGTGTTTTTTACATACTTCATGAGAGCTGGAACATGTCTTTTTAGTGGAGGCAGGACTGAGGAAGGTGGGAACAGAAAGCATTTTTTAATTTGAGAATATTAAAATTGACACCACACTCCTTCCCCCTCACTGGCCCAGAAGCAGGCTCCTTGCTTCAGGAAATGCAACCATATATCTCACACACACCTTTTCTACCTATGTATCATGGATTTTCCAGGGCCCAGCAAAGGCATAAAAATGTATTTTTTCTAATTAAACACTAGGGGCCTCATTCTATTATCGGCCGTAGGAGATGCGGGGCCGCAAGGAGCGGCCGTAAGCTATTAGGCTATTCTATTCCCTTCCGGCCGGGGATTCCGGCAGGCTTGCGGACGGCGCCTTGCTATCCCTTGCGGCCGCTTGCGCCGGAGGAAAGCCTCTGATCTTAAACGGCCGCAAGAGTTTCGGCCGCAAGAAAGCCTGGTTGCTATTCAATTGCTCCGGGAACCCTCTCTGCAAGGCTAAAAACGAGCCGCAGCTTACTTGCAGAAAAAAAGTCCCGCTAGCACCAATTAATCACATTATAAAGTCGAAATAAAGCCATCCTGCACTCTGAGGAGACTATAAAGTGATTGTAGGTGTTAGCAAAAATAGCACAACATTCCCCTATATTCAAATCCGTAAGGTTTTGCGCCTCACATGCCATTATCCACCCAGGCGATGGAGCAGAAAACATGACTCATCAGAGAAGGCAACCCTTTGCCAATCAGAAGAGGTCCAATCTCGGTACTATCATGCAAATTGAAGCTATCGGCCCTCACACACCTTTGTAGCCGACCTTCACCACTGACATCGATGGCAGATGGTGCTCAGCAGTTTTTAACTCTGATAATTTACAGTGATGCAGTTTAATCATGGTACACTTTAACCACAGCAGCAAGCCCCCCTTGGCCTGAATGCTAGTAATAATATTGTTTTTCAAAGTTGAATAAATTGCATGTTTTACTTATGACAGTGATGACTGATATGTTTGCAGAATGCCTGCATGCCACCTTATACACCCAACAAACCAACTCCCGACATGTGCCATATTTGGTTGGCTACACTCTGCTGACTTTAAAAGTAATAATGTGACTCAACCCTATATATATATATATATATATATATATATATATATATATATATGAAATATAATTATTCAGATATATCTTGCACTAGTATGCACATAAGAGGAGAGAATTATCCAAATATGTGATAATAAGACAAACCTAGAATCACAAAGACCATTGCAGCTAGTGCATCCTGGTAAATATAATTATAACACCAATTGAAGAAATGTAGAAAAACATGTAGCAGTCGGCATGGTATTGTCCTCACATTATGTTGGCTGCATACTATACTGTTGAGACCTGTTGATAATACAGCTTATAGGAGCAGGGAATGATTATGGCTACAGTTAGAGTTACAAATAAACCATGGATTACCTATACCCCACACCCAAGCCTTTACACAGACTAATATAATTTTCCAAAAAGTTTGGTATACATGGACTAAAATAGGTAAAGTGTATTAATAATGAAGCTTGCTAGTACATTGTAGATCAAAATAGGGATTAACCCCACACCACTTGATAACGCTCTTAATTAGTGTAAAACAAGTCCCACAGAGTCTGCAACTGGGACAAACTGATACTATGGCAATAATTCTGTCTAATATAGTTTTAGGAGCTTAAAATTATTGGCATTTAGGCATATAATATGGATACAGATTACCCATACTCCACACTCCCCATTTGACTCACTCAAAAAGAAAGGGCTTGTCCTACAGAGTTTACCACAAGTACTGTTGACCTCAAATTACTATCTGGCATGTGACGTCACCTGTAGATTTTTTTGTGTAATTTTGCTCACAGCTTCCATGGAGACAGAGAGGAGAAGATGAAAGATGTGCCTTAAATAAGGTAAATTAAAGTGTGGTTACAGGTTAACTGATTGAGTACCAGTGGTAAGTATTGAAACAAAGGCGAAGGAATAATCTTGCAAAAAGGCAAAGGAATAATCTTGAAGAAAGGCATCTTTAAAAAGAAGGCATCTTAAAGAAAGAAATTAGTTAGAGATACTAACATAAAAAGTTGATGTTTATTTCTAAAGAGGGGGTGTGGTGTAATAGACTAAGCTATACTATCCATTAGGGTTCTAAATACAGGATATCAAATATCCTGCAAGTGAATATAATGTCCCAGTCGAAATAAAAATTCAAAAGTAAAAAAAATGTGTCATCTTATCAAAAATAAGTATATCAGTGATACATACAAAAATGCTCAATTTATGTTGTTGTTTTACCTATTCCAATAAAATATCATTACATACCTAAGTGTGTTACTTGTTTTATTAAATAAATGTGTTAAACGCAATATCTAACGTGAGAACACCAAAGCTATTTTTGTACTGAACAATCCTGTACAGTATAACGTTATCAATAAGTTTTATGTTAAATAAGTGTGTCAAATTCAATATCGATCTAACATGAGAACGTTACAGCACTTTCTTAACTGTCCAATCTTGTACAGTGTAATGTTTTTAATACATTACATTAACATGCTATTAGCAAATTTAGCAATTAGATCTTAGTAAGTGCTAGCGCAAAGGTGCTTTATTTTTTATTGAAACCAAACGCTGTTAAAAGAATATATGCGTGTGCATATATTAAAAAAACATATATACAAATTATTATTAAAAGTATAATACTACCACCACCTTAACTTATCTATTAAGAGCATCAATAATATTAGTCATATTAGTGCCATCAACACTTAAAAAAACTAAATGAAATAAGACTATTATAAACTTATATACTGATAGTAAAGTGCTTATCAGAATTAGTGTAAAACACTCCAAAAGTGTGAGAAAGAGAAAGTTCTGAAGCTCAAGTTTATAAGTGTAGCAAAATATTTGAATTGAGAAAAACTTCTACATGATGTTTAATTTATACTCTTGTTATCTATTCCAATAGTATAGCAAGTTATAAAGTATTCATATACCAGAGAATTTGGATAAGTGAAAACTTTGTACATCTACACATATTTCTAACATCTTTACAGTACAATCAGCAGCAGTTCTCTATGAAGTATAGGACCTACACATTTGGAAGGTATTTTAACATGTATACATATAGTTCCTTGTTGCCACCTCAAAATCAAATTGCACTAATTAACACATAGAAGAGAATTCTTCAAACCTTTTCAGTATATACAATTCAAAAAGGATACAGGATATGCTCTTCTACCATAATAGTATAGTAATGTTGGTTATAAACATTACTGTTGGTCCTAGATGGTGTATCACTTTATGAAGATGACTCCAAGTGTACAGTATTTATTCATGGACCATCTGGCTATCAACTTCAGACTATTGATGTCCCGAACAGTTCGCTGGAGAACTATTCGCGGCGATTTTCGCATGTTCGCGTCCGCCCCGAACGGCGAACACATGCGCTTTTCAGTTCGCCCCCTATACTTTATCATTGAGAAAACTTTGAACATCATTTATATATATATATTTTTTTTTTTTGTGTAATCTTCGCCTGCCTGCCAGCGTGTGTGTGTGACAGGCTAACACCTAACACCTTATATTGTGCTTATTTTCACTACTCATACCTGGTGGTGTAACATACATTGAAAACAAAATATTGTCCTGTGGATTCTATTTAGGAATCCTTGAACAACCAACCAAGGTTGTACAGAAACACCTTTTATGCAGCCTTTATTTTAATTATTATTGCCACATACTAATTTTAAAAAATTCAATCTTTATTTGTACATTTAAAATGTTGTTAAAAATGCAACGATTAAAAAAATCATGTTAAACCCAAGGTGTTTAATCCTTTGGGTTTTTTGACGTCCAGCAAATTATTAGAGGTTTATTAAAGTTTTATTTTTGTTATTATTATGTTCTTTACTTTGATCACAGCTTTTTTATTTAATTACTTTATTATGCTCAAGTCAATAAAAGATTTGGTTTTTAAATTCAATTGTATTTGTGTAATTTTGGTTATGTTTCCTTAGTCAAATCCTTATCAGGTACCCTGGATTTTCATTTACATAAGATTACATTATTTACATAGGATTAAGATAAGGTTTTATAATCCTTTTGTCTGTTGTATAGTTTTGTTTATTCATACAGCACTTCCCTGGAGTATATGTTTTAAGTGCCTTTGCATTTCTTTTGTGTTAATCTTTTATCCTGTTAATTCAGAATTCTATTACTTAAAGTGCATTATAATTCAAGTTGTGTTATTCAAAAATTCTTATCTTAAAGTGCTTGTGCTATTTGACTTAGTGCTTATTTCCTCTTATATTACCCTTTTACCTCGTGACTGTTAGTCTATCACAGTCACTACTTTACCTTATTCATTTATAGTGCTAATGCTGTGCTATTTTTTAAAAATGTATACACTCCTGATTATGCTGTTTCTTAAACTATATATTACCTTAATGCTTCTGTCTATTGTTTTTTAGAAGGAGGTTATGTCCTCCTTTTTCTTCCGTTTTTTTGCTTTAATTATGCTTTTACTCCTTTTTCCTTTTTCTTTCTTTTCTATTTCCTTATTCTTGTATATTACTCTATTGTAACTATATTGAGACTTTGTGGTGAAGGAATTGGCTTTCTATCTTTCTTTTAAGTTAGTAGTGGACCTGGAGCTTTAGAGCTGTATCTATCATGCTCCACGCTATATTGGCGTGGTCTGCGCTGTGATCGCGCTTACTGATGACGTCACAATCTCCCGACGCGCGTTTCGTGAGGCTCTATCAGTCTCTCACTCATCAGGGGCACAGTGCTGCCTCCTCTGTGGAGCTATTTATAGTTTCTATGGCAATTAGTTAACTCTTTGTGTTCCGTAGTTTCTATGGCAGTTAGTTAACTCTTTGTGTTCCTGAATGTTTTTGTGCATGCTTTATTTTCATATGTTGCTTTTGACTTTCTTTTTTACTATATTATCTTTATATTATTTAAATAAGTATAATGATTTTAAATAAGGAAATTACTTTCAAAGTAATACTTTTAACTTGCTAGCATTAGTATGCCTTTGTATTATTTTAACTTTGCTAAACATATTATTTGATTTTAAATTATAATTATTTTGCATACCATGTTAATTTATTTTTTATCTAATCCGGATACTTATTTTTGTTTTTTATTTTGCTATATATATGTGTATATGTTATTTATTTACTTATTTATTTATATGTATTTATTTTATTTATGTTTTATATTTATTATTATTATATTAAATAACTGCAGAGGCAGAAGAGGTATTTCAAATGAACTTAACACGAGAATATAGAATAAAAGATTTAACATTTAAAGAAATACAAAGCCAATTATTACATAAACAAAAAATACAGTTACAAAAGTGGTGGGAAATTACAAGTTTAAGTAACTACATAAAAAATGCAATAGTACCAAGAGGATTGAGAGTAAGGCTAAACCCACCTAATTATATACAAGATAGTGAATTCACACAACAATGGGAAAAAATAATGACAACATGCTCTCTAGAGCTAATGAGGCTGATTATAACCAAAGAAAAAGTACTGTTGGAAGAAACTAATAACAACATTCTAAAATTAAAAGAACAATGTAGAAAATATGAGACACAAAAAGAATTTATAGAGTTACAAGAAAAGCTCACAAGAGAAATCAATGCATTCAAGGATGAGTTAAAAGAGAGAAAAAGGAAAAACTTCATAAGAGACACAAAAGACTTTGAAAATGGTAAAGCTTACCAAACAGTGCAAAAAAAGATTTATTCACAACAAAGATACTCAAGTCAGAGTAGTGCAACTGACACAGAACCTTCTGACAATGAAATAAGTGATACCTCCTCTAAAAAAAGAACTAATGCCAATAGAAATGAGAGAAGTTTTGTATCCATAGGAACCAAAAGAAAGAACAATCAAATGCCACTCAGAGAACCAAAAGACAAGAGAGTTTGGAATCCTCAACAACCACAATAAAGACTAACCAATATGATAACTTACAAGTATATAATTTATCCAAATCTCCCTTAAATAAAGAACAAACAAGAGTATTAAGTCTAGGCCTAACATTCTCACCAACAGCGAGATTTCAACTGTTTGAACAAGTAAAAGATCTTAATTTATTTGCCCGAAAGTTGGCAATTCACAAATATCACAATTCAACAAGACAGAAATACCTAAGTCAAATAGGTTTAACAAACAGAGAACAAGAATGCCTAAAAGACTTTGAAAAACAACAAAGAGAAAACGAAGAGAAAAAAGGGAGAGTGTATATACCTAGTAAGTTTACACCAAACTTCTCACTCTGTCCACCACTAGAAATCTTTGTAGAACTAGTAACAAAAGAACTTAAAGAATTGGATAAAAATACTCCTAAATATACATCAAGTAATAATTTGAGTAGAAAAGAACAACAAGCATTAAAAGAATTACAGAAAAATGAAAATATCATTATAAAGCCTTCAGATAAAGGAGGCAATATAGTGGTATTAAATACCACAGACTATATAGCAACAACTCAAAAATTACTAGATGATAAAGAATGCTATTTGAAACTTAAGGAGGATCCAACAGATGAATGTATAAAAAGGTTAGAAAGAATAGTGGAAGAAGCAAAAGAAATGGAATTAATAACAACAATAGAAAAGAAATTCCTTATAAACAGAAGACCAACTATACCCACATTCTATTCTATACCAAAAATACATAAAAGCCTAACAAATCCCCCCGGAAGACCCATTGTGTCAGGGATAAACAGCATAACCCAAAATCCAAGTGTATATATAGATGAAATTCTAAAGCAATATGTAACAACTCTGCCATCATTTGTCAAAGACACAAAAGACACATTGAGGAGAATAGATGGAATAACAATACAAAACAATTCCCTACTGGTAACAATGGATGTAGAATCACTCTACACAAGCATTAAACATGAACATGGATTACAAGCGGTGAAAGCATACCTAGATTCTAAAGGAGTGGATTATGAAAATCAAAATGTATTTACCATAAAACTATTGGAATTTGTTTTGGATAACAATTATTTTATCTTCAACAAACAATGGTATAAACAGATTAGGGGCACGGCAATGGGGACGCCGTGTGCCCCTAACTACGCAAATTTGTATTTAGGCCACTGGGAAAATAATATAGTATTCTCAGAAAACAATGAATCTTATACACAAAAAATAGAACTATGGATAAGATTCATTGACGATATATTGGTCATATGGTCAGGCTCTGAAGAAGAACTCAAAGAGTTCATAAAAAAATTGAATAATAATGAACAAAATTTAAAATTAACATATGAGTTCAATAAAGAAATAGTGACATTCCTTGATTTAAGCATCTATGTAAATTCCAAAAAAGAACTAGCTACAAGAACTTATAGAAAAACAACAGCAACAAACTCGTTGTTACACTGGAAGAGTCACCATCCAATTTCAACAAAGAAAGCCATACCAACAGGCCAGTATCTACGTATAAAAAGAAACTGTAGCAGTCAACAAGAATTCAAAATACAAGCTAAAGAACTACAGGAAAGATTCATTCAAAGAGGATACACAAAAAAAGTGTTGAAGAAAGCATACCATAGGGCCTTAACACAGGATAGAAATCAACTATTGGTTGAAAATAAAAGAGACAAAAAACAACAACCTATACGATTCATCACAAACTTCTCAAGTCAATCCCAACAAATAAGATCTATATTGCAAAAACACTGGAACATCTTGAAATTAGACAGAGATCTGGATGAAGTACTTACAGAACAAAGTACAATTACATACAGAAGAGCAAAAAACCTAAAAGATCTCCTGGTACATAGCCACTATGAAGAAAAGAAAAATAGGAGGAACTGGCTAATAGAAGGCCAAAAAGGATGTAAAGCATGCGGCAAATGTAAAGCATGTCCATTTTTATTAAAAACCACAGAATTTCAAGATGCAACAGGATTAAAGAATTATAAGATAAGACACAATATAAATTGTCTAACTGAAGGCGTTATCTACCAAATAATTTGCTCATGTAATAAAAAATACACAGGCAAAACCAAAAGACAGTTAAGACGCCGTGTATTAGAACATGTCAATGATGTTTTAAATTTAAAAGATACCTCAATAGCAAAACATGTACGTCATCATCACAACAATAATCCATACTGCTTGAAATTCATAGGTATAGATCACATACCAAAAACAGCAAGAAGAGGAGATTGGGATAAACACCTAGGCCCTCATTCAATTGCGATATGGCCAATTGAATAAGGCTCTAAATAAGCACATAGCATATATTTTTTAAAGAAGTTTTTAGTTAGTACGCATCTATCCAACTAACCAACTTCACTAACTAAAAACTTCTTTAAAAAAAATATGCTATGTGCTTATTTAGACCCCTATTCAATTGGCCAAATTGCAATTGAATGAGGGCCACAGTGTGTCAAGAGGCAAAATGGATATTTCAATTGGATAGTAAAAAACCACAGGGTTTAAATGAAGAATTTACATATACAGCATTCATTTGAAAAAAACCGCTTATGAAAAATACCTAGATCTAATATATGAATAGGATACAAAAGTTTAACAGAAGAATCTATATATATAGTATTCATTTGAAAGAATTACTAAATAAAACAAAATACCCAATTTTTTTTTTTTTTTTTTAAAACAACAACTTTTGATCAAAGATAATAAAACTTAAAAGAAGTCATTAGAATACCATCTTTATCTAACAAAAGTCATTAATATAATAATAATAAATATAAAACATAAATAAAATAAATACATATAAATAAATAAGTAAATAAATAACATATACACATATATATAGCAAAATAAAAAACAAAAATAAGTATCCGGATTAGATAAAAAATAAATTAACATGGTATGCAAAATAATTATAATTTAAAATCAAATAATATGTTTAGCAAAGTTAAAATAATACAAAGGCATACTAATGCTAGCAAGTTAAAAGTATTACTTTGAAAGTAATTTCCTTATTTAAAATCATTATACTTATTTAAATAATATAAAGATAATATAGTAAAAAAGAAAGTCAAAAGCAACATATGAAAATAAAGCATGCACAAAAACATTCAGGAACACAAAGAGTTAACTAACTGCCATAGAAACTACGGAACACAAAGAGTTAACTAATTGCCATAGAAACTATAAATAGCTCCACAGAGGAGGCAGCACTGTGCCCCTGATGAGTGAGAGACTGATAGAGCCTCACGAAACGCGCGTCGGGAGATTGTGACGTCATCAGTAAGCGCGATCACAGCGCAGACCACGCCAATATAGCGTGGAGCATGATAGATACAGCTCTAAAGCTCCAGGTCCACTACTAACTTAAAAGAAAGATAGAAAGCCAATTCCTTCACCACAAAGTCTCAATATAGTTACAATAGAGTAATATACAAGAATAAGGAAATAGAAAAGAAAGAAAAAGGAAAAAGGAGTAAAAGCATAATTAAAGCAAAAAAACAGAAGAAAAAGGAGGACATAACCTCCTTCTAAAAAACAATAGACAGAAGCATTAAGGTAATATATAGTTTAAGAAACAGCATAATCAGGAGTGTATACATTTTTAAAAAATAGCACAGCATTAGCACTATAAATGAATAAGGTAAAGTAGTGACTGTGATAGACTAACAGTCACGAGGTAAAAGGGTAATATAAGAGGAAATAAGCACTAAGTCAAATAGCACAAGCACTTTAAGATAAGAATTTTTGAATAACACAACTTGAATTATAATGCACTTTAAGTAATAGAATTCTGAATTAACATAAATCAACAGGATAAAAGGTTAACACAAAAGAAATGCAAAGGCACTTAAAACATATACTCCAGGGAAGTGCTGTATGAATAAACAAAACTATACAACAGACAAAAGGATTATAAAACCTTATCTTAATCCTATGTAAATAATGTAATCTTATGTAATTGAAAATCCAGGGTACCTGATAAGGATTTGACTAAGGAAACATAACCAAAATTACACAAATACAATTGAATTTAAAAACCAAATCTTTTATTGACTTGAGCATAATAAAGTAATTAAATAAAAAAGCTGTGATCAAAGCAAAGAACATAATAATAACAAAAATAAAACTTTAATAAACCTCTAATAATTTGCTGGACGTCAAAAAACCCAAAGGATTAAACACCTTGGGTTTAACATTATTTTTTTAATCGTTGCATTTTTAACAACATTTTAAATGTACAAATAAAGATTGAATTTTTTAAAATTTGTATGTGGCAATAATAATTAAAATAAAGGCTGCATAAAAGGTGTTTCTGTACAACCTTGGTTGGTTGTTCAAGGATTCCTAAATAGAATCCACAGGACAATATTTTGGTACGCACTTAAGTAATAACACCTAGGCCTAAAAAATAAACAAAGATCATTTTTTTGAGTATTATACATTGAAAACAACCATTTTTTTCCTGTAATCTAATTTCAGTTGCCTGCCTGTGTCTGGCTCACAGCTTATATTGTGCTCAGTGACATAAAACAACACTTTTTTGACTGTAATAGATTAAATAGCAATTGCCTGCCTACATGCGTGTGTGTGAAGCCTATTGCATCTACTCTGCCAACTTTTGCCAGTGCACAGTGACACTCATATCTGGTGGCACCTTAGATTGCACGCGCAGTGCCCCAAATTTGAAGTGGGAGGACCGACCAAGCATCTTTTTCCATCTCCCGCTTCCAAAAATCCATGCCATATACAGGTCCCCTGATAGTGGACGTAACAGGGATTAAACCGATAGGAATAGTACTACTTAACAGTACACACCTTATAATAATGCAGACCGAGGCAACGCGTATAATCTTCCATGCTGTGCAGTGGAAGCCCCCAGACTCTGACCTGTGTATAATCTTCCATGCTGGGCAGTGGAAGCCCCCAGACTCTGACCTGTGTATAATCTTCCATGCTGTGCAGTGGAAGCCCCCAGACTCTGACCTGTGTATAATCTTCCATGCTGTGCAGTGGAAGCCCCCAGACTCTGACCTGTGTATAATCTTCCATGCTGGGCAGTGGAAGCCCCCAGACTCTGACCTGTGTATAATCTTCCATGCTGGGCAGTGGAAGCCCCCAGACTCTGACCTGTGTATAATCTTCCATGCTGGGCAGTGGAAGCCCCCAGACTCTGACCTGTGTATAATATTCCATGCTGGGCAGTGGAAGCCCCCAGACTTTGAGGAGGTGGAAGACCAAACACAGCAGGCATCCCAGGGGGTGTGTTGTCACCTTTTGGGGACCCTTGGTGGCTGAGTGGAGGAAGAGACCTTCAATGACATCAGTGAGGACAAGGAACGGGACATGGCTAGCTTGGTATCCAACCTTGTGCAAATGGGGAGTTTGCGGTTCTGCAAAGGGACTGTTTGCGGTTGTTTGTGGTGCATAAAACGGGGAGATTGGTCTGTTACTGTGAAGCGGGTGTAACCCTTACACTACCTGATCGATACAACATCATACCTGATGTTTTAAAGCATGTTATTCCAAACAATTTAGGAATGTTAGGTGATTTATGCTTTTTATGGCTTAAAACCAGACTCTGCATCAACTATGTAATTTTACTTGGGAGTTTTGCCATGGATCCCCCTCCGGCATGCCACAGTCCAGGTGTTAGTCCCCTTGAAACAACTTTACCATCACTATTGTGGCCAGAAAGAGTCCCTGTGGGTTTTGAAATTCGCCTGCCCATTGAAGTCTATGGCAGTTCGCTGGGTTCGCCCGTTCGCGAACATTTGATGGAAGTTCGGGTCCGCTGTTCGCGAACCGAAAATTTGATGTTCGCGACATCACTACTTCAGACGAATACTAGGGATTATTTCATCATTACACATTTGGAACAAAAGATACATACAGATACATAAAATTAAGTCCAGAGACCGTATTTTTTTAGCCACAAAGAAATAGAAAGAAATATATATCCATTACTAGGAACATGGAAGAGGAAGGGCCAATATAGAGAAAAATGTTATATTCTTATTTAGGCAATTTGGTATCATGGTGTTCAATAGCATGTTTCATATTTTCTCATCTTTGAGCATTTTACCCTTTTCTGATGCCTTGAGTAATATTTTACAGTAATCAGCATTGTATATCTTCAAATAATTTCTAGCTACTTTAATTACAGGTCTTCCCATTCTCTTTTTTGCGCTTACTGGGCTTAACGGTTCAGAGATGCTTACTAAATCGCAGCCTGATTTTGCGTATTCAAACCACGTGGGCATTCTAGACATTCTAGGTACTGCAATAAGAAAAAAAATCACTAAAGGTGCGGACACGGGCAGTGCTTTACTCTATCCAGTGGCAGAGCTACCGTTGCTTCAAGAGGTGCAATGCACCAGGGCTCCTCCTCTGTGAGGCCCTAGTACTCTCACTCACCAGGCCACTCCTGTAGCAGACCCCAGCCCCACCGCCTAACAGACTCACTCTCTTCTCAGCCTGATGAGTTTGTCATGGCTCTGGCTGTCGAGCTGTAATGATGACACGACCGCACTGTGTCTCTGCAGTCCAGGGGTAAGGATATGAAGTTGGCATATATAATGAGGTTGCACTGGGGGGCCCCTTCATTCAGTAGCTCCTCCCCTGCCTCTATCTGCCGCACATTGACCATATAGGCACAGAACTTGCAGTGACCACACTTGTGCATACCTGAAGGAAGCAAGTTCTTACTGTGTTTCCTCCTGGAGGAATAATGTCTGACAATTGTATTACGTATACAGCCCCATTAAATTCCACTAATGTGTAAAAACGTAGCTGGTAATGTAGTTTATAAAACTTACGGCTATTAAATTGGCCTCTTAAAATAGCCTGCCGACGATTTGCAGGGTAGGAGCTAAAAAACCCTACGTGAGAATGCGACTTGTGAGCCCGCAAATCCTTTGATCTGTCAAGCCCGTAACTCCTACATTCCAATTGCGCTATTAAATAGCACCAAAATCCCTGTAACTCGCAAGCCAACCAGTGCTAGAGAGGACCCGCAAGAGGGTAAAGTGTAACCCACAGCACTAGAAAAATGCACATATACACATACTACTGTACTCTTATGAACAAGGAAAGTGATGTTAGATCTTAGAATTAATAGCACAACCTTCTCAAGCTTGCAAATTAGCCCGAAAAAATACTTTATGTCATGTTTATTTTCCGTGTTATATCGATCCTGGCAATCAATGTGTTAATACATATAATGGAACTCGCATGTAATAGAATATCATATTTACAGCTTTATCAATATTGCATTATTTGGGGAATGTGTGTCTAATTGTAACTCGTAATTGAACCCCATAAGAGTTTGAAATCCCACCTCCATTTTTCAGTGACGTAATTCTGAATGTCTCTGTTTCCATTGGCTCCATCTAATTGATCCTGTTCACGGCCGCACATCCAACAAGCAAAAAATGGTTTACGGCTTGCCTCTTAAGCCTGTAATTCGCAGCATGTCCTAATTTAATAGCACTGTAAATATGCAAATATTCAAGCTTGCAGCCATTGCGGGTGTCACGTTGGACATACGAGCTCCGAATTTAATGTGGCTGGTTGTTGGGGACCAACTCCAGCTGGTTTTAATTTGGTCACAAATACATTGACTGATGTGCTCAGATCTCAAGATATGTGTATATTTATTAAGTTTTTTGTTAATGGCCTGCATATGTATTAAATGTACCAACAAAGTGCAAGTCACCTCTAGGTCTTTACTGTATTTTTGGATGCAACAATGTTTCACCCTGTAATAACCTATGATACGCACATTCGGTAATGTTATTTCTGTACCCTCTCAATTCATCCAACCTAATCTTGATGGTACTTAAATACGAGCAATTTCTCAGAATGTGGTAAGTTACCATTTTCATCTTTGGTAATAGTAAGGTCTTATTAAAAATCAATCTTTTTGGTATCAACCTGGTATGTTAGTTTAAGTTTTAAATTGTTACTGTTAACTATTTCAATAAGTTGGATGAAATCCTTTCTTGTACCATAGGATGAGAAGGTTATATACAGTGGATATAAAAAGTCTACACACCCCTGTTAAAATGTCAGATTTCTGTGCTGTAAAAAAATGAGACAAAAATAAATAATTTCAGAACATTTTCCACCTTTAATGTGACCTATAAACTGTACAACTCAATTGAAAAACAAACTGAAATCTTTTAGGTGGAGGGAAGAAAAAGAAAAAAGAAAAATAATGTGGTTGCATAAGTCTGCACACCCTCTTATAACTGGGGATGTAGCTGTGTTCAGAATTAAGAAATCACATTCCAAATCGTGTTAAATAGGAGTCAGTATACACCTGCCATCATTTAAAGTGCCTCTGATTAACCCAAATAAAGTTCAGCTGCTCTAGTTGGTCTTTCCTGAAATGTTCTTAGTCGCATCCCACAGCAAAAGCCATGGTCAGAGGGAGCATCAGAGGGATCTCATTGTTAAAAGGTATCAGTCAGGAGAAGGGTACAAAGGAATTTCCAAGGCATTAGATATACCATGGAACACAGTGAAGACAGTCATCATCAAATTGAGAAAATATGGCACAACAGTGACATTACCAAGAACTGGAGCTCCCTCCAAAATTGATGAAAAGACGAGAAGAAAACTGGTCTGGGAGGCTACCAAGAGGCCTACAGCAGCATTAAAGGAGCTGCAGGAATATCTGGCAAGTACTGGCTGTGTGGTACATGTGACAACAATCTCCCATATTCTTCATATGTCTGGGCTATGGGGTAGAGTGGCAAGACAAAAGCCTTTTCTTACAAAGAAAAACATCCATGCCAGGCTACATTTTGCAAAAACACATCTGAAGTCTCCTAAAAGCATGTGGGAAAAGGTGTTATGGTCTGATGAAACCAAGGTTGAACTTTTTAGCCATAATTCCAAAAGATATGTTTGGCGCAAAAACAACACTGCACATCACCAAAAGAACACCACACCCACAGTGAAGCATGGTGGTGGCAGCATCATGCTTTGGGGCTGCTTTTCTTCAGCTGGAACTGGGGCCTTAGTTAAGATAGAGGGAATTATGAACAGTTCCAAATACCAGTCAATATTGGCACAAAACCTTCAGGCTTCTGCCAGAAAGCTGAACATGAAGAGGAACTTCATCTTTCAGCATGACAACGACCCAATGCATACATCCAAATCAACAAAGGAATGGCTTTACCAGAAGAAGATTAAAGTTTTGAAATGGCCCAGCCAGAGCCTAGACCTGGATCCGATTGAAAATCTGTGGGGTGATCTGAAGAGGGCTGTGCACAGGAGATACCCTTGCAATCTGACAGATTTGGAGTGTTTTTACAAAGAGTAGGCAAATCTTGCCAAGTTAAAATGTGCCATGCTGGTAGACTCATACCCAAAAAGACTGAGTGCTGTAATAAAATCAAAAGCTGCTTCAACAAAGTATTAGTTTAAGGGTGTGCATACTTATGCAACCATATTATTTTACAGTATATACTCGAGTATAAGCCAAGCTTTTCAGCACTTTTTTTAAGGCTAAAAAGGCCCCCATCGGCTTATACTCGAGTCACTCTCCCCCTTATGTCCCGCTAACCCTCCCGTGTCTCTCTAACCCCCCCGTGTCTCTCTAACTCCCCGTGTCTCTCTACCCCCCGTGTGTCTCTCTACCCCCCCATGCCTCTCTACCCCCCCGTGCCTCTTTCCCTCCCCCTCCTCATCCTCAAACACCCTCCTCATTCTAAACCCCCCTCCTCACTTTACCCCTCTAAATACCTCCCCCTATCCCTTTCTCCTCACTTACCTTCATCTGCAGCTTCTTCTGCGGCCTCCACGCTCCTTCTGGCGTCTTGACCCGGCCAATGCTAATGACATGGCGCGCATGTGACGTCACGTCATTAGCATATACCGGGTGCCGACGCAGGAAGGAGTGGAGGCCGGATGAAGATAAGTGAGGGGAAAGGGAGAGGGGGAGGTATTTAGAGGGTTAAAATGAGGCGGGGGGTTCTGAATGAGGAGGGGGGTTAGAATGAGGAGGGGGGTTGAGGATGAGGAGGGTGGAGGGAAAGAGACACAGGGGTTAGAGAGACATGGGGAGGGGGTAGAGAGACACCTCCAAATGCCTCCCCTCTCCCTTTCCCTTCACTTACCTTCATCTGCAGCTTCTCCTCTTCACTCCTTCCTGCGTCGGCACCCGGTAAATGCTAATGACTTGACGTCACATGCGCGCCACGTCATTAGCATTGGCCAGGTCAAGACGCCGGAAGGAGCGTGTAGGCCGCAGGAGAAGCTGCAGATGAGGGAGGTTGAGGATGAGGAGTGGGGTTGAGGAGGGAGGTTGAGGATAAGGAGTGGGGCTGAGGAGGGAGGTTGAGAATGGGGAGGGGGGTTGAGGAGGGGGATAAGGGAGGGGGGAAGAGACACAGGGAAGGGAGAGGGGGGAAGAAACAAGAGGAAGGGAGAGGGGGGAAGAGACTCAGGGGAGGGAGAGGGATGAAGAGACACAGGGGAGGGAGAGGGGAGAAGAAACAAGGGAGAGAGAGGGGGAACACAAGAAAAGGGCACACAAGAGGGGGACACAGAGGGCACAAGAGGGACACAGGGGGCAGCACATTTCCCACCCTCGGCTTATACTCGAGTCACTCATTTTACCCAGTATTTTGTGGTAAAATAGGTGCTTCGGCTTATACTCGGGTCGGCTTATACTCGAGTATATACAGTATTTTTATAATTTTTCTTCCCTCTACCTAAAATATTTCAGTTTGTTTTTCAATTGAGTTGTACAGTTTATAGGTCACATTAAAGGTGGAAAAAGTTCTGAAATTATTTCTTTGTCTAATTTTTTTACAGCACAGAAACCTGACATTTTAACAGGGGTGTGTAGACTTTTTATATCCACTGTATATAGAGCTGCCATAACTCAATATTTTCAGTGAACTCATTATTACTCTCTTAAAACACAATCTCCATCTCTCACCACCCAAAGAATATATTAGCATATGTGGGAGCACATGAGGAATGCCCGCTTTTGTAGATAGAATTGATTGTTGAATAGAAAGTCATTATGTCCCAATATGCATTTGAGCAACCTGATGACTAAATTGTTTTTATCTTTATGTTCACTAGATTCTTGCTAGATACTAAAAATCAAGGGTACACACCCTGCTGTCTGGTCAATAGACTTGTACAACAATCCCACATTGCATGTAATCAAGAGAGTGGTTGGTCTAACCAAAATATCCATCATATCGCTAGTATTTGATGGTAGACTGGTCGCAAATTGTTTCAAACCGGAATCCAGATATTGACATACCTGCTCACAAAAACTTTCATGGTCTGACATTGTTCTATCTGCTGGCTTAACTTTATTTTTATGCACTTTAGGTAACATGTAGAAGGTGCAATTTTGGGGTTAGATACTTTCAGGAAGGTGTGTTCTATTTAACTTATTAAATTGGCATCTTTGGCTTTATCAGTAATTTTAGTATATAGGGAAGTATATAGTCTTAGCCTGTGATAAAAATGTTTTCACTCAACTGTTTCATTGCTTCCTCTGTATAGTCATTGACAGGCCAGATGACAACATTTCCACCAATGTCAGATTTCTTAACCACCGCATCTTCCCACTTTGCCATATCACTCAGAGTTTTTGTTCCCTGATGTTAATGTTGGAAATGCCTCTTGTCTATAATTGTTCTAATTCTGCTGTTACCAACTTTACATAGACCTTGATTGTAGGGCATATAGATATTGGTGGGTTAAATTTTGACTTGATATTAAGTTTATTAAACCATGCTAAATCGTTGGCATGATTGGGATTGCTTTCATTCAACAGATCCATGAGATCATCAAATGTATGTTGTTCCAATCACATATTATAATTATCTAACTACGAAACATAGTCATGCTTTGCATGATGCGTACGACTTAAGCGATGAGCGGCGCAGGCGCTCATCGCTTGCAAGCCTCGCAAAGTGAGGCGAGCCATTAACCAGTAGCACTTAGCCGATGAGCGGCAAAGGCGCTCATCGCTGCTAACCTCGCAAAGCGAGGTGAGCCAGTAATGCGTAGCACTTAGCTGATGAGTGCCGAAGGTGCTTATCGTTGCGAGCCTCGCAAAGCGAGGCGAGCCTTTAAGCCACTACAACACACTACAACTATCAGCAGGAACATGAAGAGCCAATGAAACACGCAGGACTTAGCAGAAAAACGCTTCCTAAACGCGGGCTGACAAACAAAATTACGAGACGCAGGACTTCGGAAAAAAAAGATACGAGATGCAAAAAATTACAAGATTACCGGCCGAACGACAAAAACGAAAAAACAATAAAAACACACTAAATACACCCCCAAAAAATATAAAAACATCACAGACAGCACGGGGCAACCACCAGGACATCTGGGAGTAAGGTGGAACGCAAATTTAACTTGATTTAGGGGATTTTCAGCACTCGAAAATCGCCTAAGCTTGAAAAAAATGGTCGGTGAAAAAAAGTGAAAATGAGGCTACACGACCATGTACCGCGCAAAACACTGCCAAACGCGTAGCACTTTTCACATCTAAATACCACATAGAAAATACACTATTACAAAAGCCGGGAAAGGCTTACGAGCCGCGTAACACATTAATAATAGTGATGTCGCGAACATCAAATTTTCGGTTCGCAAACACGAACTGCCGCAAATGTTTGCGAACCGGCGAGCCCGGCGAACCGCCATAGCCTTCAATAGGCAGGCGAATTTTAAAACCCACAGGGACTCTTTCTGGCCACAATAGTGATGGAAAAGTTGTTTTAAGGGGACTAACACCTGAACTGTGGCATGCCGGAGGGGGATCCATGGCGAAACTCCCACGGAAAATTACATAGTTGATGCAGAGTTTGGTTTTAATCCATAAAGGGCATAAATAACCTAACATTCCCTCCATCATCATCCTCCCCTGTATCTCTTTACCCCCTCCCTCATCATCCTCCCCTGTGTCTCTTTCTTCCCTTCCTCATCACCCTCCCCTGTGTCTCATCCCCCCTCCCTCATCATCCTCCCACCTCCCTCATCATCCTCCCCTGTATCTCTTTACCCCCTCCCTCATCATCCTCCCCTGTGTCTCTTCCCCCCTCCATCATCATCCTCCCCTGTGTCTCTTTCCCCCCTCCCTCATCACCCTCCCCTGTGTCTCATCCCCCCTCCCTCATCATCCTCCCACCTCCCTCATCATCCTCCCCAGTATCTCTTTACCCCCTCCCTCATCACCCTCCCCTGTATCTCTTTACCCCCTCCCTCATCATCTTCCCCTGTGTCTCTTCCTCCCTCCCTCATCATCCTCCCCTGTGTCTCTTTCCCCCCTTCCTCATCACCCTCCCCTGTATCTCTCTTTATCATGACTTATGATGGTGCTCAGAGGACCAAAAGTACAGGACAGGAGAGGCTCGCAATGAGCGGCAAAGGCACTCATTGCGAGGCATGCGATGAGCGCTGAAGGCGCTCAGCGCAAGCCTTGCAATGAGAGCCAAAGGTATAAAACGGTTTACATTGTGTATCAAACAGCATCCCCTTTATTACAATTTTATTGTCATTTTTTGACTGGCAAGTCGCTAGTGTATAAGAATTTGTAACTAGTGTATAAGAATTTGTAACTAATCTATTGAAGTATTTTCTGACAGACAGTTGAAGATCTTTTTTGTCTAAAAAAAAATGAAAATCATTTCTGTGTGAGAAGGAAAACCCTTTACGCAATATATACATTTGGCTTTCTTGAGTATGCGCCTGAATAGATTTATTATTTGAAACTGGTCCTCTGTTACCATTTCTCCCCTCTTGTACTTCTCTTGTACTATCTGTCTCTTCTGTATGCCCAGACCTGCTTGTCCCTGAGGCTGTGGGTACGATTGAGATTTACATTTTCCCTGTCCCCTGTGTTGCTGTAAACCCTCTCTGTAGATTGGTCCTGGGTCGTGCCCCTAAAAAAGTTAGTGAGGCAATAGGCTGTTCTTAGGAGGTGCCAGTTCTTGGAGTCTCATCATCTGTTAATGATGACACATATTCCGTGGATGAGGGTGAGTATCCTGTCCCAAAGTAGTGACAAGGTTTTCCACTTATTTTCCCTATAATTACAGTCATATACCCTTTCAGACTTGTAATTCTTTATATCCCTGCTGAACTACTGTCTTTTATGATATATTAAAGTTTTTATAAAGGTCTAATTAAATCTTTTTGTACAAATTCTTAAATTCCTCCAGCGATTCACACCTTTTGAATTTTTTTAAGTCAATTATTTAATTGTCCTGTAATATATCAGATTTATAGTCCGACAATATAGCCAACTAGGGTATCTGAACAGGTAGTGAGCACTAGTTCCCATCTAATTTTGTATTGCTCCAGATGAAAGGATGGGAATATTTTTACTCTAAGCCCTCTTGATATAATTGGTTTTGCTAGTGTCAGTGTGAGTTTGAAATCATAAATCACTATATACATTTTCTACCTCCTCCACTCTCTTAATGTGTCCCTCCTTTTATTCTAGTGCAATATATCTCTTCTCAGTAATCCTGGTTCCATTTACCCATATAGGAGCAAGTAATTGGGTACCCTATAGGCCTCCCCCAATAAAGTTACTGTACATAATTTGACAATCGCTCTGTAGAGCTATCAACCCTCTATTTAATTACACTGCATGGGGAACTGTCCCAATAAATACATACCTCAGGTTGATCTATCCAGCCTAAATATTTTACATATTTTTAATTGGGGTTTGCTTTATTTTAAATCAATCTTGTTTTAATTAAACATTAATAAAAGCTATATTTTATGTAAATATATGTCGGCATCTGTGCTGTCAGTTATTATGAATGGCAACTACTAATTTAAAAGTATAGTTTGTCCTTTTTGCTATAGAATTTTACTTGCATCTACAAAATGTTTTTAGCCTTATTAAATTGCGATTTGGCCAATTGAATAGGACTCTATATAAGCACATAGCATTTTTTTTTTTACAGAAGTCTTTAGTTAGTGAAAATCTTGCTTTTGGATAGATATTTACTAACTAAAAACTTCTTAAAAAAATATATGCTATGTGCTTATTTACAACCCTATTCAATTGGCCAAATCGCAATTGAATGAGGCCCATAGAGTCCTATTCAATTGGCCAAATAACAATTTAATAAGGCTGCAGATGATCATTGCTTAAATAGTTGCTAATGTTGTAAGTTTGTCACATGCTTCACAAATATGTAGCTATTTCCAAAATACCCTGCTTCCTGTGGCAAACTTCTGGGACACCTGCTTCACCTTTCAGTACATCGTTCTGTGTATAATTTTGTAACACCCTCTCATATAAGCATTGGCTAATTACAACAAATTAATCACCCTTTCACATGCAAGACCCGCTTTCTATATCTCCTGTGGTCACATTCCTCTCAAAGGTCAGAAAACCAGGACCTCACAGTCTTCTGTACTAATTGTCTGAAACTATAACTAATTAAACCAGAACTGCCCCAAACCATATTGTGTTGTGTGCAAATGTTGGAGTATTATAAGTAAGATAATTTTTTATAACCTGCATCATTTTAATGTTTTATCCTCTTATACCATGTGAGGAGAAAAAAGAGCTACATCAATTAAAATGGTAATCAGATCAATAGTTTCCAAGGATTTTAATGAGTGTGGACAGGTTTATCTTATTGATTTAAAGTTTCTCCCTAATGATGAATAATTAGATTAACAGGATCAGAGTACAAATGGTGTGTCCCTTCATGCATTTCAGAACTAAAGGGATGGAGACATCTAAAAATTCTAAACATCTAAACTTCTACAAAATGATAATGAACTTCTCAGTGAGATTATAGACATATCCAAATCACTGAAGCCGTAAATCATTGGAGAAAGTTGTTGCCATTCCAGAATATTTGGTGTCTTTTATTGACAACAACATAGGAGTGTTTTCATTAACAGACCACTGTACTTTAAAAAGGCCTCACATGTTTGTGAAGTATATAACAAAATAGCAAGGTTAGCAGCTGCATTAGCATAAAAACATCACTTCTGCACCCTCATCTGACTCCCCTACGCGTGCAGTGTTTCTCTATTCAATTTTTTGGCTGTTTTCTTAAAGAACCATGTATAAATATGATAATTGTAATTTTTTTTCTTTTTTTTCTTCTTTACACTTTAATGTTTTATTTATAAAGATTTCACGTTCAGACAAACAGACAGTTTTTCTTTTCCCTTCTCTGTGACCTATCCCATTCTCACCCATTGCTGCGCATATATTTAATCTATAGGTGTTTCTGTGTGGGGTTTCCTTGTAAGTGCTGAAAATTCCCTGGATGTAATAATTTGATTCGATTGTTGTAATGTTATGACATTGGAGTGAGGTCTCAATTCAGCAGATTTGCTTGCATCATGGGTACATTCACCTTCAATAGCTAGTCTGCCTGTAGAATACGGGGGAGAGTTTTTTGACTGGAGACTGCTTTCTATTAAGTGCTATTGTCAATTACACTTTGCAGTGACAATCTTTCAAAATAACTGAATGGAGACATAATCTGAACATAATTAATTCTAGGTGTCTTATCCTTTTAGAAACAAAAACCACTGTACAATGAAAAAATATATATTTGTTTCAAATCTATTTGATATAATTAGCAGAAAATAATTTATAAATTTAGTTTTTGTTAGAAAAATACATTTTGATGGCTCTGCAGAACCATGGAGAGATCCATGATACATTGGTGGAAGTTTTGTGTGTGAGATGGCATTAAGATTTCTGAAGAGCTATTGTTGCACTGAATGAAGCAAGCAGTCTGCTTATGGGCCAGAGAGAGGAAATAGGAGTTGTCTATTTCAGTTTTATCCAATTATCTTTTTTCTCCTACACCCCGACACCTCTCTCCACTGATTTATTTCCAAGGCTTATATACCGTATATACTCGAGTATAAGCCGACCCGAGTATAAGCCGAGGCACCTATTTTACCACAAAATACTGGGAAAACGTAGTGACTCGAGTATAAGCCGAGGGTGGGAAATGTGCTGCCCCCTGTGTCCCTCTTGTGCCTTCTGTGTCCCCCTCTTGTGTGCACTCTGTGCCCCTTTCTTGTGTCCCCGCTCTTTGTGTCTCTTCCCCCTCTCCCTTCTCTGTGTCTCTTCCTCCCCTCCATCCTTCCCCTGTGTCTTTTCCCCCTCTCCCTCCCCTGTGTCTCTTTCCCCTCCCCCCCCTGTGTCTCTTCCCACCTCTCCCTCCCCTGTGTCTCTTCCCCCCTCGTGTCTCTTTCACTCCCCCTCCCTTATCATGCACCTCATCCTCCCTCCTCAACCCCCCTCTTCATCCTCCCTTCTCATCCTCAACCCCCCTCCTCATCCTACCTCCTCATCCTCTGTCCTCAACCCCCCTCCTCATCCTCCCTCCTCACAGGAAGGGGGTTGAGGATGAGAAGGGAAGATGAGTAGGGGGGGTTGATAAGGGAGGATGATAAGTGAGGGGGAGGGAAAGAGACATGAGGGAGAGGGGGAAGAGACACAGGGGAGGGAGAGGGGAAGAGACACGGGGGGACACGGGGGGGGGAAGAGACACAGTGGAGCAATATTCTCTCTCTTCTCTCTCTCTATATATATATGCAGTGGATATAAAAAGTCTACACACCCCTGTTAAAATGTCAGGTTTCTGTGCTGTAAAAAAATGAGACAAAGATAAATCATTTCAGAACTATAAAATAAAAGCACCTTTTGATTTTATTAAAGCACTCAGTCTTTTTGGGTATGAGTTTATCAGCATGGCACATTTTGATTTGGCAAGATTTGCCCAATCTTCTTTGCAAAAACACTCCAATTCTGTCAGATTGCGAGGGCATCTCCTGTGCACAGCCCTCTTCAGATCACCCCACAGATTTTCAATCGGATTCAGGTCTGGGCTCTGGCTGGGCCATTCCAAAACTTTAATCTTCTTCTGGTGAAGCCATTCCTTTGTTGATTTGGATGTATGCTTTGGGTCGTTGTCATGCTGAAAGATGAAGTTCCTCTTCATGTTCAACTTTCTAGCAGAAGCCTGAAGGTTATGTAATAATATTGACTCGTATTTGGGACTGTTCATAATTCCCTCTATCTTAACTAAGGCCCCAGTTCCAGCTGAAGAAAAACAGCCCCAAAGCATGATGCTGCCACCACCATGCTTCACTGTGTGTATGGTGTTCTTTTGGTGATGTGCAGTGTTGTTTTTGCGTCAAACATATCTTTTGGAATTATGGCCAAAAAGTTCAACCTTGGTTTCATCAGACCATAACACCTTTTCCCACATGCTTTTGGAAGACTTCAGATGTGTTTTTGTAAAATGTAGCCTGGCTTGGATGTTTTTCTTCGTAAGAAACGGCTTTCGTCTTGCCACTCTACCCCATAGCCCAGACATATGAAGAATACAGGAGATTGTTGTCACGTGTACCACACAGCCAGTACTTGTCAGATATTCCTGCAGCTCCTTTAATATTGCTGTAGGCCTCTTGGTAGCCTCCCAGACCAGTTTTCTTCTCGTCTTTTCATCAATTTTGGAGGGAGCTCCAGTTCTTGGTAATGTCACTGCTGTGCCATATTTTCTCCACTTGATGATGACTGTCTTCACTGTGTTCCATAGTACATCTAATGCCTTGGAAATTCTTTTGTACCCTTCTCCTGTCTAATACCTTTTAACAATGAGATCCTTCTGATGCTTTGGAAGCTCTCTGTGGACCATGGCTTTTGCTGTGGGATGCGACTAAGAAAATTTCAGGACCAACTAGAGCAGCTGAACTTTATTTGGTGTTAATCAGAGGCACTTAAATGATGGCAAGTGAATGCTGACTCCTATTGAACACGATTTGCAATGTGATTGCTTAATTCTGAACACAGCTACATCCCCAGTTATAAAAACAGGGTGTGCAGACTTATGCAATCACATTATTATTATTTTTTTTTCTTCCCTCCACCTAAAAGATTTCAGTTTGTTTTTCAATTGAGTTGTACAGTTTATAGGTCCCAATAAAGGTGGTAAAAGTTCTGAAATGATTTATCTTTGTCTCATTTTTTTTAAAAGGCACCTGTCCACAAAAGCAATCAATCCGATTCCAAACTCTCCACCATGGCCCAGACCAAAGAGCTGTCCAAGGATGTCGGGGACAAGATTGTAGACCTACACAAGACTGGAATGGGCTACAAGTCCATCGCCATGCAGCTTGGTGAGAAGGTGACAACAGTTGGTGGGATTCGCAAATGGAAGAAACACAAAATAACTGCCAGTCTCCCTCGGCTGATGCTTGATGCAAGATCTCACCTTGTGGAGTTTCAATGATCATGAGAACAGTGAGGAATCAGCCCAGAACTACACGGGAGGATCTTGTTAATGATCTCAAGGCAGCTTGGACCATAGTAACTAAGAAAACAATTGGTAACATACTATGCCGTGAAGGACTGAAATCCTGCAGTGCCCGCAAGGTCCCCCTGCTCAAGAATGCACATGTACAGGCCCATTTGAAGTTTGCCAATGAACATCTGATTGATTCAGAGGATAACTGGGTGAAAGTGTTGTGGTCAGATGAGACCAAAATCGATCTCTTTGAAATCAACTCAACTCGCCGTGTTTAGAGGAGGAGGAATGCTGCCTATAACCCCAAGAATACCATCCCCACCAACAAACATGGAGGTGGAAACATTATGCTTTGGGGGTGTTTTTCTGCTAAGGGGAAAGGACAACTGCACCGCATCAAAGGGATAATGTACCTTCAAATCTTGGGTGAGAACCTCCTTCCCATAGCCAGGGCATTGAAAATGAGTTGTGGATGGATATTCCAGCATGACAATGTCGCAAAACACACAGCCAAGGCAACAAAGGAGTGGCTCAAGAAGTAGCACATTAAGGTCCTGGAGTGGCCTAGCTCCCATGAAAATATGTGGAGTTAGCTGAAGGTTCGAGTTGCCAAACATCAGCCTCGAAACCTTAATGACTTGTAGACGATCTACAAAGAGGAGTGGGACAAAATCCCTCCTGAGATGTGTGCAAACCTTGTGGCCAACTACAAGAAACGTTTGACTTCTGTGATTGCCAACAGGAGTTTTGCCACCAAGTACTAAGACAAAGGGGTCAAATACTTATTTCCATCATTGACCTGTAAATCAATTTATAACTTTTTCGACATACGTTTTTATTGTCTCACTGTTAAAAACAGCTACCATTAAAATGATAGACATATATATATATATATATATATATATATATATATCTTCACTACATTGTTACATATCCAGAGTATCTGGATACAATGTAATTTATAATATGTAATAGTGAATTAGGGCAAATACCTTCAGAGAGATTTTTTTCACGAGTCAAACTTATACTGTAGCTCTGTAATCACTGCTTGCACATAATTCATTTTATGCAGCATATTTTATATATATTTTTTTAACTCAATAATGTTCCGATTTTACTATTTTTGTTAATTGGTAATTATATGAGTGTCAGGCACTGGAACTGGTTTGAGACCTGTTTTTTTTTTTGTATAATTTATGAAAGCATGACATATATATGTTTTGATAATTTCCCTAAAACCCTCCATAATGTACTTCTTTCTATGCCAATATGATCCAGAAGGCAAATGTATGTCCTAAATTGTCAGTGTCTATTTCCAGTGGCAGTATGTATCCTTGTAAGAATAGAGAGGATAAGAAGCTTTGGGATTTGCTATGTCTGGCTACCAATATCTATTTAAGATCTAAATAAAGCTTAGCAATTTTGGTAATTATGCACTACATGAGAACTTGGAGCTTTAACCAACCTTGCAAGTACAAATTGTCAGAGATTTTATCCAGTCCTTGGTTGGCCCTGCTGCAAATTTCCCCTGCTTCCTCTCATCATTGTTTTATGATAGAAAAGGCTTTCATTTGTTTAGTGAGCGATAATAAAATCAGAATGTTGATATTCTTGCATTTATAGCAAAGGTATGAATCAGGCAAATAACTATAAGCTACCATAATTCTGGGGGGGTGGGCACAGATTCCAACTTATCTGTGTGAGGCTGTCTCATTCTGAGAGCAGCAGTGAGAAGTTTGATAAGGAAAATTTGGAGAATCCACTGACCATATGCTACAGTAATAACAAGATGTTGATTGCCTTTATTCCTGTATTTTCCTCTGCAAACAACAAAGTAGGATTGGAAATTAATTGAGCAAGAGAAAATTCTGTCAGCAAAAGTATTAAAATAGTCTAAGTGAAATATTCTATTATCCTACAAATAATATATATATATATATATATATATATATATATATATATATATATATATATATATATATATATATATATATTTATAGTATTTCTCTTTTGGTCTTACTCATTTAAGTGTCCTTTTCTTTTATTGTTTACAGAAATATTTTATATAATAGCGACATGCCCGTCAAAAAATGACGGTCAATAAAAGAAAGTGTTGAAATGCTGTTTGTCACACAATGTGAGTGTACTGTGTGCCTCAAGTAACTAAATTCATCAAAAAGCAGAAATCTACATTACATAAAATAAGAAAAATTAAAATCACCAAAAATAAAAAATGTACATTACAGAACAAAAAAAAAATACCTGTCGCAAAAAATAAAAAAAGGAACATTACAGAAAATAAAAAAATACATTACAACCCCCCCACTACAATTTTGTTTTTTAAATTACACACCTGAAAAGGAAATACATATAATACATACGATACAATACATACATATAATACATACAATACAATACAATTAAATACAATACAATTAAATAAAATACAATACAATTAAATAAAATACAATACAATTAAATACAATACACCCCTATCTAATATACATGCCACGATCTAATATACATGCCACTATGTAATATACATCCCACTATGTAATATACATCCCACTATGAAATATACATCCCACTATGGAATATACATCCCACGATATATAATGTAATATACATCCTACTATCTAATATACAATACTATCTAATAATACATCCCCCTATCTATCTAATATACAGTACATGCTATCTCTATATAGCAACCCTAATTCTAAGCTACAATAAAATAATTAAGACCACTTACCTTTGAGATGTTTCTTCAGATCAGCAACCTACGGTAAAAAAGATTTTAAAAATTAATACAACACATTTACATTAAATAAATAAACATTGTAAACATTCTAAATATTATACTCACCTTTCCAGCATGTCACGTCCCAGCATGTCACGTCCTCCATGTTCTGTCCTTCATCTTTGCGTCTCCTGTTAAAAAAAACCATTACATTAGTAAACATACATAAACATAAAACAAAGTGAAATAAACACAATCTACATTATACTTACCTCCCCGCAATGTCTCCGGCCTCCTGTTGTTCTTCTCCGGAAGCATCCGCACGTAAAAAAAGAAAAAAGCGACACACATCCGCCCTGGCGGATGTCTCCGACGCTAATGAGCTTCCTACGGAGTGTTTCAGAATAAAATTGGGAATGGCGGCTTCTGATTGGCTGAAAAGGCTGTCTATCAAATTCAGCCAATGAGAAGACACCAATTGTGAACCAATGAAAAAAGTATACACCCCAAAATACAACGCTGATTGGATAACACACCTGTCAATCTTTATTTGAACCAATCCTAAGGCTTTATTGCCATCAGCCAATCACAATGGAATAAACCCCCACGTACTGATTGGTGAAGACATCTGCGCCTTCCCATTGGCTGTAATATTGATTGATATTAACAGTAGCAAATGAGAATGCGCAAATCCTTCACCAATCAGTACGTGGGGTTGTATTCCATTGTGATTGGCCATTGTCAGTGCAACCAATCAGAATGTGCAGTTGCTCCAACCAATCACCCTGTGGGGTGTATTCCATTGTGATTGGCTGAAGGCATCTGCGTCTTGTGATTGGTTTAAATAAAGATTGACAGGTGCATTATCCAATCAGAGTGCGATTTTAGGGTGTATCCTTTTCTGATTGGTTTACATATTGGCGCCTCCTGAATGGGTGAATTTGATAGACAGCGTTTTCAACCAATCAGAAGGCGCCATTGCTTATTTTCTTCCGGAAAAGTCTCTGGGAGCCTCATTAGCGTCGGGGATGTCCGTGAGTGCGGATGTAAGTATATATATATTTTTTTAATTTTTTATACAGGGCGGGGCAGAATATGATCTGGAGGAGGCCGGAGACATCGCGGGGAGGTAAGTAGAATGTAGATTATGTTTATTTTAATTTTATGTATGTGTATTAATGTTATGTTTTTTTTAACAGGTGCCGCTCTGAAGAAGGATTAAAAGAATAAGGATGAGACATGCCAGAAAGGTGACTATAATATTTAGAATGTATAGAATGTTTCTTTATGTACTGTAAACGTGTTGCACTCTTTTTTTTTTTTTTACTTAGGTGGCTGATCTCAATGGACATCCGCAAAGGTAAGTGGTCTTAATTATTTTATTTTAGCTTAGAATTAGATTAGTTTATATATAGATAGCATTTATTGTATGTTAGCTAGGGGTATGTGTTTTATATAGATAGCATAGAATGTATTGCATATTAGATTATGGTATTTATTTAGATAGATTGGGAATGTATATTATATAGATAGGAAGATAGGATGTATATTAGATTATGGTATTTATTTAGATAGATTGGGAATGTATATTATATAGATAGGGAGATAGGATGTATATTAGATTATGGTATTCATTTAGATAGATTGTGTGATGTATTGTATTGTATGTATTTGTATTGTACGTATTTGTATTATATGTATTTCCTTTTCAGGTGTGTCATTTTTTTTTCTGTAGTGAGGGGGGGGGTTGTAATGTTTTTTTTATTTTTTATGACTTAGGTTTTTACTTTCTGTAATGTAGTTTAATTTTTTTGTGAGTTTGTATGGACCCCCATGAGTGAGGGGGTTAATGAAGGGCTTATGGGGGTCTGTATTGACCCCCATGAGTGACAGGCTTAATGAAGGGCTTATGGGGGTCTGTATTGACCCCCATGAGTGAAAGGGTTAATGAAGAGCTTATGGGGGTCTATATTGACCCCCATGAGTGACAGGGTTAATGAGGGGTTTATGGGGGTCTGTATTGACCCCCATGAGTGACAAGGTTAATGAAGGGCTTATGGGGGTCAATATTGACCCCCATGAGTGACAGGGTTAATAAGGGGTTTATGGGGGTCTGTATTGACCCCCGTGAGTGACAGGGTTAATGAAGGGCTTATGGGGGTCTATATTGACCCCCATGAGTGACAGGGTTAATGAGGGGTTTATGGGGGTCTGTATTGACCCCCGTGAGTGACAGGCTTAATGAAGGGCTTATGGGGGTCTGTATTGACCCCCATGAATGACAGGGTTAATGAAGGGCTTATGGGGGTCTGTATTGACCCCATGAATGACAGGGTTAATGAAGGGCTTATGGGGGTCTATATTGACCCCCATGAGTGACAGGGTTAATGAGGGATTTATGGGGGTCTGTATTGACCCCCGTGAGTGACAGGCTTAATGAAGGGCTTTTGGGGGTCTATATTGACCCCCATGAATGACAGGGTTAATGAAGGGCTTATGGGGGTCTATATTGACTGCCATGAGTGACAGGATTAATGAGGGGTTTATGGGGGTCTGTGTTGACCCCCATGAGTGACAGGGTTAATGAAGGGCTTATGGGGGTCTATATTGACCCCCATGAGTGACAGGGTTAATGAGGGGTTTATGGGGGTCTGTATTGACCTCATGAGTGACAGGGTTAATGAAGGGCTTATGGGGGTCTGTATTGATTGGGTATATTTTTTTTTTTTACAACGGGTCCTTTAAGGACCTGTAATGCAGGAATTTTGAATTTTGATTGCAGCGGGGGTCCCCGATCGCGTGCAATCGGGACCCCCACTGCGATGGTTAATGTGGTGTTAATGCAGGGCTCCGAGCTTATCTCAGATCCCCAGGGGTTAATGCGGGTTTCCGAGCTTATCTCTGATCCCTTCTTGAGTAATTTGTACGTGGCTTAGAGTACGCTTAGGGGATTTTCGTGTGTCTGAATTTGGACTTAAATGGAGGTGTAACTTCACTTTCAGAGGTCCTGGGTGCCCCCCCCCCTTGCTATGGGTAAGCTTTTTATGAAGTTTGTGTGAGTATTTGGTGTGTATTCACTGTTTTCAGTTGCGCGCGGGTCGGCCGTTATAGTTGTATTTTTAGTGCGTGTGGGTGTTTGTTACGTTAAGATTAGTTCCGAGGTGTTTTTTTTTTTCTAAGTTGTTTTTTCTATAGTTGCTAATGTTGTAAGTTTGTCACATGCTTCACAAATATGTAGCTATTTCCAAAATACCCTGCTTCCTGTGGCAAACTTCTGGGACACCTGCTTCACCTTTCAGTACATCGTTCTGTGTATAATTTTGTAACACCCTCTCATATAAGCATTGGCTAATTACAACAAATTAATCACCCTTTCACATGCAAGACCCGCTTTCTATATCTCCTGTGGTCACATTCCTCTCAAAGGTCAGAAAACCAGGACCTCACAGTCTTCTGTACTAATTGTCTGAAACTATAACTAATTAAACCAGAACTGCCCCAAACCATATTGTGTTGTGTGCAAATGTTGGAGTATTATAAGTAAGATAATTTTTTATAACCTGCATCATTTTAATGTTTTATCCTCTTATACCATGTGAGGAGAAAAAAGAGCTACATCAATTAAAATGGTAATCAGATCAATAGTTTCCAAGGATTTTAATGAGTGTGGACAGGTTTATCTTATTGATTTAAAGTTTCTCCCTAATGATGAATAATTAGATTAACAGGATCAGAGTACAAATGGTGTGTCCCTTCATGCATTTCAGAACTAAAGGGATGGAGACATCTAAAAATTCTAAACATCTAAACTTCTACAAAATGATAATGAACTTCTCAGTGAGATTATAGACATATCCAAATCACTGAAGCCGTAAATCATTGGAGAAAGTTGTTGCCATTCCAGAATATTTGGTGTCTTTTATTGACAACAACATAGGAGTGTTTTCATTAACAGACCACTGTACTTTAAAAAGGCCTCACATGTTTGTGAAGTATATAACAAAATAGCAAGGTTAGCAGCTGCATTAGCATAAAAACATCACTTCTGCACCCTCATCTGACTCCCCTACGCGTGCAGTGTTTCTCTATTCAATTTTTTGGCTGTTTTCTTAAAGAACCATGTATAAATATGATAATTGTAATTTTTTTTCTTTTTTTTCTTCTTTACACTTTAATGTTTTATTTATAAAGATTTCACGTTCAGACAAACAGACAGTTTTTCTTTTCCCTTCTCTGTGACCTATCCCATTCTCACCCATTGCTGCGCAAATATTTAATCTATAGGTGTTTCTGTGTGGGGTTTCCTTGTAAGTGCTGAAAATTCCCTGGATGTAATAATTTGATTCGATTGTTGTAATGTTATGACATTGGAGTGAGGTCTCAATTCAGCAGATTTGCTTGCATCATGGGTACATTCACCTTCAATAGCTAGTCTGCCTGTAGAATACGGGGGAGAGTTTTTTGACTGGAGACTGCTTTCTATTAAGTGCTATTGTCAATTACACTTTGCAGTGACAATCTTTCAAAATAACTGAATGGAGACATAATCTGAACATAATTAATTCTAGGTGTCTAATCCTTTTAGAAACAAAAACCACTGTACAATGAAAAAATATATATTTGTTTCAAATCTATTTGATATAATTAGCAGAAAATAATTTATAAATTTAGTTTTTGTTAGAAAAATACATTTTGATGGCTCTGCAGAACCATGGAGAGATCCATGATACATTGGTGGAAGTTTTGTGTGTGAGATGGCATTAAGATTTCTGAAGAGCTATTGTTGCACTGAATGAAGCAAGCAGTCTGCTTATGGGCCAGAGAGAGGAAATAGGAGTTGTCTATTTCAGTTTTATCCAATTATCTTTTTTCTCCTACACCCCGACACCTCTCTCCACTGATTTATTTCCAAGGCTTATATACCGTATATACTCGAGTATAAGCCGACCCGAGTATAAGCCGAGGCACCTATTTTACCACAAAATACTGGGAAAACGTAGTGACTCGAGTATAAGCCGAGGGTGGGAAATGTGCTGCCCCCTGTGTCCCTCTTGTGCCTTCTGTGTCCCCCTCTTGTGTGCACTCTGTGCCCCTTTCTTGTGTCCCCGCTCTTTGTGTCTCTTCCCCCTCTCCCTTCTCTGTGTCTCTTCCTCCCCTCCATGAAACCAAGGTCCAAAAGTTCAACCTTGGTTTCATCAGACCATAACACCTTTTCCCACATGCTTTTGGAAGACTTCAGATGTGTTTTTGTAAAATGTAGCCTGGCTTGGATGTTTTTCTTCGTAAGAAACGGCTTTCGTCTTGCCACTCTACCCCATAGCCCAGACATATGAAGAATACAGGAGATTGTTGTCACGTGTACCACACAGCCAGTACTTGTCAGATATTCCTGCAGCTCCTTTAATATTGCTGTAGGCCTCTTGGTAGCCTCCCAGACCAGTTTTCTTCTCGTCTTTTCATCAATTTTGGAGGGAGCTCCAGTTCTTGGTAATGTCACTGCTGTGCCATATTTTCTCCACTTGATGATGACTGTCTTCACTGTGTTCCATAGTACATCTAATGCCTTGGAAATTCTTTTGTACCCTTCTCCTGTCTAATACCTTTTAACAATGAGATCCTTCTGATGCTTTGGAAGCTCTCTGTGGACCATGGCTTTTGCTGTGGGATGCGACTAAGAAAATTTCAGGACCAACTAGAGCAGCTGAACTTTATTTGGTGTTAATCAGAGGCACTTAAATGATGGCAAGTGAATGCTGACTCCTATTGAACACGATTTGCAATGTGATTGCTTAATTCTGAACACAGCTACATCCCCAGTTATAAAAACAGGGTGTGCAGACTTATGCAATCACATTATTATTATTTTTTTTTCTTCCCTCCACCTAAAAGATTTCAGTTTGTTTTTCAATTGAGTTGTACAGTTTATAGGTCCCAATAAAGGTGGTAAAAGTTCTGAAATGATTTATCTTTGTCTCATTTTTTTTAAAAGGCACCTGTCCACAAAAGCAATCAATCCGATTCCAAACTCTCCACCATGGCCCAGACCAAAGAGCTGTCCAAGGATGTCGGGGACAAGATTGTAGACCTACACAAGACTGGAATGGGCTACAAGTCCATCGCCATGCAGCTTGGTGAGAAGGTGACAACAGTTGGTGGGATTCGCAAATGGAAGAAACACAAAATAACTGCCAGTCTCCCTCGGCTGATGCTTGATGCAAGATCTCACCTTGTGGAGTTTCAATGATCATGAGAACAGTGAGGAATCAGCCCAGAACTACACGGGAGGATCTTGTTAATGATCTCAAGGCAGCTTGGACCATAGTAACTAAGAAAACAATTGGTAACATACTATGCCGTGAAGGACTGAAATCCTGCAGTGCCCGCAAGGTCCCCCTGCTCAAGAATGCACATGTACAGGCCCATTTGAAGTGTGCCAATGAACATCTGATTGATTCAGAGGATAACTGGGTGAAAGTGTTGTGGTCAGATGAGACCAAAATCGATCTCTTTGAACTCAACTCGCCGTGTTTAGAGGAGGAGGAATGCTGCCTATAACCCCAAGAATACCATCCCCACCAACAAACATGGAGGTGGAAACATTATGCTTTGGGGGTGTTTTTCTGCTAAGGGGAAAGGACAACTGCACCGCATCAAAGGGATAATGTACCTTCAAATCTTGGGTGAGAACCTCCTTCCCATAGCCAGGGCATTGAAAATGAGTTGTGGATGGATATTCCAGCATGACAATGTCGCAAAACACACAGCCAAGGCAACAAAGGAGTGGCTCAAGAAGTAGCACATTAAGGTCCTGGAGTGGCCTAGCTCCCATGAAAATATGTGGAGTTAGCTGAAGGTTCGAGTTGCCAAACATCAGCCTCGAAACCTTAATGACTTGTAGACGATCTACAAAGAGGAGTGGGACAAAATCCCTCCTGAGATGTGTGCAAACCTTGTGGCCAACTACAAGAAACGTTTGACTTCTGTGATTGCCAACAGGAGTTTTGCCACCAAGTACTAAGACAAAGGGGTCAAATACTTATTTCCATCATTGACCTGTAAATCAATTTATAACTTTTTCGACATACGTTTTTATTGTCTCACTGTTAAAAACAGCTACCATTAAAATGATAGACATATATATATATATATATATATATATATATATATATATATATATATATCTTCACTACATTGTTACATATCCAGAGTATCTGGATACAATGTAATTTATAATATGTAATAGTGAATTAGGGCAAATACCTTCAGAGAGATTTTTTTCACGAGTCAAACTTATACTGTAGCTCTGTAATCACTGCTTGCACATAATTCATTTTATGCAGCATATTTTATATATATTTTTTTAACTCAATAATGTTCCGATTTTACTATTTTTGTTAATTGGTAATTATATGAGTGTCAGGCACTGGAACTGGTTTGAGACCTGTTTTTTTTTTGTATAATTTATGAAAGCATGACATATATATGTTTTGATAATTTCCCTAAAACCCTCCATAATGTACTTCTTTCTATGCCAATATGATCCAGAAGGCAAATGTATGTCCTAAATTGTCAGTGTCTATTTCCAGTGGCAGTATGTATCCTTGTAAGAATAGAGAGGATAAGAAGCTTTGGGATTTGCTATGTCTGGCTACCAATATCTATTTAAGATCTAAATAAAGCTTAGCAATTTTGGTAATTATGCACTACATGAGAACTTGGAGCTTTAACCAACCTTGCAAGTACAAATTGTCAGAGATTTTATCCAGTCCTTGGTTGGCCCTGCTGCAAATTTCCCCTGCTTCCTCTCATCATTGTTTTATGATAGAAAAGGCTTTCATTTGTTTAGTGAGCGATAATAAAATCAGAATGTTGATATTCTTGCATTTATAGCAAAGGTATGAATCAGGCAAATAACTATAAGCTACCATAATTCTGGGGGGGTGGGCACAGATTCCAACTTATCTGTGTGAGGCTGTCTCATTCTGAGAGCAGCAGTGAGAAGTTTGATAAGGAAAATTTGGAGAATCCACTGACCATATGCTAAAGTAATAACAAGATGTTGATTGCCTTTATTCCTGTATTTTCCTCTGCAAACAACAAAGTAGGATTGGAAATTAATTGAGCAAGAGAAAATTCTGTCAGCAAAAGTATTAAAATAGTCTAAGTGAAATATTCTATTATCCTACAAATAATATATATATATATATATATATATATATATATATATATATATATATATTTATAGTATTTCTCTTTTGGTCTTACTCATTTAAGTGTCCTTTTCTTTTATTGTTTACAGAAATATTTTATATAATAGCGACATGCCCGTCAAAAAATGACGGTCAATAAAAGAAAGTGTTGAAATGCTGTTTGTCACACAATGTGAGTGTACTGTGTGCCTCAAGTAACTAAATTCATCAAAAAGCAGAAATCTACATTACATAAAATAAGAAAAATTAAAATCACCAAAAATAAAAAATGTACATTACAGAACAAAAAAAAAATACCTGTCGCAAAAAATAAAAAAAGGAACATTACAGAAAATAAAAAAATACATTACAACCCCCCCACTACAATTTTGTTTTTTAAATTACACACCTGAAAAGGAAATACATATAATACATACGATACAATACATACATATAATACATACAATACAATACAATTAAATACAATACAATTAAATAAAATACAATACAATTAAATAAAATACAATACAATTAAATACAATACACCCCTATCTAATATACATGCCACTATCTAATATACATGCCACTATGTAATATACATCCCACTATGTAATATACATCCCACTATGAAATATACATCCCACTATGGAATATACATCCCACGATATATAATGTAATATACATCCTACTATCTAATATACAATACTATCTAATAATACATCCCCCTATCTATCTAATATACAGTACATGCTATCTCTATATAGCAACCCTAATTCTAAGCTACAATAAAATAATTAAGACCACTTACCTTTGAGATGTTTCTTCAGATCAGCAACCTACGGTAAAAAAGATTTTAAAAATTAATACAACACATTTACATTAAATAAATAAACATTGTAAACATTCTAAATATTATACTCACCTTTCCAGCATGTCACGTCCCAGCATGTCACGTCCTCCATGTTCTGTCCTTCATCTTTGCGTCTCCTGTTAAAAAAAACCATTACATTAGTAAACATACATAAACATAAAACAAAGTGAAATAAACACAATCTACATTATACTTACCTCCCCGCAATGTCTCCGGCCTCCTGTTGTTCTTCTCCGGAAGCATCCGCACGTAAAAAAAGAAAAAAGCGACACACATCCGCCAGGGCGGATGTGTCCGACGCTAATGAGCTTCCTACGGAGTGTTTCAGAATAAAATTGGGAATGGCGGCTTCTGATTGGCTGAAAAGGCTGTCTATCAAATTCAGCCAATGAGAAGACACCAATTGTGAACCAATGAAAAAAGTATACACCCCAAAATACAACGCTGATTGGATAACACACCTGTCAATCTTTATTTGAACCAATCCTAAGGCTTTATTGCCATCAGCCAATCACAATGGAATAAACCCCCACGTACTGATTGGTGAAGACATCTGCGCCTTCCCATTGGCTGTAATATTGATTGATATTAACAGTAGCAAATGAGAATGCGCAAATCCTTCACCAATCAGTACGTGGGGTTGTATTCCATTGTGATTGGCCATTGTCAGTGCAACCAATCAGAATGTGCAGTTGCTCCAACCAATCACCCTGTGGGGTGTATTCCATTGTGATTGGCTGAAGGCATCTGCGTCTTGTGATTGGTTTAAATAAAGATTGACAGGTGCATTATCCAATCAGAGTGCGATTTTAGGGTGTATCCTTTTCTGATTGGTTTACATATTGGCGCCTCCTGAATGGGTGAATTTGATAGACAGCGTTTTCAACCAATCAGAAGGCGCCATTGCTTATTTTCTTCCGGAAAAGTCTCTGGGAGCCTCATTAGCGTCGGGGATGTCCGTGAGTGCGGATGTAAGTATATATATATTTTTTTAATTTTTTATACAGGGCGGGGCAGAATATGATCTGGAGGAGGCCGGAGACATCGCGGGGAGGTAAGTAGAATGTAGATTATGTTTATTTTAATTTTATGTATGTGTATTAATGTTATGTTTTTTTTAACAGGTGCCGCTCTGAAGAAGGATTAAAAGAATAAGGATGAGACATGCCAGAAAGGTGACTATAATATTTAGAATGTATAGAATGTTTCTTTATGTACTGTAAACGTGTTGCACTCTTTTTTTTTTTTTTTACTTAGGTGGCTGATCTCAATGGACATCCGCAAAGGTAAGTGGTCTTAATTATTTTATTTTAGCTTAGAATTAGATTAGTTTATATATAGATAGCATTTATTGTATGTTAGCTAGGGGTATGTGTTTTATATAGATAGCATAGAATGTATTGCATATTAGATTATGGTATTTATTTAGATAGATTGGGAATGTATATTATATAGATAGGAAGATAGGATGTATATTAGATTATGGTATTTATTTAGATAGATTGGGAATGTATATTATATAGATAGGGAGATAGGATGTATATTAGATTATGGTATTCATTTAGATAGATTGTGTGATGTATTGTATTGTATGTATTTGTATTGTACGTATTTGTATTATATGTATTTCCTTTTCAGGTGTGTCATTTTTTTTTCTGTAGTGAGGGGGGGGGTTGTAATGTTTTTTTTATTTTTTATGACTTAGGTTTTTTATTTTCTGTAATGTAGTTTAATTTTTTTGTGAGTTTGTATGGACCCCCATGAGTGAGGGGGTTAATGAAGGGCTTATGGGGGTCTGTATTGACCCCCATGAGTGACAGGCTTAATGAAGGGCTTATGGGGGTCTGTATTGACCCCCATGAGTGAAAGGGTTAATGAAGAGCTTATGGGGGTCTATATTGACCCCCATGAGTGACAGGGTTAATGAGGGGTTTATGGGGGTCTGTATTGACCCCCATGAGTGACAAGGTTAATGAAGGGCTTATGGGGGTCAATATTGACCCCCATGAGTGACAGGGTTAATAAGGGGTTTATGGGGGTCTGTATTGACCCCCGTGAGTGACAGGGTTAATGAAGGGCTTATGGGGGTCTATATTGACCCCCATGAGTGACAGGGTTAATGAGGGGTTTATGGGGGTCTGTATTGACCCCCGTGAGTGACAGGCTTAATGAAGGGCTTATGGGGGTCTGTATTGACCCCCATGAATGACAGGGTTAATGAAGGGCTTATGGGGGTCTGTATTGACCCCATGAATGACAGGGTTAATGAAGGGCTTATGGGGGTCTATATTGACCCCCATGAGTGACAGGGTTAATGAGGGATTTATGGGGGTCTGTATTGACCCCCGTGAGTGACAGGCTTAATGAAGGGCTTTTGGGGGTCTATATTGACCCCCATGAATGACAGGGTTAATGAAGGGCTTATGGGGGTCTATATTGACTGCCATGAGTGACAGGATTAATGAGGGGTTTATGGGGGTCTGTGTTGACCCCCATGAGTGACAGGGTTAATGAAGGGCTTATGGGGGTCTATATTGACCCCAATGAGTTACAGGGTTAATGAGGGGTTTATGGGGGTCTGTATTGACCCCATGAGTGACAGGGTTAATGAAGGGCTTATGGGGGTCTGTATTGATTGGGTATATTTTTTTTTTTTACAACGGGTCCTTTAAGGACCTGTAATGCAGGAATTTTGAATTTTGATTGCAGCGGGGGTCCCCGATCGCGTGCAATCGGGACCCCCACTGCGATGGTTAATGTGGTGTTAATGCAGGGCTCCGAGCTTATCTCAGATCCCCAGGGGTTAATGCGGGTTTCCGAGCTTATCTCTGATCCCTTCTTGAGTAATTTGTACGTGGCTTAGAGTACGCTTAGGGGATTTTCGTGTGTCTGAATTTGGACTTAAATGGAGGTGTAACTTCACTTTCAGAGGTCCTGGGTGCCCCCCCCCCCTTGCTATGGGTAAGCTTTTTATGAAGTTTGTGTGAGTATTTGGTGTGTATTCACTGTTTTCAGTTGCGCGCGGGTCGGCCGTTATAGTTGTATTTTTAGTGCGTGTGGGTGTTTGTTACGTTAAGATTAGTTCCGAGGTGTTTTTTTTTTTCTAAGTTGTGCGCTCATTGCCTCTCATTGCCTAAGTGCTACGATTTAATGTCTCGTCTCGCTGCGCGAGGCTCACCGGCAATGAGTGCCTGTGTCGCTCATTGTCTAAGTGCTACGGTTTAACAGCTCGCCTCGCAAGGCGACTTGCCCGTCAAAAAATGATGGCAATAAGAGTGCAAGGCAGGTAATGGTGTTTGGTTGCGACATTAATTTAGTTGGTGTTCCGAGATCCTTGGGCGCTCATTGCGAGGCTGTTGGTTGTTTGTGTGCTATGAGCAGCATTGGTGGTTTTTTTTTGTATGGCAATGAAATAATTAATAAATGAATAAATGAATATACTTTACCTATTTAGAAGTAATATATGCAGGAAGCATTGTGTTGAAGAGCTGACAATATGTGTTCATGGTGCTGCAGCATACAATGTATGTTTACAGTGCTGTGGAGCTGCTGTGTAAGTCAGCAATGTGTGCAGTGTGTAGTGTAAATAGTGTGTGTGCGCAAGGAAAATCCGTTAGGGTAGCTGTGTACTTCCGCATTGTGTAAGTTAGTGTTGTAAAATGGCGCCTAATGTATGTGGTACGCGGCTGTGACTGATTTTGCGTCCTTGTTGTTGGACATCGTACAGCTTTTTTGGAAAATCTGTGTGTGTTTGGTGGTGTTTTGCGTGTTTAGGGTCCTGTAGCCTAGTTTTCTTTTTTTTTTAAGCGGCCATTTTTTCACATAATTAAACTTAGTTTAAAAAAAAATTATAAAACAAAAAATTAATTCTCTCAAAAAATAATTTTACCCAAAAACAAAATAGTAATGTTCTTAATAATTAAGTAAATCATGAAAATGTTTCTGGTTAACAGTAAACTAGAGATTTTTGTGCATATTTTATTGTACTGTACTATATCTGCTTTCAGATTAAAAAGTTTAAACTAGATTATATAGTGATCATTTCATTGTATTGCATTATATTTGCTTATTTTATTATTTTATATTTCTGAAAAATAATAAAATTAGACAAGAAAAGAGAAAAAGAAACTAGATCATGACAGGTAAGAAAACATGAGGACAACTAGAGGCTTCAGGAGAGCAACCTAACAAAGGAAAGTGTCAGAGAAAGGAATTTCTGAAAATAACAGGGAGATTGAAGTCTAGTAAAAAAATATCATCCTAGATCATCAGTGTGCACATGGTTGACAGTGATCCTTGCAATCCACATTCTTATTTTCAATCTATGGGGATATACAGAGCTCTAAGGTCATTACTTCTAGCTAGTGCACTATGGTATTGTACAGACGCAGTGCTGGAAATCCTCTGATCTGTGGGTCAGTATGCATGTTAAAGCTACATGAAAAATAAAGCATATGGCCCTTCAGTTTCTACCTACTTAACCTAATGCATAGTATTTATCTAGGTCTAGGATAGAGGCAAAGACTGCTCAGCTTATCTTAATACCAAAGACAGCAAATATATAAAGCAGTGTCTGTAACAGAAAAAGACAGTAGAATATTGAAGTACATATACACATGGCCCATTCTGACAACTATTTAATTTAGAGGCTGAGAATGATGTAGTGATGATATTATTTACTTTACTTTATCACTTTTAATAAATATATTTTAATAAACATATATATATATATATATATATATATATACAACAATATGTCATCATGTATATGTATATTATATATAATAAACTCAGATCCATAAACAAATACACCCAGATACAGAATGCCTCTCTCTCTCTCATATGTATGTATATATATATATATATATATATATATATATATATATATATGTGTGTGTGTATGTTTATTAAAATATATTTATTAAAACTCTACTCTCTCTTCCATCCTTGATACCCTTGCCCCCATAACCACAATCTTGGCACAAAACTCAAACACGATACATCCAGAAGTGCTCCCGCACCACTGAACGGCTCTGGAGGAAATCACGCACCTCTGCAGATTTCCTCCACTACAAATCTATGTTATGCTCCTACTCCTTTGTCCTCAACCTCGCCAAACAACACTACTTCACTTCACTAATATCAACCCTATCCTCTAACCCAAAGTGTCTGTTCGCCACTTTCAAAACTCTCCTCCACCCACCATCTCCTCCCATCCCTTCCTCTCTCACAGCTGAAGACTTTGCCAACCATTTGATTCATAAAATCGAAAATATACACAATGAACTCTCATCTCATAGTGGCTCACTCACTCTACCATCTCAACTATCCAACCACACTGTCTCTTCTCCCTCCCCCAATCCAACAGCCACTTTGAACTGCTTTGCCCCAGCTACAGAGGATGAAGTCTCTAGCCTGCTATCATCCACTTGCCTCACTACATGTCCCCAGGACCCTATTCCATCTCAGCTCATCCCTCCCCTCTCTACCACACTAATCCCAGCTCTCACACACATTTTCAACCTTTCCCTAACTACCGGCAAGTTTCCATCTTGTCTAAAACACGCCACAATTACACCCATCCTCAAAAAGTACTCATCTGACTCTGACATTGCTTCTAACTACCGCCCTATCTCTCTACTTCCCCTCGCTTCCAAACTACTGGAGCGGCTCGTCTATACCCGCCTCACCAGCTTTATTTCCTCTAACTCCTTTCTTGACACCTTCCAATCCGGCTTTCGGCCCCAACACTCCACTGAGACACCTCTCACTAAAGTCACCAACGACCTGCTTACTGCCAAGTCAAAAGGTCACTTTTCTATTCTCCTTCTTCTAGATCTCTCTGCTGCCTTTGACACAGTTGACCATCCACTTCTACTCCATATCCTCTCCTCCCACGGTATTCGAGACACTGCTCTCTCATGGTTTTCATCATACCTACAAAATCGATCATTCACTATCTCCTTCTCTGACACCTCTTCTTCTCCTTACCCCCTGTCTGTTGGCATACCCCAAGGATCTGTCCTAGGCCCGCTCCTCTTCTCCATCTACACATCCTCACTTGGTACCCTTATAAACTCTTTTGGGCTGCAATATCATCTCTACGCAGATGACACCTAAATCTACCTCTCCGCACCAGATCTATCCCCTTCTCTTCTAACACATGTCTCCAACTGTCTTTCTAGTATATCCTCTTGGATGTCCACCCCCACCAATCATCTCAAACTCAACATGTCTAAAACTGAACTCCTAATCTTCCCTCCCTCTCCCACTGTGTCAATTCCTCACATTTCTATCACTGTCAATAATGACATCATCACTCCTCCTTCCAAGCCCGTTGTCTTGGGGTTCTACTGGACCCCACCCTGTCCTTCATCCCTCACATACAATCACTAACTAAATCTTGTCTTCTCCATCTAAAAAACATCTCCAGAATTCGCCACTTTCTTACACAAGACACAACTAAAATCCTTATACACTCTCTCATCATCTCTCGACTGGACTACTGCAACTTGCTTCTTGCTGGCCTACCCACCACCTGACTATCTCCACTTCAATCCATTATGAATGCCTCTGCTAGACTCGTCTTCCGTACACAACGTTCAGTGTCGTCATCACCTCTCTGTCAATCTCTCCACTGGCTTCCCATAACCTCCTGAATAAAATTTCAAAGCCCTCAACAAGAGCACTCCCCAATACATTTCTGGTCTCATCTCCAAATACTCCCCCAGCCGCCCTCTTCGCTCTGCTAATGACCTTCTTCTTTCCACAACTCTTGTCACCTCCTCTCACTCTCGCCTTCAGGAATTTTCTCATGCTGACCCTATTCTCTGGAACTCCTTGCCTCGCTCCACCAGATTATCCTGCAGCCTCAAAACATTCAAAACCTCTCTAAAAACACATCTCTTTAAAGAAGCGTATCATCTTCCACCCTAACACACTTTTACTTTTCTCTCCCTCCTTTTCCTCACAAACTACCTTTAGGTTGTAAGTCTGCGAGATTAAATCCCACAAGGTGATTTGGGGAAAGCACTATGAATTTGAGGCTCAAAGACAGGGCCCTCCTTGCCTTGCTATTTGTTAATTTGTATGTATCTTTGTCTTGAACGTATCTTATGTACAGTGCTACGGAATATGTTGGCGCATTATAAATAAAAGATAATAATATATATATATATATATATATATATATATATATATATATATATATATATATATATATTCTGTATCTGGGTATATGTATATATATAAATATATAAATAAATAAATATATATATATATATATATATATATATATATATATATATATATATATGTATATATATACAGTGGATATAAAAAGTCTACACACCCCTGTTAAAATTTTAGGTTTCTGTGCTGCAAAAAAATGAGACAAAGATAAAACATTTCAGAACTTTTTCCACCTTTAATGTGACCTATAAACTGTACAACTCAATTGAAAAACAAACTGAAATCTGTTAGGTGGAGGTAAGAAAAAAAAGAAAAAAATAATCTGTTTGCATAAGGCTGCACACCCTCTTATACCTGGGGATGTAGCTGTGTTCAGAATTAAGCAATCACATTCCAAATCATGTTAAATAGGAGTCAGCATACACTTGCAATCATTTAAAGTGCCTCTGATTAACACCAAATAAAGTTCAGCTGCTCTAGTTGGTCTTTCCTGCAATTTTCTTAGTTGCATCCCACAGCAAAAGCCATGGTCCACAGAGAGCTTCCAAAGCATCAGAGGGATCTCATTGTTAAAAGGTATCAGTCAGGAGAAGGGTACAAAAGAATTTCCAAGGTATTAGATATACCATGGAACACAGTGAAGACAGTCATCATCAAGTGGAGAAAATATGGCACAACAGTGACATTACCAAGAACTGGAGCTCCCTCCAAAATTGATGAAAAGACGAGAAGAAAACTGGTCTGGGAGGCTACCAAGAGGCCTACAGCAACATTAAAGGAGCTGCAGGAATATCTGGCAAGTACTGGCTGTGTGGTACATGTGACAACAATCTCCCGTATTCGTCATATGACTGGGCTATGGGGTAGAGTGGCAAGACGAAAGCCTTTTCTTACGAAGAAAAACATCCAAGCCAGGCTACATTTTTCAAAAACACATCTGAAGTCTCCCAAAAGCATGTGGGAAAGGGTGTTATGGTCTGATGAAACCAAGGTTGAACTTTTTGGCCATAATTCCAAAAGATATTTTGGGCGCAAAAACAACACTGCACATCACCAAAAGAACACCACACCCACAGTGAAGCATGGTGGTGGCAGCATCATGCTTTGGGGCTGTTTTTCTTCAGCTGGAACTGGGGCCTTAGTTAAGATAGAGGGAATTATGAACAGTTCCAAATACCAGTCCATATTGGCACAAAACCTTCAGACTTCTGCTAGAAAGCTGAACATGAAGAGGAACTTAATCTTTCAGCATGACAACAACCCAAAGCATACATCCAAATCAACAAAGGAATGGCTTCACCAGAAGAAGATTAAAGTTTTGAAATGGCCCAGCCACAGCCCAGACCTGAATTTGATTGAAAATCTGTGGGGTAAACTGAAGACGGCTGTGCACAGGAGATGCCCTTAAAATATGACAGATTTGGAGTGTTTTTGCAAAGAAGAGTGGGCAAATCTTGCCAAGTCAAAATGTGCCATGCTGATAGACTCATACCCAAAATGACTGAGTGCTGTAATAAAATCAAACGGTGCTTCAACAAAGTATTAGTTTAAGGGTGTGCATACTTATGCAACCATAATATTTTATTTTTATATTTTTTCTTCCCTCTACCTAAAAGATTTCAGTTTGTTTTTCAATTGAGTTGTACAGTTTATAGGTCACATTAAAAGGTGGAAAAAGTTCTGAAATGATTTCTCTTTGTCTTATTTTTTTTCAGCACAGAAACCTGACATTTTAACAGGGGTGTGTAAAGTCTTTTATATATATATACACTGCTCAAAAAAATAAAGGGAACACTAAAATAACACATCCTAGATCTGAATGAATTAAATATTCTTATGAAATACTTTGTTCTTTACATAGTTGAATGTGCTGACAACAAAATCACACAAAAATAAAAAAATGGAAATCACATTTTTCAACCCATGGAGGTCTGGATTTGGAGTCACCCCCATTATGAAAGTGGAAAAACACACTACAGGCTGATCCAACTTTGATGTAATGTCCTTAAAACAAGTCAACATGAGGCTCAGTAGTGTGTGTGGCCTCCACGTGCCTGTATGACCTCCCTACAACACCTGGGCATGCTCCTGATGTGGTGGCGGATGGTCTCCTGAGAGATCTCCTCCAAGACCTGGACTAAAGCATCTGCCAACTCCTGGACAGTCTGTGGTGCAACGTGACGTTGGTGGATTGGAGCGAGACATGATGTTCCAGATGTGCTCAATTGGATTCACGTCTGGGGAACTGGCGGGCCAGTCCATAGCAGCAATGCCTTTGTCTTGCAGGAACTGCTGATACACTCCAGCCACATGAGGTCTAGCATTGTCTTGCATTAGGAGGAACCCAGGGCCAACCACACTAGCATATGGCCTCACAAGGGGTCTGAGGATCTCATCTCGGTACCTATTGGCAGTCAGGCTACCTCTGGCGACCACATGGAGGGCTGTGTGGCCCCCCAAAGAAATGCTACCCCACACCATTACTGATCCACTGCCAAACCAGTCATGCTGGATGATGTTGCAGGCAGCAGAACGTTCTCCACAGCGTCTCCAGACCCTGTCACGTCTGTCACATGTGCTCAGTGTGAACCTGCTTTCATCTGTGAAGAGCACAGGGCTCCAGTGGCAAATTTGCCAATCTTGGTGTTCTCTGGCAAATGCCAAACATACTGCACGGTGTTGGGCTGTAAGCACAACTCCCACCGGTGGATGTCGGGCCCTCATACCACCCTCATGGAGTCTGTTTCTGACCGTTTGAGCAGACACATGCACATTTGTGACCTGCTGGAGGTCATTTTGCAGGACTCTGGCAGTGCTCTTCCTGTTCCTCCTTGCACAAAGAGGAGGTAGCGGTCCAGATGCTGGGTTGTTGCCCTCATACGGCCTCCTCCACATCTCCTGATGTACTGGCCTGTCTCCTGGTAGCGCCTCCATGCTCTGGACACTACGCTGACAGACACAGCAAACCTTCTTGCCACAGCTCGCATTGATGTGCTATCCTGGATGAGCTGCACTACCTGAGCCACTTGTGTGGGTTGTAGACTCTGTCTCATGCTACCACTAGAGTGAAAGCACCACCAGCATTAAAAAGTGACCAAATCATCAGCCAGAAAGCATAGGAACTGAGAAGTGGTCTGTGGTCACCACCTGCAGAATCACTCCTTTATTGGGGGTGTCTTGCTAATTGCCCATAATTTCCACCTGTTGTCTATCCCATTTGCACAACAGCATGTGAAATTGATTGTCACTCAGTGTTGCTTCCTAAGTGGACAGTTTGATTTTACAGAAGTGTGATTGACTTGGAGTGTGATTCACTTGGCTTTAGCACAGTTCGAATATTACGAGTGCTAACTAATTTAAATAACACAAAATCAATATTTTAGTAGACCCATAGCAATAGGTGGAAAATAAAGTCTACTCTCAAATCCACAAATATGCAATTCTAAAATATTATTTTTAGAAGTTATTTCTGAGTAATATCGATCCCGGGACTCAAGGGGTTAATACATATCATAAAACCCACATGGACTAAAACAGATGATCTATGGCATTTATTAGAGCTTGATTGTGAGCCCGATCAGCACATTACTTATTGGCACTAATTAATGCATAGTCTCTGATTGCAGATTACGTGTAACTTCCATGTTTTACTGACTTCATGACGAGGGTCTCATTTACTATTGGCTGTGTCTAAGAAGTAAATTACAGGCTTGCTTAAGTATTGTCAGATCAGATGATCACGCCCCTGAAATCAGACTTAAAAAGGCAGGATTTACGAGGTCGGAATTAGTGATCTAGAGTCAATAGAATACATCTAAAAATTTATATAAAAAAAAAAACACCTGCAACGAAAATTATGGGTTTGAGATGCATGTGGAGGTAATATTTTTTTATTATATATATGACCTCACCCATAACCTTTAGACTGTAAGTTTGCAAGTTTTCAGTCTTGTTGGGTGCTTTAGAGAAAGCACTCTGTATGCTTGATTTTAAACTCAATAACAGGGCCCTCCATTCTTTTGTAATCTGTTAAGTTTCTTATGATTGTATCTACCCTGTTTGGTGCTACAGAATATGTTGGTGCATTACAAATAATGGCTAATAATAATATGTTTCTACTCTACTTGTATTGAATCAGTTATATTTTCTACATTATAAATATTTTGGACAAAAATGGCACAAAAATTGCAAGTTGCATTAACATTAATGGAAAATATGACCTTTGATTTGCACAAGACATTTTGTTCAACTCATAGGCCCTCATTCAATTGCGATTTGGCCAATTGAATAGGGCTCTAAATAAGCACATAGCATATTTTTTTTTAAAGAAGTTTTTAGTTAGTGAAAACCTTGCTTTTGGATAGATGCTTACTAACTAAAAACTACTTAAAAAAATATATGTTATGTGCTTATTTAGAGCCCTATTCAATTGGCCAAATCGCAATAGAATGAGGGCCATATAGTTTAAAGCTAGATTAAAATGGCTATTATTTATGAAAATGCTATAAAGCAATAATTCAAAAAATCCTCACAAAGCGTTAGCTATGGTAAGGTATCAGTGTTGTCCAAACACATAAGGTATAAAACAAACATTTAATGTATTTATTACTTTTTAACTATAAATGGTTAATCTGTGAATGCAGATCTAATTGTTATTTGAATACTTGATACTTAATTATTAAACATTATTTATGGCAATTGTAAGCTGTTTTTGTTTTTCTGCCATGGTTCTCTAACAGTAATATAACATGCAAACTTGAGTTGTTACAAATCCCAGTATGACTGTAATAAAATAGCAAAGACATTCAGATCTGGTGGATGCTACAGGATAGAAAACTACATAGCCTTTCTTAAGTCTCTGAATGGAAATATATCTGTATCTCTACTTTGTATCGTTCACTATGATATGTACAAGTTCTAGTCAAATCCCTTTTGCTATCTATTGTATGTAAAAGTTGCATTTTTGTAATTCTGAAATGCAATACAATGATTTATTAAAATGATGTGGGGAAGAGAGGAATAGAGAAAAAACCTGGCTATACAAATTTATGCAAAAAGATATTTTTGGGACAGTTTGGATTTAATTTTATTTACTCCAACTGAATAAGACCTTCCATGCCCAAATACTCTCTGAAGATGAATAATAAATACTGAATATTCTGAATTTTTTCTCAGTGCTGCTGGATGTTCTCATTGTTTTAGCTTTCTGTGGTGTATATTTAATTATCTGTATATTTAGTAATGAACTGGGTGTATAAATAAATATATATATATATATATATATATATATATATATATATATATAGTACGTTTGTGTTCACATTTGGATGTCTAAAACAAGTTAGAAAACGTGTTTCCTACTTAGAATTTCAAGAAATACAGTTATTACACTGCACTGTGAGAAGCTGAGCCTGAACATACAAATGCGACCACAAATGCCTCGCTCTTCTTTCCATAATCATTTTAAACATGGCTTCCTTTAAGCTTATGACCGCTGCATTACACAGCTTTTATGCAAAGCCACGGTTGGATTATACACAAGCTGGGAATCCTATCCACGGACAGCCATTTCAATGTTACTGCCTACCATCAGCGTGGGGCAGGACCCCAGCTTGTGTAGTGAATATTTTGAGTAGGTAGTTCACCACAACAATCATTTATTATGTGGTGGGCAAAAGTGTGATAGAAGCCCTCCACTGTACAGTAGTAGAGGAAATAAATAGTACATTTGTGTTCAGATTTGAATGTCTAAAACACGTTAAAAAAAACTTGTTTCATGCTCAGAATATTCTATTAACCTGCTTCTATTTATTTTCTCTCTTTGTTATTTACGGTTATTGTTCTGTTTTTTTTGTTGATAAAAATATGTGTTTTGTTTAAGACTTTCAGTATTCTGTATTCCACATAATATTCTATGTCTGTTAAATGTGGCTTCTTTATTCCAATCATTGTGTTATTGGAAGATATTTTAAAATGATATTGAACTTTTAAACTTTTTAACTAAAACTGCATATTTTAAATATACACTTTATTATAAGCCTTCTCTATATTCATCTATGCAACTTCAACTACAGTGACTGTTTAATGGATTTTCTCTTCATAGCGTAGCTTTAGTTTGTTGCTGACCTGGATAGACCTTTACTTCATCCCCTTAATGTTTTGTAGAGCTAGGAAAAAAGGTTCAATCACCGGAGTGATAATACTCAGTCTGTCTTTGCAGTGTTTCATTCCAACCATTGTACTGATACTTAGCTTTCTGTAAAAGTCATAGTATATAGCGGAAAAGATAAAGTAGCTTATAGTGATCACACAGTGCTCAGGAATATATTGTGCTGAATACTATTTTAAAAATAACAAAACTGCTATAACTGCAATTTTATTTGAACCAAATTATAGCTTAGCTTTCATAGTTTGGGGAAGTGTAAAATGGGGTATATTTAGAAAGGTTGTAAATGGGAGAGAGGTGAGGGAGTTTGTAAGGTTAGACAGAACACGTAAAGATAGAGGTGTGTTTTAGAGAGTGACAACAAAGATGAATGAAGAGAAAAGTAATAGAAAAGCATTATAGAAGTGAGTAGGGTGGGAGAGGTGAGCAGCGTAGATAAGAGAACATCAATGGTAACATGGAGCCCATGGGTGTAGGAACTGAGGGGGGGGGGGGGCAAAGGAGACAAATCCCCCCAGATTTTTCAATGTGAGAAGCAGTTGTGTGGAATTTTTATACTATATGCAGGATCCCCCCCCCCCCCCCCCCCATATTTTCTTTGGTTCCTACGCCCATGATGAAGCCTTATTCAATTCTCCGTATTGCAAGGTCACACAGACAAAAAGTCCCAAGTAAGGGCTCTATACTAGTTCCTAAAAAAAACAATAGTGACACAAAAATGTTACCTATGTTAATCACTCACCCCTAAAACATTGCTAGCAAACTACTACAGGCCACGGAGGCAAGCCAGTGTTGAAAAAATTACGGATAACATTTCCATTGACTTTTCACACTAGCTATAGATTTCAAGTTAATCCGAGAGATCATCACCCCCAAAACCTATGCTAATAAAATATAACGGATAGCTCGCAAATGAGAGCACTGCCATAACTGCAAACAAATAAACAAATTATTACTGTTACTAAACACCATTCGCAATGACTTTGAAAACAATGGCGGACTGCCGCAGCAACCCTTAAAGGGACAAGAAAACAATACAAAACAATACAAAAACATGGAAAATGATCACAAATGAATTATTCACACTGTAAGTGGCCCATATGAGCAATAGAAAACTAATTAATACTCACCTGTGACTTATCAGACATATGAAAAAAGACCAATAGATTGTCACTGAGGAGCACTGTTGAGAAGGCAAAGGACTAGGCGCAGCCCCTATCTCCTCCTCTGCCTTGCCCAAGAGCTTCCACCCCCCTGCCACTGCTCCTACTCTCTAGTCAAGGGGGGTTGGACGGGGAGGCATCCCCCCTGGAGGCAGCAGCACTGGTGGATGTGGAGGCATGGCAGGATGCAAGAACAGGCCAGGCTGCAAGGGAGGCCTATGGGGTGGAGCAGGCTGGTCAATGTCCAGGCTGAGCTGAGTTAGCGTGCTCTGGTTCAGCACCACCTGAAGAAGCCTGGCCATATTCGACTCCCACCTGACGGTAATGTGTCTGGGCATCCCTCTGTAGGCTCCTGAGACTGTGATACAGAAAGGCCTGAATACCCTGCATACATTCTCAACAGTCTCTTACAGGAGGCCCCGTGGGTTGTGCGGAGGGCTGGTGGTGGTGGGCCTGGTGATGTGGGTGGGACGTGCCAGTGGTGGGAGGAGAAACTGATAGTGGAGGTGATGGCATCGGCCCTTGTGTTGGTCCAAAAGGAGGGCCCAGGTGGGTGAATATATCTGGGGGAAGAGGGTGCTATTTTGGTCAAAAGCCACGGGTGTGGCACAAGGTCCAGGAAGTCCACCCACTGACCACATGACCACAAAGTCCTTCTCCTCCTCATCCCCCGGTCTCTGGCATCCTCGCCTGGGCTCCTACTCCTGACAAGGATCCTGGTGGGCAGGGGCACTTCCAGAAGCCTGTGGCTCCGACTGAGCCGAGGCCCCTGCATCAGACCGCCAGGCAGAAGAATGCTATATGGTTAACAACATTGTATAATCATATATTTACATTTGATTCTAAGCTCAAAACAGGACCCTCCATTCTTTATAATTGTTCATTTTGTTTTTGCCATGTACTCAACCCCTTTACAGTGCTACAGAATATGTTGGTGCATTATAAATAAAGATAATATTAATAATTAAAAAAAATTCTACCTCTCTGCCATGCATTTATCTTGAGCCTCGATGGGTCACTTGGTTGCTAATATTTGAAGCTATCCTTTGCTTGATGCGATCGTTGCTTTGTTATCTGAACTTCTGTGTTATTAACTCATCAGGATATCTTGTTTGTTGCTGCGGGCTGGCCTCTGGAGCACATGCATATACATACTCTGCATGAGTTGCTGCGTATTGTGTCATACTAACCAATCAGTGAGCATCTCTCAGCAATAGTTGTTGACATGCTGCTGAGGGGTGTTCCCTGCAGGGCTATTAGTCAACACTGCATATTCCTCCTTAAAGAGTCTGTATCTGCATATACTGCAGTGGCCATACCCATAACTGTGGTTTTAAATGTCTAACTATCTGCTATTGGCTGTGTGTATTTCAGACATATATGATGCAGTCCAATATTGAGTGTGATATGTAAGGCTCCTGGATTTTATGAGTGATATTTGGAGAAAAAAAACAATGCATGTTCTATGTTTTTTTTAATCTGTTGGCTATAGGGTGGGGGTGAGTGTATATGGCGTGTCCTATCTATTAGTGTATCTATGTGTATTTTTATCCTATGTGCCTGTATATTACTTGATATTGGTATTTATGTGTATTGTAATGTAAGTGTAAAATACTATGATTCTGTAATAATGAAAAGAGGATAAACCTGCACACTGATATAATTCTCTCTGCACTCTCTCTCTCTGTTTCTCGAACCAAACCTCCAACTCCTGGGACCTGTGTGCTAATTTGTTAAAATCTTCAACACAGTCAACGCTGTGGAACAGATATATACTACTCTAGCAGCTGGAGGCTCCTTGGATCCGCAGACTGACTTGCATTGCATCTGAATGTTTAAATGAATACTTTCAATTTAATAATTTTCGGTGAGATTTTCGGTGAGATTAGCAACCTGATTTCAATGAGGTGGATATGTACAACACTGTATTTCTGTTAGTTTGTGGCTACAACTGTCTGGCTATTTAAGTGAACTGATCTATGTTAAGATTTTCTTTATGACTGTTCATGAATTCCTTTGTTTTAATTGAACTGTAATTGTGTTACCATTTAGTCCGGATGCTGCTGGAAATGTAAAACCATGACCTAGAGATTGCTATATAAACCACATTTTTGTGATTAGGTTCTCTAAGCTTGTATGTGTGCATGGACTAGATCCAGGGGCGGCCCGTCCATTGGGGCGTCAGGGCAAACGCCCCCCCAAATATTTTCTTTACCCTGCAATAAAAAAAACACAACAATGTATTAGTATAACCCAAAAACAAATAAATATAAGGTGTACATCATCATTTCAAGTCTCAATAGTATTAAAAATGAAGTAAAGTTAGTACTGTCACTTTAAAATAACCCTTGCGCTACATTAACTAATGCTGTGTATCTATATAGCCCCCTGCCTGCACCCTGTGTGACCAAATTACACTAGTTATACTGTGTACACTAACCTTTAGACTCTTCTCTCTCTTCAATGAGTCCTGGCCTGGCCCCCTGACCGTTAATGCATGCCGCCCACCATCACAGTGACGATATGCATGGGCGGTCATAAATGTATCAATTAATAACTGACAGTCTTCCATCATTGACCAATCAATGATGGAAGGCTGTCCAGTTACTTAGTGATCAATCTAAACCCACCCAGACCGTTAGCCGTGAGCGCCCGCCAGCAAATAGGGCCTCGAGTTATCATTTTGATTGACTGATACAGTCAATAAAACCACCAGTTGCCTGTCCCTTCCCCCTTTCTGTTTCCTGACCCTGGTCACGCTGAGACTGAGAGACCTCCCTGGCTGAATCTACTCACATCTGCTCTGCCTGCCTAACACAGTAAGTCTACCTGCCTGGCACCTGCCCTGCCCCTGCCCCTGGCCAAACCAAAACCCCTAGTAGCCCCTAATAAAAGTTAGGGGTGACCAGTTACCCCCAGTCCCCCACTATGCCTGCCTGGCCTGCCAGTGCCACCTACCCAGCCACCCACCACCACCGACGACCCTAGGCCTACAATGCCTGGTGCCAGTGCCACCCCCAGCCATCACCCCCATGTGGCCTGTGCCACCCCCGATCAGGCCTGCCCTATGCTAGCTATGCCATCATGCCACCGCCGGATTACCCTGATCACGGGATCGGGGTAGTCGGGGGTGAGCGGGGTGGCACAGGCCCACATGGGGGTGATCGGATCACCCCCTTGATGAGGCCTGTGCCACCCCTGATGACCTCCATGTCGCCGCCCTATGCCACCCCCGAGGCCCGATCACCACCACCCCGATGCGGCCTATGCTAGCACCGCCCGATTACCCCGATCACGGTGATCGGGGTATTCGGGCGGTGAGCGGGGTTGACCAGGCCACATGGGGGTGGATGTTCACCCCCATGAGGCCTGTGCCACCCCTGATCATGGCCTACGCGGTCCGATGGGCGACCGATGGGCGCCTGAGCGTGACCGACCCCACCCTGAACCAATACCTACCCCCCCCCTATTTTTACTCCATTTTTAGAAGTAGCAGGCATGTATATGTGCCTGTCACTTTTAAAGATAAAATAAAAATAAGGGAAGGGAAAAAAAATACAGTAAACAAACACATTAACAGTACAGTATGTAACACAACACATTATTATACAAAAATAAACAGCTTTAAACAAACATTAATAAAAAATAAAATAAACAACAGCACATACTTACCTGTCAAATTGACCCCTCCAGCGTTGGCCTTCTGTCCTCTGGATATAGTCATGAAAAATAAATAATCCAATGTTGATTGAAGCCCATGTCAAATAATCCAATGTTGATTGAAGCCAATGGTCAAATAAAATAATCCAATGTTGATTGAAGCCAATGGTCAAATAAAATAATCCAATGTTGATTGAAGCCAATGGTCAAAATAAAATAATCCAATGTTGATTGAAGCCAATGGTCAAAATAATCCAATGTTGATTGAAGCCAATGGTCAAATAATCCAATGTTGATTGAAGCCACTGGTCAAATAATCCAATGTTGATTGAAGCCATTGTCCATCCATCCATTCTGGCCCATTAAAAGAGGCCTCCACAAAAAAAAAAACGACGCTCTAAAAAAAAAAACCAACAAACTAAAAGAGCTCCTCCTACAAGGAGCCCCTCCCGCGATTAATTGTTTTTTTCCCACGGTCTGCTATATATACTAATTTTTGAAGGACTCTGATTGGCTGAAATTTTTGATTGACATCGATTTCAACCAATGAGAGTCTTTAAAAAATTAGCAAATCAGCAAGCAGGTATGGAAGCCTGTAAGGGTAAAAAAGGTTAGTGTGAACTTGTTTGACCCTGTATGTATTATACATATTACAGGGCTATTTTATGTGATATACATGTTACAGGATAATATCCTGTAACATGTATACATGTATAGCCAAAAAATAGCACTGTAATATGTATAAAAAAATAATGTGTAATAGAAATGCATGAACAATATAATATAACAAGTAATAAAGAACATCAATTAATCAAATAATAAATAATAAATATCAATTAATATATATTGTTGTATGTATATGTTTATGTATATTTATGTGTATTTTTTATATATATTTGGATATATATATATATATATATATATATATATATATATATAAATTGATATCAATATATCACAATAAATATATATATATATATATATATATATATCAATTTGATATATATATATATATATATATATATATATATATATATATATATATATTTATTTATTGTGATATATTGATATCAATTGATATATATATATATATATATATATAAATATATATATAAATATATATATATATATATATATATATCAATCAATATATCTATCAATCAATATATATATATATATATATATATATATTTTTTTTTTTTTTTTTTTTACAATTTGGGCCTATATGGTCCCAATTTGTTATTTAGGGTTTTTAAGGTGCGGTTGGGGCCTATATGGTCCCAATTTGTTATTTAGGGTTTTAAAGGTGCGGTTGGGGCCTATATGGTCCCAATTTGTTATTTAGGGTTTTTAAGGTGCGGTTGGGGCCTATATGGTCCCAATTTGATATTTAAGGTTTTTAAGGTGCGGTTGGGGCCTATATGGTCCCAATTTGTTATTTAGGGTTTTTAAGGTGCGGTTGGGGCCTATATGGTCCCAATTTGTTATTTAGGGTTTTAAAGGTGCAGTTGGGGCCTATATGGTCCCAATTTGTTATTTAGGGTTTTTAAGGTGCGGTTGGGGCCTATATGGTCCCAATTTGTTATTTAGGGTTTTAAAGGTGCGGTTGGGGCCTATATGGTCCCAATTTGTTATTTAGGGTTTTTAAGGTGCAGTTGGGGCCTATATGGTCCCAATTTTTTATTTAAGGTTTTTAAGGTGCGGTTGGGGCTTATATGGTCCCAATTTGTTATTTAGGGTTTTTAAGGTGTGGTTGGTGCCTATATGGTCCCAATTTGTTATTTAGGGTTTTAAAGGTGCGGTTGGGGCCTATATGGTCCCAATTTGTTATTTAGGGTTTTTAATGTGCCGTTGGGGCCTATATGGTCCCAATTTGTTATTTAAGGTTTTTAAGGTGCGGTTGGGGCCTATATGGTCCCAATTTGTTATTTAGGGTTTTTAAGGTGCGGTTGGGGCCTATATGGTCCCAATTTGTTATTTAGGGTTTTAAAGGTGCGGTTGGGGCCTATATGGTCCCAATTTGTTATTTAAGGTTTTTAAGGTGTGGTTGGGTCCTATATGGTCCCAATTTGTTATTTAGGGTTTTTAAGGTGCGGTTGGGGCCTATATGGTCCCAATTTGTTATTTAGGGTTTTTAAGGTGCGGTTGGGGCCTATATGGTCCCAATTTGTTATTTAGGGTTTTAAAGGTGCGGTTGGGGCCTATATGGTCCCAATTTGTTATTTAAGGTTTTTAAGGTGCGGTTGGGGCCTATATGGTCCCAATTTGTTATTTTAGGTTTTTAAGGTGCGGTTGGGGCCTATATGGTCCCAATTTGTTATTTAGGGTTTTTAAGGTGCGGTTGGGGCCTATATGGTCCCAATTTGTTATTTAAGGTTTTTAAGGTGCGGTTGGGGCCTATATGGTCCCAATTTGTTATTTAAGGTTTTTAAGGTGCGGTTGGGGCCTATATGGTCCCAATTTGTTATTTAAGGTTTTTAAGGTGCGGTTGGGGCCTATATGGTCCCAATTTGTTATTTAGGGTTTTTAAGGTGCGGTTGGGGCCTATATGGTCCCAATTTGTTATTTAAGGTTTTTAAGGTGCGGTTGGGGCCTATATGGTCCCAATTTGTTATTTAGGGTTTTTAAGGTGCGGTTGGGGCCTATATGGTCCCAATTTGTTATTTAGGGTTTTAAAGGTGCGGTTGGGGCCTATATGGTCCCAATTTGTTATTTAGGGTTTTTAAGGTGCGGTTGGGGCCTATATGGTCCCAATTTGTTATTTAGGGTTTTAAAGGTGCGGTTGGGGCCTATATGGTCCCAATTTGTTATTTAAGGTTTTTAAGGTGCGGTTGGGGCCTATATGGTCCCAATTTGTTATTTAAGGTTTTTAAGGTGCGGTTCGGGCCTATCTGGTCCCAATTTGTTATTTAGGGTTTTTAATGTGCCGTTGGGGCCTATATGGTCCCAATTTGTTATTTAAGGTTTTTAAGGTGCGATTGGGGCCTATATGGTCCCAATTTGTTATTTAAGGTTTTTAAGGTGCGGTTGGGGCCTATATGGTCCCAATTTGTTATTTAAGGTTTTTAAGGTGCGGTTGGGGCCTATATGGTCCCAATTTGTTATTTAAGGTTTTTAAGGTGCGGTTGGGGCCTATATGGTCCCAATTTGTTATTTAGGGTTTTTAAGGTGCGATTGGGGCCTATATGGTCCCAATTTGTTATTTAAGGTTTTTAAGGTGCGGTTGGGGCCTATATGGTCCCAATTTGTTATTTAAGGTTTTTAAGGTGCGGTTGGGGCCTATATGGTCCCAATTTGTTATTTAAGGTTTTTAAGGTGCGGTTGGGGCCTATATGGTCACACTTGCTCTTTTAAGGTTTTAAAAGTTACGGTTTGGGTCTTAAACGTTCTAATGTTTTTTTTTTTTGTTTCCTATCACTTCCCAGGTGCAAACTATCTGTGGAATCAGATTTGTTTGGACTCGTTGGTTGACTTACTGGACGTGAATACCCCGAGAAGGAGAGTCAACTGTTGGTGAGTATATGGTCACACTTGGTCTTTTAAGGTTTTAAAAGTTACGGTTTGGGTCTTGAGATTTCTAATGTTTTTTTTGTTGTTTTCTATCACCCCCCAGGTGCAAACTATCTGTGACAGCAGATTTGTTTGGACTTGTTGGTTGACTTACTGGACGTGAATACCCCGAGAAGGAGAGTCAACTGTTGGTGAGTATCATTGCCTTTAATTTTCTGTACATGTGTATAGGTGCAAATTTGATGTTGATGTAGTCTTGTCACATGAGGGTTTGCAATCTGTAATGTATACCAATGAAATCAACACACTGTTATTTTAAAGTAATTTTGTGACATAATATAAATTAATATACCGTGATCTCTTTCTTCTATTGGTATCAATATCAAAAATGAATACTATTGACTCTCTACTTGTGAAGCCTTTCGGCACCCTAACCTATGAGGAGAAGGTGGAAGTAAAACGGTTAGGAGCTGACCAACCAGAGATAAATCTGCAGCAAATCGCAAGAGATAGAGGGAAGCAATATGTCCGTAATTTCAATACTGAATGGTACAAGAAGAACGACTGGCTTTCTGGAAGCGTTTCTAGGAAGTCCTTATATTGTTTCCCATGCATCCTATTTGGTGGTGACGCTGCTTGGACCAAAACTGGAGTGACTGACGTCAAACATCTAGCTGATAAATTGGCGAAACACAAAAGTTCTAAAGCTCACTTGGATAACAGGATCAAGTTTGAGATGCTTGGACAGGCGAACATTGCTGTTCAACTGGACCAAGGATACCAAGTCAGCATTCAAAAACACAACGAAGAAGTGGCTAAGAACCGGTACATCCTTTCCAAGATAATTGATTGTGTTCGCTTTTGTGGCGCTTTTGAACTGGCATTAAGAGGACACGACGAGAGTGAAACATCGCTAAATCCAGGAGTGTTTAGAGGCCTGGTGGATTTGGTTGGCAGTATCGATAGTGCAATGGAACAGCATTTGAAGACTGCAACTGTGTTTAAGGGCACGTCCAAAACCGTGCAGAATGAGCTACTGGACTGCATGCATGAAGTTATTAAGGAAGTGATTCACCAAGAGCTTAAGGAAGCCCAGTTTGTGGCAATCCAAGCGGATGAAACAACCGATATTTCCGCTAGGACACAGTGCGTTGTAGTCTATCGCTACATTGACAAGAAGCATCAAGTGGTGGAAAGATTTGATGGCTTCACGGAAATGAAATCAACGGATGCAGACTCGATTGCTGCTGTTGTGCTGGAAACACTGAATACTGTTCTCCCAGAGCCAGAAGACAAGATGAAACTCATAGCTCAAAGCTACGATGGTGCCAGTGTGATGCGTGGAGATTAAGGAGGAGTTCAAAGAAAAATAAAAGACGTGTACCCAAACGCACACTACGTCCATTGCTATGCTCACCAACTGAACCTAATAATGGAGAAAGCAGTTTCAAGGATTGGAAGAGTTTGAGTTTTTTTTTCAAACATAGGCGGCATACCATCTTTTTTTTCACGCTCTCCAAAAAGGACTGGAGTTCTGGATGAGGTAGTTGGTAGAAGACTTCCAAGATGTGCACCGACACGATGGAACTTCAACGTTAGGACCGTGAACGTGATCTACGAGAACAGAGATGCGCTACTTGAGTGTTTCCAGACAATTGAAGCATGTCTAAACTTTGATCCAACATCTATACGTGAAGCCGCAGGTTTCATTGGAATGCTGGAAGACAGGGAGTTCCTTTACTTCCTTAAATTATTTCATTTAATAATGCCACATGTTGACATCCTCTATAGTCAGTTGTTACTTTACTTCTTGACATTTCTGCATTGCTGATCATGTATTTCAATGTGCTTTACAAGTATAAGGTCATTGGGCGGGGCTTATAAAGGTCATTATGACGCCAGGGGGAGGAGTTATAAAAATAAGTGTAGTTTGAAAAAGGGGGAGTGGCAATGTTTCGCCCTGTCGCCCCTCCAACTTGAAAAGTCACCAGCCGCCACTGACTAGATCCGATTTTTAATGCTCAATTATAACAGTTTACTTGCAACTTGTATTGTTACTCCACCTGCCCTGCTTTGCAACATTTCTGTTACCCTGTTTTGATACATATATGATGACTTTGCATTGCAGTTACACATTCGTATCTCATACTATGGGACGTACAAGATGATTGGTCCAGACATTCTAATGAACTCAATGAATGGACTGGGTCCTACTCACTGAACTGTTGAATTGGTAGTTCTTTTGAAAAGTGGTTTTGCTGCTGACATCATCAGACGTTTGGGCCTCACATATGTTTGCTTGTTATTTATAGTTTTTTTTCTCAAGTTGTATGTCTTGAGAAAGATCCTGCAGTGGCATCAAAATTTTGACAACACAACACAGCAATACTTTCCTTTTCATATTTTCTTATTTGTTGAGACTAAAAAAAGTTATAAAAGGAAGTTGTACAATAACATATATACAGATTAATTAAAAACAATACATCGTTACAAGGTTTCATTACAAGTGAATTCTTGGAACCATATTACATTTTTACATACTGTATGTTATCAATAGTTTTCCGATTAGAATATCATAACATATTTAGAATCATTATAGGTTTCTACAATGGTTGCATTTAATAAAATGCATTACGAATAATTAACATATTTGTTACATAGACTGCATATCATTAATGTAAGCACAGGTAATTTGAAATTTGTCAAAGTTATCTATTGTTTTACTAGTAAAAGTTCCATAAAACAAACATTCATTTTGCTTTTAAAGTTGACTGTGTTAAAGATTTCTTAAACTGTAGGAAGCCTTATAGATGAATAAGAAGAAATCTAATAATTTAATTAAAGAGGTACAATTTATTACTTACTTGTTCAATAGAGCTATTAAAAGTTCTACATTTTTTCTAATACTTTTTTTAAACCCGATTAAATCCCGAATTTTTAAACCACTGCACAGTATCACCAAATATTAGTATAGTAGGGACCTGGTAGTATATCATTATGTTTATAAATTAATTTTGTCAATTTTTCTCTCACTATGGAATACATTTTTGAATTAACGTATTTGATAAGTCAAATTTTCTGTATATTTTTCAATCTTTGGTAACAGAATCTTAAAATAATAGTTAAATTGCTAAAGTAATTGCTTTATATGACTGTTATTTTTTGTGAAACATACTAAGTTTGTTGAAAAATTTGACAAGGCATGTTATTAAAGTAAAGAAAAACTTTTAGTTAATGAAAGTTGTTTTCACCATACCAAAAATTATTCATTTCATTATCAAACTGTATTTGTGGATTGTTAAAAAAAGAATTTAACACGTTTTTTCAGATTAAATGTATATTATATATTATCTGTAAGAATTAGGTATGGTAAAATATATCGCCAATGCAATCCAAGCAAGCAGTAATCAATAAGGCCCCACAGCAAATAATAGTCAAGAGCAAGTCCAAAGGACAGGGTTGGCAGATTAGGTTCATAATCCAAGACATAGCCAAAAAGTCAGTGAAATAGAGTGGAGCATAGTTGTAAGAAAAGCCAGAGGTCATACACAGGAAATCAATCAGGATAACAGCAAGGCTCTCAAGAAAGCAGAACAACTGAACACCTCTGCTCAGTTATCCTTACTTTATATAGGCTCAGGGTTGCACTTCCTAGTTTTGGAAAAACTCAAATATTGAACCGTTCAGTACAAAAACTGGAATGGAGTCAGTGCAAATATGAACTGGGCTAGAGCAGACCTTCCTGGATCTATGTAAATTGTTTCTCAAAACATAAAACGCACTGCATACCCAATGCAAACATAAATGCTGCTCATGTGCAAGCTCCTGGCAGGAAAGAAAGCATAGAGCGTGTACACTCTGAGATACCGCTCCAAAAAAGAAAAAGAGGTGAGTGCTAATAAGTAGCTAGCAGGAGATCTGAATTTGAAAATGCTCCTGCAGAATATTTGTAACTGTATTTTTTTTTTAATGTAAGTTATAGTCTGTTAGTTGATGTTTAAAACATCTGATTTATCTTAATGAATAATTAAAACACTGAATTTTCTAATTATCTTTGAGTTACATTATTAAGCAAATAAAACATGGATTATATACATGGTTTCAATTATATCTTTAAAGATCATCTGAATAAAGACATAATTTGTTCTTGACCTTGTATGGGGATTCCTTTAACGTATACATTCTAGTAAGATATGAGAAAGGTGTTGTGTTCATAGTGCAAGAAATGACAGGCTATGTCCCAGAACAAAGTTTTTGTGATTGTTGTCTCATGATCTGGAGACAGACAGATAAATACAATGTTCAGATTGTTATTTTAGTAGAAGTGCAAATTATTCCCCTTAAAAATATTTTTACAAAGTATTTCTAAGAGTCAGTAAAGTAACAGCATATAAAGTTTTCAAATAGAATCTAGAACTTAAATTAACCAAGATATGAAACTGGCTACAGCAATAAATGTATATACCTTTTGTAAAATAGAATAGAAGATTTCCATTTACCAGACACATCTATGTTTTATATCAAACACACCCTCTTGAAATATGCAGAAGTGTCATATGTTTTCTTCATTTTTCTGAAAATCAAATCACTTACTTTATTCCAAGACTAATTTTGAACTTTCCAGGAATAGATGGAACCATTGCAATTCTTGGCTCCTTATTCACCAGACTCAATGAAAATAAAAATTAAACTGGCAGCAAATGTTATTACTTATGTCAACTTTTATTTTAATTGTAAATTTTTATACCAGTAGCATCTCCTTGAGTTTCCAAGACCCCGAAGGAAAGTGTCATGGCTTGCTTTTACAAAATTAAATCAGACCATTTAATGACCATCAGCCCTATTAAATTCCCCCAAAGTGTAAAGCCATAGGCCATAACGGAGCTCGCAAGACTTACGGCTATTAAACTGGCCTCTTAAAGCTACCCACAAACTAACTGCAGGTTACAGGTGGAAAAACCCCATGGGCCGTCAAAATCTAAACTCCGTTGCCACAAAACCTTTTATTTGTCAAGCCCATAACTCTTACGTTTAAAAATCACTATTAAATTGCTATGAATCCCCAAAGATGCACTGACGTTCAAACCCGTAACCCGCAAATTGAGCCAAAAATATTACGGCCTTCAAATAGCACCCACAAATGGTTTACAGACAAATTTTCACCACTGTAAAAGACAATATTAACACACTAGTAGACTCTAAAATATGGGTAAAGCACGGAAAGGCATTACAATTACTTGCACAATAATCCCCAAATACAAAATAGGCATTTAAAAAATATATATAAAATATTTCATCATATGTTAAAAAAGGTCATGCATATGCCAATATAAAAAGCCATGCTGCAACATGCATAAAGCAATTAAAGACACACTACCTGATTAAATAGCAACACAAAAACATGAAACTGATGCAATATTAATCCATTCTCACTCACAGAGGCTCTAATATGTACCCTGGAATATATATATATATGATTGCATATACATCTCGCTCATCACATCTACATTGGGAAAGCAAAAAGTTGGCCAAATTACACCGCTATATCACATAGATCAAGAACCTGGGGAACATTTTATTATTTGTTGTTCAGACCTTCAGTCGAGTCTGACTCTCTGTGACCCTACACATGTGTAGTGTGTGTGATGTACATGTGGTGGCATGTTGGTTTATTTGATATTCACCTCACATGGAGGCTGAGTCCTGCTGGGCCATCAGGCCTGAAGCTCAAGCGGCGGGCACCTGGCTCAGAAGGTCCTTGGCGACCCTCTGCCACTCATTATAGTTCATAGTCACGTTCTTGTCCTCCTTGGCCATCATCCTTCTCACCTTACATAGTTACATAGTTACATACTAATTAAGGTTGAAAAAGACTTTCAGTCCATCAAGTTCAACCTTTTAAGATCTCCTCTGATCTGCAATATGTGGATTAGTTATAAATTAATTAGTTTTTAATTAATTGTTAATTAATCATTAATCAACTATCTATTTATTTTATATATTTTTTATAATTATAATAATAAATCCAGAGGAAGGCAAACAGAAAAATAAAACAAGTTACACTTAGCCAATCGTCTCAAAGGGAAAAAAAACATTAATTCCTTCCTGACCCAAGATACTGGCGATCGGATTTCTCCCTGGATCAGTACTCTCTCTCTAATTATCCAGGATAACCCTGAATTCCATTTTTAATTAGAAATAAATCCAGTCCCCTTTTAAAGTTATCTATCGAATCCGCTGTCACCACCTCCTCTGGTAGAGAATTCCACAGACTAACCACCCTTACTGTGAAGAACCCTTTTCTTTCTTTAAGGTGGAATCTTTTTACTTCTAACCTCAAAGGTGGTCCTCTTGTCAGTTGAAAACCTCTTGGTACAAAAAGCTCCCTTGACAAATCTTTATACTGACCCTAGATGTATTTATATAAGGTAATCATATCTACTCTTAGACAACTTTTTTCTAGAGAAAATAAGGTTAATTTGGTTAGTCTTTCTTCATAACTTAGCCCCTCCATTCCCCTTATTAGTTTTGTTGCCCTCCTCTGTACATTTTCCAGCTCTAAAATGTCCTTTTTATGAAGTGGTGCCCAAAATTGTACTCCATATTCCAAATGAGGGCGTATTAGAGATTTGTATAGTGGCAGAATTATATTTGCTTCCCTTGCTTCTATACCCTTCCTAATACATGCTAATATTTTATTTGCTTTTGCATCTGCTGCTTGGCTTTAATCACTGTTACCTGTTAAATCTCATCTGCCACATTCCTCAATTTTATGTAAATCCCTTTGGAGGGAAAGCACATCATTATCTGATTTAATTACCTTGTACAACTTTGTGCCATCAGCGGAAATGGAAACACTACTTTCCAGTCCCACCTCTAAGTCATTAATAAATATGTTAAAAAGGAGAGGACCTAATACTGAACTCAGAGGAACCCCACTTACCATGTTAGTCCAATCAGAGTATGTTCCATTTACAACAACCCTTTGCTTCCTGTCTTTTATCCAGCTCTCAATCCATGAGCAGATATTTACTGCAGTTCCTATATCACTTAGTTTGCACAAAAGTCTCCCATGTGGCACTATATGACCTATCCCTCATAAATACATGTTGACTCTTACATATAATCCTGTTCAAATAGACATATTCTTGTATATTATCCCTTTTTAACCCTTGTAAAAGCTTCCCCACTACAGAAGTGAGGCTCACTGGTCTATAATTCCCTGGATTTGCTCTTGCTGCCTTCTTAAATATAGGTATCACATCAGCTTTTCTCCAGTCATCTGTTGAGTGAATCTTGAAAAATTAAATATAATGGTTAGGCTATTACAGAACCCAGTTCCATCAGTACCGGTGGATGTATTCCATCAGGAACTGGGGCTTTATTAACATTTATTTTTTCTAACCTCTTTTGGATTACTTCCTGCGTTAACCAATTATTTGGCAAAGGTAGTGTAGCCCCATCATTTTGCAGTGTCCCAACCACTGATACCTCCCTTGTGTATATAGAAGAAAAGAACCTATTTACCTCATCTGCCTTTTCCTGGTCACTAATTTTCAGATGGCCTATGTCACATTGTAATGTTCCTATAGCTTCCTTCCTCACCTTCTTCCCATTAATATACTTAAAAAATATTTTAGGGAGGGGCGGAGCTGGCGTCTGACGAGGTCGGACGTGTTTCTTTGAGCTCCGCGCTGAGCTCTGAAATAGGGCCTGTTATTAACCCTGGAGCGGCTCCTTGTGCCCTGCCTGCTATCAGGGGCACCACCGGAGGTTGCCCTCATCCCCCGGGGAGCGACTAGGAGCTTATTTGGCGGCCACAGCAGTGCAGGAGGTCTCCGACTGTGGGGCGCCGCCTGAGGCCCCAGAAGACTTCGGGGCTCCATTTTTCAGCTCCTGGGCTTGTCCTGCAGCAGATCCCGGTGGCGGCTGGATCCGGCCGGGATCCCAGAGTGAACCCTCTGGCCAGAGTGGGGCCACTGAAGACGGGGCAGAAAGCCCGCGAAACGCGGCCGCCATCTTGCGAGGCCGCCATCTTGTGCAAGCTCCCGGCAGCTGCAGGTAGGGGGGATCTTCCCCAGAGGGTTACAACTCCCCAGGTATCCCCAAATGAGGGAGCAGTACACCCAAAGCTAAAAGTGGGTGATTAGCACTCTCCCCACATGTAAGGATCTGTGGCTGTTATCAAAGAGGCATGGTGGGGCAGGAGGAGGAAGTTGCCTGAATTTTCCCCAGCTTGCAAGGCACACAATGCTCTACTTATTGCCATATCCCCACACAACTCTGAGAACTGGGGTTAAGGTGGTGTGAATCAACTCTTTAAGCTACCCTCTCAGTGCTAAGCTTTTGATATACTGACTTATCTCGCAGCATTGCCAGAGACTGAATTGCATAATATTTGGGAGCACAGTGGCTGTACATGGTCTCAGAATCTGACGCTGTCTTTAGGCACTTTTTTGGAACTTTTATGCATCAAACAAAAATATTGTGTCTACCTATATTTGAGACCTGTGCTTTTACTGCCAGTTACATGGACTGTGTTAATTTCTTACAACATTAGCACATATGCTGCCACCCGGTGGCCGTCTGTAATACTGCAGATCTTCATTGGCTTTATGCGAATAATGTAAGAGTGGAAGTCTTCCTACCATTCACTGCTGCTTACTGTTTGTACTGCTCTATTCTACACTGAGTTCTACTTAACAGGCCCCTGTCAACATCTGCAGACAGACTACCCAAAGAGGGTACAATTTTTTGTGCCACCTGTCTACCAAGGAACTACTCTCTGTTGGGCCGGATTTCCAAAGGCTTTCCAGAGTCCCGGCTGGGGACTACATTCTAATTATGGGATAAAGAGACGAATGGGGAACTGGCCTGGCAGCACAGCTATCACCTACCTCAACTCAACTTTGTAATCTGGACAAACTCTACTCCTTGGGCCAGCGGACTTTCACTCAGACCACTTGGGGCATAGCCTCCCTCTATTCTATACCTGGCTGATTCCATAACAGACTCTTTGCTGACTCCTGAGGCCCGTATTCCAAAATGCCGAAACCCAAAAGAACTGCTTCGGCGAAGGGCATAAGGGAGCACTTTACACCGAAAACTGTCAGATGTCCTCCTCCTGCGGAATCCGCCTCAGAACACTCGGATGGCTCAGACAGGGAAGGTTCTCCTGACGCTCCTAGCCAATATATGGACCTCTCGGCCAGGTCAGTGGCTACTATTGAGCGGCTCCTGGCAAAAGCTATTGATCCTCTAAGACAAGACTTGAAGGACCTGGGGCAACGCACTCAAATACTGGAGGACACGTCGGATCGGATGGCCGAGGCGCAAGAAAGAGACCGATCCTCTATTGCTCAAAACTCCATTCACATTTCTGATTTCACGGATAAGATAGAGGATCTGGAGAACCGGTCCCGCCGACACAATGTCCGCATCCGTGGTATACCAAGAGCGATACAGGACCTGTCTGGCTACCTGAGGGATACAATCCCTATAATCCTTCCTAATCAGCCTGAAAGTGTGTGGGAGATTGAGCGTGCCCATAGAGCCTTGGGAGGTACGAGAAGCTTGGAGGCTCCCAAGGATGTTATTGTGAGATTTGTAAGGCAGCAGGCCAGAGATCTTCTACTATCGGCCACCAGGAAGCTGCATACAATCAAGGGGCCGGATGACTCAACCCTGCAGTTTTATGCGGACCTCTGCCCGGATACCCTGCATAAGCGGAGACTTATGAAACCGGCTATTGCCATTCTTCTTCAGCACAGGATCCAGTATCGCTGGAACTTTCCGTTTGCTCTGACTTTTTCTTATCATGGCAAGACCTATACCACCCGCTTCCTGGAGGACTGCCTAGATGTATTGCAGAGATTACAGTTATGCCTGGAGCCCACGACAGAAGCAAACCAAGAGCACCTGGTTTTGCTTATTCCTAAGAGGCAGCAGACTCCAAAGCCAGCACAAGTTCATGGAAAACAAGCCCCTATCCTGGAGGGGCCCAGCGGCTTCCGGGACTATATAGGCGATCTGCAAGACAAGCGTTTGGTATACTCAGCAGACTCTGGACACTCTGCCACTTCAAAGCTGGGCCCGCGACCTGAGAGGCCTCCTACCTAGCTGGACTTTGATAACACCTTGCTGAGTATTTGATGTTTACTTTTCGCTGGTAACAATCCAGATAGAATGTTGATAGAATAGTTCGAATTATTGCCATTTAGAATTAATATAGTTTGCCAGACTAGTTTCCCACATTACGTGGATTTGACTTATACTTTATTTACTATAAATAGAGATAGAAGGATTATGTGTACTGTTTTATGCTTATCTTGTTATATTCTTGAAATTGCAGCTTGAAGTTTAGACGTACTGTATACTTGCTGTTCTACTGCTCTGATTTTTTATTTTTCTTAATTTTGTGTCTCTTTTCTCTGTTCCATTATTGGCTTGTTTGTTTTATCCCAGATTTATCTACCTCTCCGATATTAAATTGTCTTTCTCCCTTTTCATTGCTCTCAGCCCTCTTGATAAAAGAGAGATTTCTCCGCCGCCAACAGCATATCCGCTGGGACTTCTGTCTGCTTTCCGGGCTCCTCCACTCCTCGTCACTCACGTGCTCAGCTTTTAGGTAAGGTTGCATACACCTACACTCCCAATTCTCAATGGCTACTTCTAAATACTCCATAGTGACCCATAATGTAAAGGGTTTCAACTCCCCCTTTAAAAGGAGGAAGGCCTTTGCATTTTACAAAAAATACACTCCCTCGGTCATTTTCATGCAGGAAACCCATTTTTCCCTTGGCAATAAACCTAAATTCTTACATAGGGATTACCCCACCTATTATCTGGCCTCTCTTACTACTAAGAGAGCTGGGTGTGCAATTTTATTGCATAGAACCTTTCCCTTCCAGGTAGAATCCACTCGGGTAGACGGGGATGGCAATTACGTTATGGCAACTGGGACTATAAGAGGGGAAAGAATGACGCTGTTATCTCTGTACTCTCCTACGAACTCCCCCTACTCTGTTCTCATAGACCTGTTGAAAAAACTAGAGGCTCAGGATTTGGGGAAATTGATTATTGGGGGGGACCTTAACCTGACCTTAGACCCGACCCTTGACAGATCAGGAAAACCGACCATCAGATTTCCCAACAAGACTAATCAGATTAAGTCCTTACTAAATGGTTTGGGGTTAGTTGATGCCTGGCGGGGTAAGCACCCAGACAAGAGAGAGTACACTTTCTACTCCCAGACTCACCTGACATACTCTAGGATTGACGCTCTACTTATCACTTCCTCATTGTATACATTCTGAGATAGTCCCTTGCCCCTGGTCAGACCATGCTCTGGTACTAGTTGAGCTGGATCTGGGTCCTAATCCTCGACTTCCCTATAAATGGGTTCTGAACGAATCCCTTCTGTCTAATCCGAGTAATGTGGATTCGAAATCCAAGGACATACAGCTCTTTTTTGAGACTAATGACTCCCCCGAAACTGGGGCTGGATGGCTCTGGGCCGCCCATAAGGCTTTTGTTAGAGGAACTTGCATTAAGCTGTCCTCTATACATAAGAAACTTCTTAGGCAGAAGGAGACAGAGCTTTCAACCTCATTAAAGAGGTTAGAGGAGAAAAACCAACAGCGTCCCTCTCTTCAGGGGCGTAAGTTAATTGACCAGACTAGGCTGGAGCTGGACGCTATTTTGTCCCATTACACTGAACGGGCTATGAGAAAAATGAAGCACCTCTATTACTGGAAGGCAAACAAACCTGACTCCCTTTTGGCTAAAAGACTAAACAATACATTTTCCCAACCCAGAACCACTCAAATCAGGATACCTGGCGGTCAAATCTCCTACAGCCCCAATGATATTCAAAAAACGTTTCAAAATTATTACCAAAAAATATACTCCTCGCAACCCCACTGCAGTGGATCAGATATAGACTCCTTCCTAAATTTATGCGATCTTCCTAAAATACCGGATTATCAACTGGATGATTTGAACTTAGAAATAACACAGGAGGAGGTTAAACTTACCATCCAGAATCTTAAGTTGGGCAAATCCCCAGGACCGGATGGCTTTACTAATTTGTATTATAAAAAATTTGAACCCCTTCTTACCCCCCACTTGACATCTCTTTTTAATGCCATATTAAACGGAGAGCCTATGCCCCCGGAGCTGAACCGGGCTGATTTAGTGATTTTCCCAAAAGACGGCAGGGACCCTCTGGAGGTGAAAAATTACCGCCCTATATCCCTAATTAATGGGGATGTCAAAATCTTGGCGAAAATTATGGCCACCCGCATTTCTAAATTTTTACCAGATTTGATCCACAAGGACCAAACTGGGTTTGTTCCCTTTAGAGAGGCCGGGGACAATGTTAGAAGGGTCATGAACGCTCAGTTCATGGCTCAGAAGTCTAATATACCTGTCTGTCTCTTAGCTTTAGATATAGAGAAAGCTTTTGACACGGTAGAATGGCCATATTTATATAAGATTCTGGACAAATTTGGATTCGAGGGACGCTTTATTAATTTACTTAAGAGATATTATGACTCCCCAGTAGCCAACCTAAAACTTCCAGGGGATCACAAAGCCGACATTCACATTCAAAGAGGGACCAGGCAGGGGTGTCCGCTCTCCCCACTGTTATTTGCTCTTGCCATAGAACCCCTTGCGCAAGCGATTAGGGCCAACCCAGGCATCCAGGGGGTACAGGTAGGCCTCCAGCATTTTAAATGCTCTCTCTTTGCGGATGACATGCTTTGCACCCTGACCAATCCCCTTACATCCATACCTGCACTCATGTCCACTGTTCAGGACTTTGGCAGAATCTCGGGTCTCAAGCTGAATGTTGAGAAGACTGAGGCGATGGGGATAAGATTGCCGCAGGGGGAGACTGACATTCTCAAAGCTAATCACCAGTTTACTTGGCCCGCACAGTCTATAAAATACTTAGGTGTCAGACTTACCTCCAAGTTCAAATTTTCCCCCCTTGTATAGATCTCTGACATTGGATATGCAGAAATGGAGGAGCTTTAAGATCTCATGGACAGGCCGCATTGCGGCTGTGAAAATGAATATCTTACCTAAATTACTATACTTATTTAGATCCCTTCCTATCCCTCTCTCCCTTAAAGATCTAGACAAATTCCAGAATAGCATTTCCCGGTTCATATGGGACGATAAACGTCCTCGCATTCCCAGGCAGGTGATGTTTTGCTCCAAGAATAGAGGTGGCCTCGCGACGCCGAATTTAAGACTTTATCTTAAAGCTGCAATTCTGGCCCCTTTGCCTAGAACTCACTCTACGAAACACCATCCATCTTGGGTGTTTATGGAAAATTATCAAATGTCTCCACATAGTTGGGATAAGTTGGTTTGGATTTCTGAGGATTCTGCCCCTTTATAACTCATCAAAACCCCATGATCTCCTTAACGCTTCAGGCCTGGAGATGGGCTAACTCTAGGCATCGACTTAGCACGGAATTATCACCTCTTCTCTCAGTTATGTCCTTTCCACAAATTCTAGCAGACTCAAGCTCTATGTCTAAATTCTGGTGGACCTCCAGACGCTTGGATCGCATAGGGAACTGGTTCGCCAATGACAAACTACTGACCTATGACCAATTTTGCAGGACTCACGACTTGCCAACTACGGAACTCTATAATTACTTAAAAATTAGAAGTTGGGTTACCAAGATGGTTAAGGATTCCGGACCCCCCAGAGCCTCCTGGCTATCGGTTATCTGTAAGAATCTCCCACTTGCCAAGGGTAATCTGAGTTCTCTGTATAACACTTTTCTGGGCACTACGGGGGGCCAGAAACCCAAGTTTATGCTGCATTGGGAAAATGATCTGGGGGTAGAGTGGGACTGGAACAAATGGACTGAATCTTGCTCCAATCTTTCAAAAGGATCACTTAATTCGGCATTATTAGAAACATCAATCAAAGTCTTACACAGGGCCTATTGTACTCCCGATAAAATGCAGAAGTTTAGGCCGCAGGAGAGTAACAAATGCTTTAGGGGATGCCAGGATGTGGGGGATCATATACATGTATGGTGGGCCTGCCCAAGCGCCCAGAATCTCTGGGAACGATTGACCCGTTTAGCCTCCACACTTTTTCAAAAAGAAGTAGCTTCTTCAATTGAATCCTGTTTACTGGGGGTTCATATTAAAAACTTGTCGCAATCCCAGAACAAGTTGTTTCAAATAATGGCATTAGCTTCAAAGATTCACATAGCCAGTAGATGGAAGGACATAAATCTAAACTTTCAAGAGGTAATCAGGAAGATTAACTATTTACTCATTAATGAGAGGCTAACCCATATTGTTTTAGATAGGATGCCCCAATTCCAGATAGTTTTGGACCCTTGGATAACATCCTCCTTTAGCGTTCCCCTAGTATAATGTCTGTAATTGCTTGAAGCGATTCTGAGGAGTGGACTGGAGTGGGGGAGCTTTGGAGATCTCTCAGTGGTGCCAGATGGCAAGGAGGATTTGAGGTAAGAGGGAGAAACCAGTCGGGATTGCTTCATGGCCGACATGAGGGGCCAATGATTATTTTTTTGTTTATTTTTTTTTTTCTCTTTTTTATTTTATTTTATTTTATTCATTTGGGGGGATATGGTTTATGATAGTTTAGTTAACATAGATAGGTAATACATTTTATATTGTATTCTCCTATCAACGGTGTACTTTAGAATTTAATTGGCTCATTTTGCCTTGTATTTTTTATATGGTTGAAAAAACCAGCTTAGATACTAGAACATTTTCTCACTAAAAATTAAAAAAACAAGAAGGTTTAGTCAGTTACATGCTGCAAAATGATAATTTTATGACTTGATAAAACTGATATTTATGACTGTTAAGAATGTTTTATTTATGTTTGGATTTTGCATACCTTCTAATAAAAGAATATTTATTCAAAAAAATATTTTAGGGTTAGTTTTACTCTCTTTTGCAATTCATTTTTCATTTTCTATTTTAGCCAGCCTAATAGCCCTTTTGCAAGCCTTGTTGAGTTCCTTGTACTCCCGTAAAGCAGTCTCTGTCTCTTCCCACTTGGTATATGGTGATAAGTATGTATACTTAGTAAGTATTTCAGTGTTGTCCATTTATGTTCAGTATTGTTACCTATCAGTTCTCTGTCCCAGTCTATACTTTGTATTGCTGCCCTTTGACCATTATAATCTGTCCTTTTACAATTAAGAGTTTTTGTTGGCCCCTTAAAAAAAAATTTTTTTTAATTAAATCTCAAATTAGACTGTGTTGTGATCACTGTTTCCCAAAGGTTGACCTATTTCAACATTTGATACTATATCAATATTATTTGTGATGAATAAATCTAAGATAGCTTAATTTCTAGTAGGCTCTTGTATAACCTGGGCCAGATAATGACCCCTGAGTGTACTCAAGAACCTACTTCCCTTAGCTGAACTGCTGGTCTCATTTATCCAGTTTATTTCAGGGTAATTAAAATCTCCTATTATTAGAACTTGCCCATGCTTAGCCCCATTTCCAATCTGTAACAATAATTGTATTTCCTCAATTTCAGATATATTTGGGGGTTTATAGCATACTCCTAATAATATTCTTTTGGAATTTGCTACTCCGCTATTTAACTCTACCTACAAACATTCAACATTATCACTAGTTCCGCCATAAATATCTTCTCTGACTATAGGCTTAAATTCAGGCTTAACATACATACAAATCCCTCCTCCTCTTTTACCATTGCCCCTAGCTTTCCTAAATAGGTTATAACCATCCAGATTATCAGTCCAGTCATGAGATTCATCCCACCACATTTCAGTAATGCCTATTAAATCCTATTTTTCATAAATTGCTAATAATTCTAACTCTCCCATTTTTCCTGGCAAGCTTCTGGCATTAGCAAGCATACATCTTATATTACGAGTTTGTAGTTTGGTGGTGCCTGCCACTATACTTGTGTTACTTAGTAATACCTCGCTATTGACCATACTACCCCTCCCCCATCTCCTCCCCTATGAGTTTTTAATTCATCCCTTATACCCTCAAAACTGGCTTGCCTCCTCCTATTCCCCCCGATTCTCAGACATAAGAACAAAGAAGGCTGATTTAATCAATGTCTGATTGTATCCAAGTTGCCAGGTAGCCTCAGGGAGGTGTGACTCACCTATTGTCCCTCTATGTGTATTGTGTGGCCAACTATGAGGGATGTGTATTGCCTGTGAAATGTCTGTGTGTTATGGGTAAAATATACTTTTACTAACTTTTGAACCCCTGGTCTGATTCATGCCATTTTTTAATATGTTGTTCCCCTGGGTGAGAGCTATTGAACGGTGCTGGACTTAAAGGTGTACCCCCTGTTTTTGGGGTACATCCAGAATGTGGTTAAAATTGTGTCTGTTTTAATTGTGTTACCTGTTATCTGAGGGGAGGAGACGTGGGGGTTGAACCATGTATATAATTGGCTGTTGTGATAATTATGTGGGTGTAGCCCTTCAGAGGGCACCATTGCATAAAAGGAGATTCCCTGTCATTAAAGAGTAGTTCTGCTCCTGAAACTGTGTGTCGTCCAGTGATTGGGATTGCGGTTGGGATATTGCTATTATTTTACCTGTTGGAAACCTTGCCTGTGGATTTACCCTTTACTTGTTCCTGAGCCTCACTGGGATTATAAGCGGAGATAACCTGGGGAATATTGCCTCTCCGCTACAATTGTCTACAAAAATTCAGTGGTAAAAATAAAGAATATAAAATAATATTTTTTATTATTCTTCCCCCTTTGCACTATACATCTGGCCCCCCTTTTCTTTGAACTCCCTCCTTTTATTTAAACTCCTACACTTTTACTAGACTTGCACTCCCTCCTTTTATTTAATCCTACACTTTTACTAGAATTGTACTTATACTAGAAATGTCACAAGTTCGCCCCTTCTCCTGTTTATATTAACTTCTGCCTTCTCACCTGGGCACAATTAGTGCACTCTCCAATTTATCAGCCTTTACTTGCAAAAGGTAAAATCCACTTGCACACAGCCCCAAACAGCTGACAAACCTTTATACTAGTTTAACACAGTCAAACCACACTCATCTCACCTGGGCACAATTAGTGCACTGCAATTTATCAGCCTTTACTTGCAAAAAGTAAAAACCTTGGCCCTGATGTTGTCGAAAAAGTGCTTGACAGACTTCACATCCCTTGGCACTGTGCCTACTGCTGTAACCACAGCCACTACCTCCTTCCATGCCTAAGCCCTAGTCCCTGGCCTGACTTCCCTCCCCCTGCAAGGATCATGGGGCAGACACAGATAGCACCAAGGAGGACCACATTCTCCCGGTGCATGTAATTGTGAGCCCTGTGCTTGCCCTTAGCCTCTTGCCCTCCTGACTGTGGACGGGGGTCCTTACTTCCCTGACCTGTCCCTGAGGCCTGTCCCTCCCCTGAACTACCAACTCCCTGGGATCAGGCCCTCACCCTCTGTCCCTCTCCTATGTGTTCCTTGTGCTAAGGCCACCCTTTCACCACCCACCTCCTCCTCTACACTCTCCTCCTCCTACTCCTCTTCCTCCTGCTCCTCCTCCTGCTCCACTTCTCTCCTCCTACCCACCACTCCTCTCCCCCTACCCACCACTCCTCTCCTCCTCTCCACCACTACTCCCCAGGGCCACCTCTCTCTCCTCTTCTCCTGCTCCCCACCTCTCCACTTCTCTCCCCTCCTCTCTCCTCCCTACATTTCAATTGCAAAAGTAATAGAACGATAAATAAAAATAAGTGTTACTGTAAATATATGATGGGGAAAAAATTGTGTATTATGTGTAATTAACAACTGTTAGGGGATGGGGTGGGATGGGGGGGGGGCGGGGGTGTATTGAGTGACCTAGCTCTGTGGGTCTCTATGTGTGTTCTTTAAATGATGTGTATTGCAAGTATGTGTAATCTGTAAATATGTGTCATCAAGGATTAAGTGTAAAATCTTAAATAGTAAAAGATAAATTAACAAAACTGAACTAAACAAAACTGAACTGAATGCAAATTACTGCTCTCAAAATACTCTTGCTCTATCTGTGTCCCAAAAACCTCCAACTCGAGGACCTGCGTGCTACTTTGTCAGAAAATACAACACAGTCAACGCATGGGCGGGTGGAACGCAAATTTCTAATCTCCCTGTATCAATCATACAAGGCTAGACAGCTTTCTGTTGGCTGAGAGGCCTGTGTCTCACTACGTTATACCGTAATTGGATCTAACGGGCGATCGCATCTCGGCCAGCCCCTTGAAAGTTTGCGTGCGCAAAAAGGCGGCATGGTTGAAAGTAATGGCTCTGTAATTACGCTGAATTTAAAGCGTGCATGCATTGCGGGTGTGCCATTGCCGCTACGTGCTTGGAATTGAATGTGGCTGAATGTCAGTCTACATTTTCTGTGCTTCTAAATGTTTTATTCTTTCCTGGCCAAGTTGTGGACCTTACCTAACTGATCCATGAATTTAAAGCTCACACTCTATATTCTATACAATCTCTGTAAGCCTTTATGAACTGGACGGGGATCCTTACTTCCCTGACCTGTTCTGATATACACCCTGCTAAAGAAATAACATACCCAAATCGGCATACTGTAGGGATAACCAATTACCTGAACTGCATCCACAACAGCACAATTTTAAACCTTTGTTCACTTTAATTTTAATATCTTAAATTTTTAAAGGGCCACTTAATTCAGCACATTTCGCACTGCATCACAGATCTCATAAAAACATGTTGAAATCCTTTTAGAATTTTTGAAATATATGCTTTTTTCACTGAGAAATCAAATAAAAAAAAATCTGTGTTTATACATGTATAACTGACTGCTTCATTACTGCAACCAATCAGTTTTGAGGGGTGTGTCCCCTATTCAAGTCAACAGACTGCTTATATTTCGAGTTTGAAGAGAAAAGGTTCTACTTTTCCTCAAGGACAGAACATTAAGGTTTCTATTCTCTTGCCTCTCTGGAATTTGAGCAATGCGGACCGGTGCAGAGGGTTCAGTGCTCTGAGCTCAGTGCACAGTGGGTGCTCAGTGCAGCTCCTTGCAGTGATCCTAGCAAACAAAACTGTAACCCTTACCACATCTATCTGTGCAGGCATGAAATACTGGAGTTACCTAAACAAGAAAGCTATGGGTTAGCTAACAGACTAACAGCATGCACATATTTTATCACTCAAGCAACAGCCATGGGTAGAATATACGTGTATGTAAATGAAGATTTAAAACTTTAGATTTTTTATCTGTTAGTAGTGTACTTAAAAACGATTATTTTAACATACAGTGTTGTGCTCTTACACACCATGAAGAGCATTTACAGTGAGGTAAATGGCCCTTTAACCTAATACTTTTCATGAACATTGTATGTCTCATAAACATTGTATGTCTCAAATTTTGATATTCTGGTGAGTGAGAAATGTGGATTGTTTCCTTCTCCGTCAATTAACTTAACTTAACTGGAGCTTCCTTTGTCACTCTCCTATGCTCATCAAAATGCTCAGACATAGCCTATCTATACCTACTTTCCTTTCTTTTATCACACTTTTTCATGTTTTTGCAGTAGTACAGAATGATTAAAACCCCTTATACTGTGCCTTAGACCCCTAACCCCAGTTTACTATCTTATTTCTGCTGTGACATTCCTTCTCTGTCTGGCGATTCTTTTCTTCACTATCTCTCTCATTCTTTATGCTTTACCCCACTCTCTCTTCTCCATCTCATACCAAATCCTCTTCTTCTTACAGAAGTAATTTTAACAGTATATGGCCTCTTCACTTCTGGGAACTAGAAACACTAAGAGCTGCCTCTGATTTGTCATATAATTCACATTCATCTGATGAGTTAGCAACAGCAGCTAACAAAAAATAACAAAAAACTCTTACAAATCCAACCATTGTAGTCACCCTAATCAACTTCCTCTTCCCACTATATCTAGTATGTTGTGATACTGCATGCCATGATCATTATGCAAAACATTGACCCATTTTTTTTTGCACTCTTCTTCAATTCTGTAATTTGCCTGATTCATTTTATGCAATTGTGTACTACTTTTGTAATAATAACTATAAACTATGAAAGGATAAGAGGTGATCCAAAAAGGACTTGGTGGATCAATAGTCTTTTATCAAGCTCAATAAAAAAATTACATTCTTTGTATATACATATGGGGAAATTGGATGCAGTGCAATTAAAGAGAACAAAATAGGGACGTGTCTTAGACTTAGTAGAATACTTTAAAGCTTCCAGACTGGCGCAACTGTGCAAGTTGCTCATTAAAGAATACCCACCTGTGTGGGTAGAAATTGAAAACTGCAACCTTAAGGAACAGAATCTCCTAACTAGCCAGCTGCTTTTGCTAAGTCTGCACAAAATAATCAATTGTTCCCTTCTTCCTAGCAGTGTGACACATTCCTTAACCCTATGGACTCAAATGAATAAGAGGAAGTCTCTTGTAGAGACAGGATCATGACTCACTCCTTTATGGTTACCCCAAAGAGTCACTTCAATTAACATAATTTCCCAGCTAGCATGGTGGATAGATAAATAATTGACTATTACTGCTGACATATTAAGTGTAAATCAGCATTGGTCCTCCTCTTTTTATCCAACAGAACCACTTAAAGAATGGCTCAATCTAGCACAAATCAGTTCAAATCTATCCAACATAATAAAAAATAACAAATCTGCCAACAAAACCCCATTTGAAAAATGCTGCATATATAACTCAAATGGTAATAAAAACATTTCCATCATCTACAATTAACTGTTAGACCAGGCCACACCACCTTAGCTTCAGCACCAGTCCTCATGGGAAACAGAACTTATCATCACCTTAGATCACTTGCAATGGAGTAAAAACAATAAAAATGCAACAATCTCCTCCCTTAACATAATCTTGAGAGAAAATGATTACAAAACCATCATGAGGTGGTACCTAACCCTTGCTAGACTAAAGCTCTTGAATCCTTCTCTAGATGGCAACTGTTTTAGAGGTTGTAATTCCACCTGTACACTTAGTCACATACTATGGGACTGCCCTAAAATAGCCCACATCTGGTCAGAAACCTATGACACCCTAGAGAAGCTATGGGGACACAGAATACCTAAAAAAACAGAGGAAGACTTATTAGGTCTCCCTATCACCGGCCTTTCTAAGAAGGCTCAACTTCTCTCAAAACAAATCTTTTTAGCAGTCAGGAATACTATTGCTAAAACTTGGAAGACGCCCACTCCTGTGTTTGGGAAAGTACAGAAAAAATGTAAATACATACATTCAATAAGCTTGATTTCTGCCAAACTTGATGACAACTATAAAAAGTGGGCTTCCTGTTGGGACGTCTGGAAACTACGAATTAGATGGTAGCATAAAAAAAAGAAAAAAAAAAAGTACTATATTATACAGATCTCAGGAATAATATTATCTTCCCCCACCCTCTTTTCCTTTCTGACATATTTAATTGTAATTTATGCACCAAAACTAAAAAAAAATGTGAAAAGTAGACACAAGCTTTTTTTATGTCATTTGAATACAATATATGTTGTTCTTGTACTGTACCTTTTACTCTGTTATAACTTTTATTCCCATTAATAAAAATGATTTAAAATAAAGGAGGAGGGGGGAGGGGTGTCCTGGCCCAAGCATGGAGCAGTCCCATGAAAGCTGAGCTCCAGCACTATTATATACCTGATATCAGCAAAGATTTTGCTAACTTATGATATAAAATTTAAACGCATACTAAATACAAAATAAAAGGAAATTACATGAACGATCTGAGTATCGTCATGGTTCACTATCCAGCAATTCCTGAATCGTAGATCTATTTTCAGGAGTCTGTAAACTAACCTGGAGCCCCATATAATTGAAGTTTCGGGTGATCCGGTGACCATTAAGTGTGGTTGCAAGTTAATTTTCTATTTCATTGGGGTCTTTTTGAAGGCTCCAAACAGGTTATGAGTTATGTCCTAGAAAAAACTAGCGATGGTTAAACTCTTAACTTACAGCCTCCTAAAGCCTTTGATCTTTCACTTTCGCAAGACTTCTGATGGCTAAAATCGCAAATCGCTATTCAATTGCTTAATTTTCCCAAGCCCGCAAATGTTTTCACACCCGTAAATGGCAAATGAAGGAGAAAATCCTACGAGTGTTAGAGAGGACTAACCACTGTCCACAGCACTGTAAATGCAAATAAAAAAACAATACTGCGCTGTAAATAACGGGGAAAGTGATGATAGAGATTAGAAATAATTGCACAGCAGTCTCTAGCTCGCAAATAGACAGAATATGACATTTATTTGCATGTTTTTTACAATCTCGGGTATCAATGAGTTAATACATATTAGGCCACGCATATGGACTAGAACAGTATTGGCATTTATTTTCATAATTCTTTTGTTTGCAAGTTTATGGGTCAGATCGCATATCGGACCCCCGAACCTAATTGATTGACATGTAACCTCCATGTTTTACTGCACTAATAATGGCACATATTCTATTGGCTGATTCAAAATGGGAGGTCACGGGCTTGCTTAATCAATCATATTCCTGCCCTGAACTCCTACGAACCAGTGCACGGTTTGGGCTTTGGGCCAGTAACTTGCGGGCTTGAGCAATTGAATAGCATCGTAATCGTAGATGAACGGGAGCCCGCAACACACCCTCAGATATACGGCTGCCTGCGATCGAGTTGCGGGCTTGGAATTGAATGTGGCTCCTGGTTGCTAAAGTCTACACCTGAGGCAAGAGGGGAACGCGAGGTGCAGTTTGAACTTTTAGAATGTGGAAAGCCATTTTCCACTATCTGGTGTGTAAAGTTCTGAAGAACCCAGGATAGCAGTGTGCTGGAAATCAGCACACTGCTACTGGCATGAGAAGAGACGATAAATGACTGGTGAAAGCATAGTGGGAAGATCAGGTAGGAAGATGTGGCTTGAACCTTTTGCAGCAGCCAGGACCTTTGGCAGGGAGATCATACCTGGAGATGGAGGCACTACTGTGACAAGTGAGAGAGCCCGACAGCCCAGTGAGCAGAGGGAGAGAGGAGCATGAAGATTCTGGTGCAGGTGAGCTATGTGGGGAGACTGAGGAGCTGCCTGAGGGCCTACCAGTCGCAAGCAGCACTTAATTATTAGCCCACAGAGTTGCTGAAGAGAGAACTTTACATCAAACTTGGCTGACAAGAGGGATAGCAAGGTAACACCAGAGAAGGAGAGGTGCTGATAAGAGATATAAGGGAGACATCTTTGCAAAAATTTGAAGAACATATTTGAGGGCTGCATCCTTCACGGCTAAGTTTTCCAGCAACAATGAGGATTTTTACAGACTGACTGGCTGCTTTCCATTCAAAATGTTATTAACTGGCCAAGCAAATGAGAATTGCAAATCTTTTCTGTCCTACCTTTTGTAACCAAGTTCATTATCACTAAGAAGCCATGGAATCATCATCGCCTGGGCCTTTTAAATGCTTCTCCAACTAAAAAGTCAGACACACTTAAAAAAAATTATAGTTTTACCGAATGTCACTCCTCCTATGAGGAGCTCCCCCCGCTGCTGATGACTTTTGCTGAGCTTTTGCGACATGAAAAAGACATATGCTAATCCCTGAAAAAAAAATAGCAAGTCCCATAGTGGCACAACAAATTCTACCTAGCTATCTTAATCACCCATCCCTAAAACATTGCGAGAGAACTCCTAAGAGTCACTTCACGACAAAGCTGAAAAGCAAGGCATAAATCTCCATTGATTTTTTACACTGACAATAAGTTACGGGTTACTTCATTAGACTTTGACACCCAAACCCTATGCTAATAAGGTTTTACAGATTACTTTAAAACTATGGCTTTGCCTGAACTGAAAAAAAGGAGAAGAAAGATTTATGAGTACCAGACCACTAGCAAGTAATTTTCATACGCCTTGCTAAGTCCCCCAGAAGCATTTAAACTGACAGTACAGCACAAAAAGCAAAATTATGACATTTCAACATTATTTGACACTTAACAGTCCAATATAAACATATGTGTAATTAAAAATATGATATGTCAGTATTAAACACGTTTCATGATATAAAATACAGGGTAACACACAACCCAGTACTCCAGGGGTTAATACACATCACAAAACCATGTAGCCTAGGAACAACATTTTTTAATATCAAAATATGTTTTAAATAAAAAACAATTACCGTATATACTCGAGTATAAGCCGACCAGAGTATAAGCCGAGGCACCTATTTTACCACAAAAAACTCGGTAAAATGAGTGACTCGAGTATAAGCCGAGGGTGGGAAATGGGCTGCCCCCTGTGTCCCTCTTGTGCCTTCTGTGTCCCCTTCTCTCTCCCGTGTCTCTTCTCCCCTCTCCCTTCCCTGTGTCTCTTCTCCCCACTCCCTTCCCTGTGTCTCTTCCCCCCTCTCCCTTCCCTGTGTCTCTTCCCCTTCTCCCTTCCCTGTGTCTCTTCCCCCTCTCCCTTCCCTGTGTCTCTTCCCCCTCTCCCTTCTCTGTGTCTCTTCCCCCCTCCTGATTCTCAACCTCCCTCCTCAACCCCACTCCTAATCCTCATCATCCCTCCTCATCCTCAACCTCCCTCCTCAACCCCCTCCTCCTCAACCCCCCATCCTCAACCCCTATCCTCATCCTCAACCCCCCCATCCTCAACCCCTCCTCAACCTTTCTCCTCAACCTCAACCTGGCTCCTCATCCTCAACCCCCTCCTCAACCTCACTCCTCATCCTCAGCCCCACTCCTCATCCTCAACCCCCTCCTCATCCTCAACCTCCCTCCTCAACCTCAACCCCCCCCCTCCTTAACCTCCCTCCTCAACCTTAACCCCCTCCTTAACGTCCCTCCTTAACCTCTACCCCCCATCCTCAACCCCCCCATCCTCAACCCCCCTCCTCATCCTCCCTCCTCATCATCAACCTCCCCTCCTCAACCTCCCCTCCTTAACCTCCCTCCTCAACCTTAACCCCCCAACCTCAACCCCCCTCCTCATCCTCACTCCTCATCCTCCCTCCTCATCCTAAACCTCCCTTCCTCAACCTCCCCTCCTCAACCTCCCTCCTCAACCTCAACCCCCATCCTCAACCCCCTCCTTAACCTCCCTCCTCAACCTCTACCCTCCATCCTCAACCCCCTCCTCATCCTCCCTCCTCATCCTCAACCTCCCCTCCTCAACCTCCCCTCCTCAACCTCCCTCCTCAACCCCCCTCCTCATCCTCAACCCCCTCCTCATCCTCAACCTCCCTCCTCAACCTCAACCCCCCCATCCTCAACCCCCCATCCTCAACCCTTTTCTTAACCTCCCTCCTCAACCTCTACCCCCATCCTCAACCCCCCCATCCTCAACCCCCCCTCCTCATCCTCCCTCCTCAACCTCCCTCCTCAACACCCTCTTCACCCTCAGCCCCCCTCCTCATCCTCAACCCCCTCCTCAACCTCCTCCGCATCCTCAACCCACTCCTCAACCTCCCTCCTCAACCTCTACCCCCCATCCTCAACCCCCTCCTCAACCTCAACCCCCCATCCTCAACCCTCCTCCTCATCCTCAACCCCCCCATCCTCAACCCCTCCTCAACCTTTCTCCTCAACCTCAACCTGGCTCCTCATCCTCAACCCCCTCCTCAACCTCACTCCTTATCCTCAGCCCCACTCCTCATCCTCAACCCCCTCCTCATCCTCAACCTCCCTCCTCAACCTCAACCCCCCCCCATCCTCAACCCCCCCATCCTCAACCCCCTCCTTAACCTCCCTCCTCAACCTCAACCCCCCATCCTCAACCCCCTCCTTAATGTCCCTCCTTAACCTCTACCCCCCATCCTCAACCCCCCCATCCTCAACCCCCCTCCTCATCCTCAACCTCCCCTCCTCAACCTCCCCTCCTTAACCTCCCTCCTCAACCTCAACCCCCCAACCTCAACCCCCCTTTTCATCCTCACTCCTCATCCTCCCTCCTCATCCTAAACCTCCCTTCCTCAACCTCCCCTCCTCAACCTCAACCCCCATCCTCAACCCCCTCCTTAACCTCCCTCCTCAACCTCTACCCTCCATCCTCAACCCCCTACTCATCCTCCCTCCTCATCCTCAACCTCCCCTCCTCAACCTCCCCTCCTCAACCTCCCTCCTCAACCCCCTCCTCCTCAACCTCAACCCCCCATCCTCAACCCCCCATCCTCAACCCTCTTCTTAACCTCCCTCCTCAACCTCTACCCCCATCCTCAACCCCCCCATCCTCAACCCCCCCTCCTCATCCTCCCTCCTCAACCTCCCTCCTCAACCCCCTCTTCACCCTCAGCCCCCCTCCTCATCCTCAATCCCCTCCTCATCATCAACCCCCTCCTCAACCTCCCCCGCATCCTCAACCAACTCCTCAACCTCCCTCCTCAACCTCTACCCCACCATCCTCAACCCCCTCCTCAACCTCAACCCCCCATCCTTAACCCCCTCTTCAACCTCCCTCCTCAACCTCAACCCCCCCAATTCTAAACCCCCACCTCAACCACCCCATCCTCAACCCCCATCCTCAACTCCCTCCTCAACCACCCCATCCTCAACACCCCCATCTTCAACCTCCCTCCTCATCTTCACCCCCCCCCCTCATTCAACCCCCCCCCTCTCCCCTCACTTACCTGCTCCGGCCTCCGCTCCTTCTTGATCTGGCGCGCATGTGACATCACATGCATGCCACATCATTAGCATAGAAAGGAGAGAACCAACACTAGGGGGGATGCACCTACAACCAACCTGTTCTTGGACCTAGCCCACGTCAAAGAGGTTATAGTTAAATTTATTATAGGATTCTGATGAGATTTAATTGGGCTCAGCCCCTCAGTTACCCATATTAGTGTCTCTCAGCTATGAGGGTGCATTTGTTGCTGTTCTAGGAACACCCAACCTGGCTGATGTTTGACGGAGTGTGCATAAGGCAGTTGAGCTAGTCGCGTCGCCTTAAAATAGTCCTGCAAGTTGGGGCATGATAGCCCCCCTCCTTCTTATGCCTGAACATTATTTTTCTAGATATGCGAGGGTTTTTATTTTTCCAAATGTATCTAAAAATACTAGATTGGAACCGGTCAAGTTCTTTCAGGGAGATCGGTATAGGAAGCGTTCTTAAAAGATATAAGATCTTTGGTAATATGTTCATTTTGATTGCCGCTATACGGCCTGTCCATGAGAGTGGGTAATTCCTCCATCTCAACAAATCTTCATTCAGTTTTTTATACATAGGGGGATAATTTGCCCTGTACAAATCCGAAAGCTTGGGTGTAATGTTAACCCCTAGATATTTCATATGTCTGGCAGGCCATGAAAAGGTATATATATATTTCAGAAGTTCTATATCACTCTGCTTCATGCCCAGGCTTAGGGCCTCTGATTTCTCCAAATTCAGCTGGAGGACCCAGGGTTTGTTAGAGTACATAAGATGTCGTCAGCAAAAAAAGAGCTCTTATAATGCTGCAAACCCACTTGAATCTCTTTATCCGATCTAATGATTTGTGCCAGCAGCTCAACGGCAAGGGCAAATAATAGGGGCGAGAGTGGGCATCCGTGTCTTGCACCTCTTTGTATTCGAATCTGGGCTCTATGCTCGCCTGGTAACTTCAGGTTAGCTAGCGGAGATTCATAGTATGTTCGAAGTAGAGTAACAAAACGACCCTTGAAACCGAATTTGTCAAGCACTTTAAATAGGTATGGCCATTCAACTGTGTCAAATGCTTTCTCAATGTCTAGGGCCAGTAAACACATTGGAGAGTTCGTTTTGTGAGCCAAATATTGGATATTTAGGATACGTTTGACATTGTCCCCCGCCTGCCTGTGAGGTACAAAACCTGCCTGGTCCTTATGTATAATCTCTGGTAAGAACCTGGAGATCCGCGTTGCCATAATTTTAGCTAACAATTTAATGTCCCCATTCAATAGGGATATGGGCCAATAGTTCTTTACCTCAAGACTATCCCTACCTTCTTTAGGAAATACCACCAGATCCGCCTGGTTCAACTCTGGGGGCATACTCTTATAATATAAATTTGTGAAACCGTCCGGCCCTGGGGATTTACCTATTTTGAGACTCTGGATGGCTGCTCTCACTTCTTCCGGTGAAATGTCTGGATTCAGGTTAGCTAGTTGCTGCTCCGTTATCGAGGGAAGATCTATAGATCCTAAAAAGAAGTCTAGGTCCGGCCTTTCAGTCTGTATTCAAGATGAGTATATCTGCTGATAGAAGGACTGAAACTCTTTCTGTATGTCCTTCGGGCTACAGGAGATTTTACCATCGAACTTTCTAATCTGGGTGACCCTAGATTGGACTTTCTTAGATTTGAGTCTCCTGGTTAGCATCCTGTCCGGTTTGTTCGCTTTCCAGTAATATAAATGTTTTGTTTTCCTCATAGCTTTCTCCGTATAGTAGGATAGTACCCAATCGAGCTCTAAGCTAACTTTATTGATTTGATTACAGAGCTTCAGAGTTGGGCGCTGCTGATTAAGTTTTTCCAGGTTGCTGAGGGTAGCTGTTAGCTCCGCCTCCTTTCGCTTAAGGGACTTACGGTGCAAAGCGGTGAGTTTAATACAGGTGCCCCTTATGGGCTACCCAGAGCCAACCTGCCCCCGTCCCAGGAAAATTATTCCATTCAAAATACTGTTTAATATCCTCCACCAGTGCTGCTAAGTTATTGGGATCAGACAGCAGGTGTTCATTAATCCTCCAGCTCCTAAATGGGGATAAGCTAGGTCCCAGAGTTATTTTGACGACCACTATAGCATGATCAGACCAGGGTCAGGTGGCAATGTCAGATTCTCGGACGCTATCAAAAAGAAGGGAGTCCACTAGAAACGTATCAATCCTTGAATAGGTGACATGCGTGGGCGAATAAAATGTATATTCCCTATAGTCTGGATGTAGGCCTCTCCAAGCATCTAATAAGCTAATTCTTGTCAGTAACTGATTAATCAGACCCAGTTTATTGGAAAATGTAGTTTCCTGAGTGTCCCCCGATCTGTCCATTGTCAAGTCGAAAGTCAAATTAAAGACCCCCCAAATCACCAGCCTGCCTAAGTCTAAAGGTTCCAGATCTTTCAATAGCTTGATCAGGGTTTTATGGGGTGAAAATTTGAGCTAGAATTCTCTACGCTAACTCTCCTGCAGCAAGAGTGTATCAAACAGTCCAGAAACTAAGTAGTATGTTGGCTTTAACTCCAGCTGCTGGGTCGGCCCTCACTCTGATTTCGCAATATTTGAAGTGTCAGTGGCAAGTCCAGAATCCCCTCTGCGTTGAGAGCTGCAGATAGCCTAGCCTTTACAAATCAAGCTCTTGTCTCTGGGATTTCTAGGAGGGAGCGGATCCTCTTTTTGAGGTTGTGGGCCTACTAGAGTCCATTGTCTTTTTGGGATAGGAGGAGGTGGAAGGCAGTCGTGATCTTCTACCGACATTTCTGTCGGGCAGAGGCGAAGTTGGCGTAGTACTGCTAGTCAGTCCTCCAGTGTGCGGGTTGTGTGCGCAGTGCCCTAGTAGTTAAGGGTAAGAGCAAAAGGAAAATTCCAACGATACTGCAGTTTATGCTGCTGAAGGATTGTTAGAGCAGGTTTCATCTGCCTCCTCCTGTCTAGCGTGTTGGGTGACAGGTCCGTGTAGACTTGCGGGTTGGAGTTGTCAGGGCCTTTGACAGTCTGCATTTTCCTAGTCTCTGACAGTAAGAGACCCCTGGCCTGCTGCCTGAGAAATCGTACAATCACATCCTTGGGGTCCTCAGGGTTTCTCGAACCTCCAAGAGCTCTGTGAGCTCGTTCGTTCTCAAGCACCATTTCTGCATGGTCAGGGAGTATTGCTGCAAAGGTCTCCTTCAGATATGCCGTCAAATCCTGAATAGCCCTTGGTACTCCTCGTATTCTGTCGTTGTGGCGGCGCAACCGTTTTTCCAAGTCCTCAAATTTGTCTGTCAGCTCCATGATGTTGTACGAGTTTTGGTCTATGGCACACCGGTCACGTTGCCTCTCCAATTTGATCCACTATTTCTTCCAACATTTGGGTCCTTTGCCCCAGCTCATTCAGATCATTCTGCAGTAATTATATTGCTTTAGTTAAGAGCTGCACAATAGTGTCTATGGATCTGGGAGAGAGATCGATATGTTGCTTTAGTTTTTTAGAGGTGTCTTCCTGTTGTGACGAATCCGAGCGTTCAGAAGCAGAGTCTGTTTGAGACATAGGTTTGGCTACCTTGGGCGAGAAATGTTCCCGGATGCCTTTTACTGAGGGGCCCCATTTGCTTTTCTTGATGTTGCAGGATTAAGCTTCACTTGCTCCAGAAAACTTTTGGTATCCTCCTCCTATCCTATCCCAATTGTTTGCGAACAGCTTAGAGATGTATAGTTAAAGATGTTGCATCACATCTAGCAGGTAAGCTCAATAGTTGTGCTCAAGCAGTAGATTGATAATGATTGCCATGTTAGTCAAAACCTCCCATTGGGCGACCTTTACATCTCGTGGTCCAATAGTTTTTGACTGCAGAAAGACATTCTCACCATTTCCGAGCCCTACTGAATTCTAGAGAGTCCCGGAAAACTAGATTCAGGCAGTCTTTAGTGCTTAATCTTATTCCCCTAGTAGGGATATATAAAACCAATGAACAGCCAATCTTCCAATGTCTCAGTGATACTTAGCAGCTTCTACCATAAGCAGGCCTATAAAATTCAGCCAGTAAGGCTCTTATTTTGCCCGTCAGTTGTAGTTTTGCTGAATAGCCACAGGATGGCGGCGTGGAGCTTCAGAAGCTTATAGCAGACACCACTCAATTAGCTTTGTAGAGTAATCAGTTGCAGAGATAGCTGAGTCTCTTGAAACAGGGAGAAGTGAAGCCACAGTTTTGTGTCAATAAGTCTGCTAGACTTTCAGTGCTAGTCAAAGTTGCAATGTCTCTGGCCAAAGTGAACACACAGCCCCTGGGCCTGATGCAGTCAGAATCAATCAATGTATTGGTAAGGGTTGTGAGGGGTGCAGGGTTTTGGTAGGGCAGCCCCTCTGGCCCAGTGTCAGCTATGAAAGGGCTTCTTCCAGCACTACTGAGATGGCAGTTTGCAGGGGTTCAGAGAGGGTGAAGATAGCATGGGGCCAGCTCTCTTTTAGTTAGTGCTCTGCATTGGCCTATAGTGGGGGTCAACCTTGTACTTTAAAGCATCGAGGGCCAAGTCCTTAAACATTTTCAGCTAATTTGGCACCCATAGATGCAAAACATATGGCACTATTGTAAGATCTTATATTTTGTTAAAAAAAATTACAATTTGGAAAAGTAGGGTCACTCATTATACTTTGTAAATATGCAGGGAATTGTTGTCTTTGTGGAAGAGTAACTTTTTCCCTTTTGACAGCAATTAATGAACTTACCATCTCTTGGTTGTCCCTGTTCAAAATGATAAGCCCCACAAAATTGACAAAGCACAGTCAACATACCACAATTGTGAGGCTCTACATTTATATCTTCAAATAATGGACTATCGTGTGAAGCAAAATCAACATTACAATGTATATCAATATTAGTATCATTACCATCTTCTTCACATGTTTGTTGATCAATTGTTGTTTCTTTCTTATTTGTCTTACGCAATCTTTTTGGTCCAACATTTTGTCGTTTTTTGTGAATTCTGTCCTGCTCTTGGTTCCGTAGTCTTTTCTTGGTGTCTTCTGACTGTTCCTCTCTCCATCTTTGTTTTCGTTGCCTGTCCAGCAGATGTTTGTATTCCTTGCTGGTTTCGGGCTTCTCAGCCATTGTTTTCTGTAATGTAAAAGTGTAATGCTTATTTTGAACCTACATATTGTGATAATGACCAAGTTTTATCTGCAGTAATCATTTTGTTTACCTTACCTCGTGTTCTAATGGATTAAGATGAAGTTCCTGTTGTACTGTTGTCAATGCAGTTTTTCTTTTCTTGTAAATTCTGGCACGCTCTTCTTCTTGTATGATTTTCTTTATGTCATCCGACTGTTGCTCTCTCCATATTTGGTTTTGTTTCCTGTCCAGATGTTGTTTGGATTCCCTGCTGGTTTCAGGCTTTTCAGCCATTGTAATCTGTAATATAAAATTGCAATGTTTATTGTTAAGGTACAGTTTTATGTGAAGTAATCTCAAGTTGTAATAGATTAAGATATGCGTGCATAGTTATGTGTAAACAGCAGTAGGCTACATGAATGTACCCGTTTTCAGTTTTATTTTGTGGTGTTTAAATTAATATTATTTTAAATCAGTAAATCTTACATTAGTAAAATTAGCAGCATATTCCCTATAATGATTCTTATGTCAACACAATCCTCTACATTAATTACTATTCTTTAAATGAAGAAAAATAATAATCTATTTAGTTATTAATTTACGTGCTATTGTTTAATTAAATATATTTACAGCATATTCCCTATAATGATTGTTATGTTAACACAATTCCCCACATTATTTACTGTTTTTTATAAACAGTAATATCTGTATTTATTAATTTACATGCTATTCATTAATGAAATATACTATACTATACTGTTAATATTGATAGCCAGCTGCAAGTGTGTGTAATGAAGAAACATATACAGGTTATAATGTCTTCTTAAATGTTTGCTCACTGAAATTATGAAATTAAGTAATGAATAAATAATTGATGTTTAGCTATTCTGTTGAAGTAATGTGTAAATAATTGATTTATATCTATTATCTTTATTTTTCTGAAATTAAATACCAAAAGACCATTGCAATGTGTTTCTAATTTGTTGAAGCATATAAAATCCAATGTACTATAAGGTAATATACTTTTTAATGAGTGATAAATTAATGAATGTAATGATTAATTAAATAATTAATAAAGATTTGATCTTTAGGTATTATGTTTAATTTTATTAAATTAAATCGCTAAAGATATAATATGTCATGAAAATTAAGTTAATTGAATTAATGTAAATAAATTATACTGTACCTCGTCCTTGTAAGTTGAGGTTTGGCCACTGCAGGAAAATACTGTGTCACTTTCAAATTGACAGACACCTGCAAAGTGTAAAATGATATTTCACTAATTACTTCTACAAACGTATACAGCTTACAATGTTTTGAATTATGTCAGCATAAAATATATTATTTAGGCTAAGTTAAGTTTAATATTTATTTGCAATTAATAAATGAATAAAAAAAATAATGCACTTCTGGCAGTCTGTTAAGAAAGGGGCACTGCAGGCAAATTCTGTGTGACTGTGAAATTGACATACACCTGCAAAGTGTAAAATCATATTTCAGTAATGACTATAGGTTAGACTATACAAACATATACAGCTTACAATGTCTTAAATTATGTCAGCATCAGAAAATATAATATTTAGCATAAGTTAATATAAACATTTTTTTTAAATTAATCAATAAATACAGTTATCAATAAATGAATGCACATGTAGCAGTCTGTTAAGAACCGGTCACTTCATGAAAAATGTGTGTCAGTGTGAAATTCAAATACACCTGCAAAGTGTAAAGTCATATTTCTGTAATTACATATACAGCTTACAATGTCTCAAATTACGTTGTGATAAAATATAGTATTTATGTGAATTGTATTTTTTTTTAAATGAATAAATAATAATACTTTAAGAATTATCTTTCAATGCATTTGCTCAAATTCATAAAGAGATAACTTACAATGGGTTAAATTACATCAGCACAAAATCTAATATTTAGCATAATGTGATAACATTTTATTTTTCAATTATTCAATTAATAAATTAATAAATCTTAATACTTTACCTATTATCTCTCAATATATTTCTTCAAAATCATCAAGAGTTAACAATGTCTTAATAAGATTTGTCCCCAGAACATGTCCAGTCAAACGAGCAATTTACTGGTTTTCCGCCATTTCAGGGTGTAAATCTTAGTTTTAGTGACTTCTTCAAAACAAAATGGACAATGTTAAATCCCTCGCGATGAGTGGCTGCGTGCTTATTGGACTAAGCATTACTGGCTTTGTGGTCGTGTTTACTGTGTTTACTGTCTTGCGCTGTATTACTGGCTTCGCCGTTGTGTATTTTATAAGTCCGGCTTGCCTGGCATTGTTCGGCCTCGTTTTGATCCAGCCTGAGAATTTTTACGTTTTTTCATCCGTCATTTTTTCCTTGCTTAGCTGATTTTTGCTAAATATGGCTCCAATTCGCTTGCAAACTCACTCACAGGCTTCCTGGCTCTCCCCCTGTGCTGTGTGCGAGTGTGTTATTTTTTTATTTTTATTATTTAGCTGTTTTTGTGGGTCTTTCGAGTTACGTGGTTGAGACCTTTTCAGCCAATAAAAGCATAAACTGTTGGGTGCCTCGCGATCAGCTGCAAAGTGCTACGCATTTTGTCAGTGATCTCATTGACATAAGCTCCTTTTGTGTGCATATATAGGCTGTTTTAAAGTCTTGTGTGGCTCACGATGAGCGCCTTCAGAGCTCCTTGCGTGCCCTGCAAGGAGCGCTTTTGGTTATCATTGCAGCCCCTGTCATTTGTAAAGTATTGCGGACCTTGCGATGAGCGCCTATGGCGCTCATCACAAACCCTGCAATGAGCCCCTTCGGCGCTCATTGCAGCCTAAGTCCCACGGGCGTCACTCATTGCAGCCCAGCAACTGCATCACTCGCTTTGCGAGGGCCGCAATTATTTAACATTGCTTGACCAACATCGCAAACTTGACCAACACTGAGAACTATTTATGTGATATATAAAATTAACCCCCTATCCATGGGGCTTTGAAAGGATAACTCTCATACTCATACTATGCCACAGAGGTTGTTAAAAAACTTCTGTGGCTCATCTAAATAACACTTGCCACGCTGGTTGCATTCTGACTGGTTGAACTTAATTTCTCATGCAAAAAAGACCTCGGCCCACATATCAGCCAATCAGAAGCCAGAAACATTGTAATAAAGAGCCCTATGTAAATCAGGTTAGGGCACTACTGTAAATTGGCTGCGGAAGCTTTTTTTCCCCTAAGTTTTTTGTCAGTCTAAATCTTTCACTCCCCCAGATTAGAGTACTCAATGCATAGGCAAAAATACTGCTTTAGGCGCGATATATTTCTGTGCAGGAAGTAGCCAAAACAAACTTTACGGATGAGACACAGCTCTAGATCCAATTGGAAATGTGAAAGTCATAATTCTTATAATGAGTGAGAAGTGCACGGTTACTACAGCTTCAAGGAAACATTAGTGATAAAAAGTACCATATATACTCGAGTATAAGCCAAGTTTTCAGCCCTTTTTTTAAGGCTAAAAAGGGCCCCCTCGGCTTATACTCGAGTCACTCTCCCCCTTGTGTCTCTCTACCCCCCCCGGTGTCTCTCTACCCCCCCTGTGTCTCTCTAACCCCCCCCCGTTTCTCTCTAACCCCCCTTGTCTCTTTCCCTCCCCCTCCTCATCCTCAACCCCCCGTCATTCTAACCCACCTCCTCATTCTCAACCCCCCCTCATTCAAACCCCCCCCCCAATCCCCTGACTTACCTGCTTCGGCCTCCGCTCCTTCTTGATCCGGCGCACACATGCGTCACATGCGCGCCACGTCATTAGCATATACCGGGAGCCGGCACCCGGTATATGCTAATGTCGTGACGTCACTTGCGCGCCACGTCATTAGCATATACCGGGTTGCGGCACCCGGTATATGCTAATGATGTGGCGTGCATGTGATGTCACATGCGCTCCAGATCAAGAAGGAGCGGAGGCCGGAGCAGGTAAGTGAGGGGAGAGGGGGGGGGGTTGAATGGGGGGGTGAAGATGAAGATGAGGAGGGAGGTTGAAGATGGGGGTGTTGAGGATGGGGTGGTTGAGGAGGGGGTTGAGGATGGGGGGTTGAGGATGGGGTGGTTGAGGTGGGGGTTTAGAATTGGGGGGTTGAGGTTGAGGAGAGAGGTTGAAGAGGGGGTTGAGGATGAGGAGGGGGTTTGAGGAGGGAGGTTGAGGAGGGAGGTTGAGGATGAGGAGGGGGGTTGAGGATGGGGGGTTGAGGTTGAAGAGGGGGTTGAGGGTGGGGGGTAGAGGTTGAGGAGGGAGGTTGAGGAGTGGGTTGATGATGAGGAGGGGATTGAGGATGAGGAGGGGGGCTGAGGGTTAAGAGGGGGTTGAGGAGGGAGGTTGAGGAGGGAGGATGAAGAGGGGGGGATGAGGATGGGGGGGTTGAGGATGGGGGTTGAGGTTGAGGAGGGAGGTTGAGGATGAGGAGGGGGTTGAGGATGAGGAGGGGGGTTGAGGAGGGGAGGTTGAGGAGGGGAGGTTGAGGAGGGGAGGTTGAGGATGAGGAGGGAGGATGAGGAGGGGGGTTGAGGATGGGCGGGTTGAGGATGGAGGGTAGAGGTTGAGGAGGGAGGTTAAGGAGGGGGTTGAGGATGTTGGGTTGAGGTTGAGGAGGGAGGTTGAGGAGGGGAGGCTGAGGAGGGGAGGTTTAGGATGAGGAGGGAGGATGAGGAGTGAGGATGAGGAGTGAGGTTGAGGATGAGGGGGTTGAGTTTGAGGAGGGAGGTTAAGGAGGGGAGGTTGAGGAGGGGAGGTTGAGGATGAGGAGGGAGGATGAGGAGAGGGGTTGCGGATGGGGGGGTTGAGGATGGGGGGTTGAGGATGGGGGGTAGAGGTTAAGGAGGGATGTTAAGGTGGGGGTTGAGGATGGGGGGTTGAGGTTGAGGAGGGAGGTTAAGGAGGGGGTTGAGGATGGGGGGGTTGAGGTTGAGGAGGGAGGTTGAGGATGAGGAGGGGGTTGAGGATGAGGAGTGGGGCTGAGGATGAGGAGTGAGGTTGAGGAGGGGGTTGAGGATGAGGAGCAAGGTAAGGATGGGGGGGTTGAGGATGAGGATAGGGGTTGAGGATGGGGGGTTGAGGAGGAGGGGGTTGAGTAGGGAGGTTGAGGATGAGGAGGGATGATGAGGATTAGGAGGGGGTTGAGGAGGGAGGTTGAGAATCAGGAGGGGGAAAGAGACACAGGGAAGGGAGAGGGGGAAGAGACACAGGGAAGGGAGAGGGGGAAGAGACACAGGGAAGGGAGTGGGGAGAAGAGACACAGGGAAGGGAGAGGGGACAAGAGACACAGGAGAGAAAGGGGGACACAGAAGGCACAAGAGGGACACAGGGGGCAGCCCATTTCCCACCCTCAGCTTATACTCGAGTCACTCAGTTTTTTGTGGTAAAATAGGTGCCTCGGCTTATACTCTGGTCGGCTTATACTCAAGTATATACGGTAATTGTTTTTTATTTAAAACATATTTTGATATTAAAAAATGTTGTTCCTAGGCTACATGGTTTTGTGATGTGTATTAACCCCTTGAGTACTGGGTTGTGTGTTACCCTGCATTTTATATCATGAAACGTGTTTAATACTGACATATTTATAATTACACATATGTTGATAGTGGACTGTTAAGTGTCAAATAATGTTGAACAAAATCAATTGCCAATGCCAAAAGTCAATATGGTTCTTAGAAGAGACCGACATTCTGATAAACAACGTTATACCCACAGCTAATGAGGTTGCAATGGTTTTCCAAAATGATTAGGGGGAACCACCTAATCAGAGGGTTATAAGAATACATCACAGAAATGAAGACCAACCGTTCATTAACATTAGTATATGAAGTACCAATTTGGATCCAATGACGTATCCAATTTTATATCCCAATGGAGAAGCAGGGTGGCAACCAAAATCAATACTGGACAGTTATCCAAATACTGAAGTATGTGTCAGAAATAATATTTCCATACTTGAATTTAAAGTGGCTCAAACTGCAATTAGAGATGCATTTAATTCTATCTTATGTGCTCGAAAACTGACACAAGAATGAATAATTGATTCTTACTTGCAAGTAGAAGCCAATAATTTAAATTTCATCATAAATCAACAAAAAAAAAATACTTGTTGAACAGTATTGTGGCCTCATGGATTATGTGGCAAAAGTGGCTATTAACAGAGATCTGCCAGCTGCCAAGCCATCATTTTACCATCTTCTTTCCAATAATCTCCTTGCAATATGCAATGATGATATGGCTATTGTAACAAAATTTGGGGAAACCTGATTTATTTATTACATTTACATGTAATCCTCATGTGAGGAATTGACTCTGCTGGGTTTTGAACCCTGGTCCCCAGGCTGCTGATCCTCTTCCCTATCACTGCACCAGCCTGCCTTTGTGAAATTCCTGGAGATCTGATAACCTTGACTCTGCTAGCAATAGCATGAGTGACTAAGTCTCTTCAGCTGTGTCTGGTAGGTGTCTGGTCCTTGGCCTATATAAGGCACTTCCTGTCAATGTACCTTGCCAGATTATTGTGGTTCCTGATCCCTTCAATAAAGCTTGTTCCTGTTTCACCTACAAAGTTGCTGAATTGGATTATTGCTGACCTAGGCTGCTGGTCTCCAAAACCTTGTGATACCTATATCATTACACCTCAATTGCCAGAGATTGTTGATAATTTGAACCTTGGCCAAAATGCTTCTGATAGACCAGACTTAGTGGCTAGAATCTTCAAAATAAAATGAACAGCCTTAATACATGTCATAACCACCAGTCATTTATTTGGAAAGTGTGTGGCTTATGTTTATACCATTGAATAACAAAAAAGAGGCTTGCCACATGCACATATGCTTATAATACTTCAAGGAACTGATAACTTGAATACTGCAGAGAAAGTGGATTTAGTAATTATTGCTGAACTACCACATCCACAAAAACATGAAACACTCTATCACATTATAACACATTGCATGATTCATGGACCATGTGGAGAGCTAAACCCAAACTCACAATGTATTGAAAATAAAAAATGAACAAAAATTTCCCTAAAGAATTTAGAGATCAAATTTTTGCTAATAATGATGGATATCTATTGTCAGAAAGTCAGGCGGACCCACTGATACATTATAAAAGGAAGATATGTCAGCACTAGGCTGATCAGGTCTGTTAGTCCAGTGCTGACAAAATTAAAGCAATTAACTGCACCTGAAGCGACAAGCAGACTATTTAAATCCCCAGGAACTAACAACCAGGAAATGGAGTCTTGGGGAAAGTAATAGGTCAGACACAGGAAGTGTGGTTGCTGGAATTAGAGAGATAGACAAAACAACGAAGCTATTATTGGAAACCAGTCCAATCTGCTGAGGACCTGTGCTGCAGACTAGAGCCACTTGCAAAGCCGACGACATTACTAAAAGGTCAGAAACTCCTGTTGTTATTTAAAACCCCAGGGAAGAGACTGTTGTGCTTCACAAGACTTTATCTTTTAGAGTACACTTGGTACTCATTACAAGGTTCCCTGGGGGTGGGTACTTGGAGAGAAGGGTGGGCCGGTACCCTGGCTACAAGGTGGCACTATACCACATATCAGAGACCGTTTGTATCCAGGCCACAAGGTGGCATTATACCATATATCAGAGACCATTTGTATCCTGGCCACAAGGCGGCATTATACAAAATACCAAGAGACAGTGTTGTATCCGATCCACAAGGTGGTGATACTTACATTACCAAATGCAGGAGACTGATGTTCTTGCTCTCCAAATAAGACACAAGAATCTGGGAAAAGGCAAATCCTGCTAACCTCCGCTGGAAGTAGTACAACAGGATTCATTTTTCTTTGTGAATTATATTTCTCCGGAGCAGAGAACTCGACCCCGTACGACTTAGGCAGTGAGGGCCAAAGGCGCTCACGGCCCTGGTGGAGATAAGCGTCGTAGGAGCTCATCCCTATGACCCGCAGGACTACTCATCAACAGAAATCTCAATTACACAAATCAAAATGCGAGACCCGTAGCACTTTGAAAAAATACAGTAGTGAAAAAAAAGCGACCCGCTTTACTTAGAAAAAAAAATTAGAGGTCCAAAAAAATACGAAGTTCATGGCTGAACTGCGCACATACAAAAACAACTAAAACACAAAGAAAATAAAAAAACATAAAAAAAAAACATTACATACACCACAGGGGGACAGCCAGGACGTCTGGGAGTTAGGTTGCATGAGAATTTAAACACAACTTGCCGAGTTTCGGCACTTGAACATCGCCTAAGCGACAAAAAAATGGCGACCAAAAAAACACACAACCCCTAAGCACGCAATACACCACCAGGCACATAAGACTGGAATGCAGGATTTAGAAAAAAAAACTAATACGAGCTCTGGACATAGAAGAATAAAATATGAGGTCAAAAAAATACGAAGTTAACGGCTAAACCGCGCACATCCCAAAAAAACCCCCCACAAAGAAAATAAAAATAGCAAAAAAATTTAACTCACACATAGCACCCCTCATATTTGGTAGTGAGGTTGCATGACAATTTAAAAACAATTTGCCGACTTTCGTCACTTAAAAATCTCCTAAGCGACAAAACCTGCGTAACACATACACAATCGCAGCCATTTTACAACACTAACTTGCAACTAATAAACTTACCAATCGAAAATGGAGCTTTGCACAACTAAACAAAACGGTTTGCCCTTGCGCACGCAGCCTATTTATACTGCACACTTGTTACACTGCTGACACTTACACCTCAGGTCAGCATTAGTCCAAATGTACATTGTATGCTGCAGGAAAAACAGATTGTTAGCTCTTCAGGATATTGATTGCTGGATATATTAATTACAAATAGGTAAAGTATATTAATTTATTATTTAATTAATTAATTAATTAATTAAAAATTTAAAAATATATTTATGTTAAAAAAAAAGAGCAGGGGAAAGGCTTGCAAGGAAGGCGCTCAGCGCGGGACTCACAATGAGCGCTGAGGGTGCTCAGAGTAGCAAAAGTAAACGAGGGTAGAGGCTTGAAATGAGTGCCGAGGTACTTAGAGGACCAAGAGCCTTACATTGTGTGGCAAACAGCATTACCTGCCTTACAATTTTATGACCATCATTTTTTAACGGGCAATTCGCTAGTATATTTATAAAGGATATGATACAGCATCTGTCATCATGAAAAGTGGCCCAAATGAACAAGACAATGAGTTACTACATGATGATCTTGCTTCTCCTGTAGATGCTCGCTATGTCAGTGCTCCAGAAGCAATGTGGCGACCTCTGAAATTTGAAATGCATGATCGCTCACATGCAGTATATCTATTAGCTGTACATGTGACACAAAGACAATTACACAAAGACAATAAAAATGTATTTCCATAGTGGCAATGAAGAAAATGCTCTGGCACAAAATTACCATAAACAAACCACACTTACTGATTGGTTTACATTCAATTGTAGCAACATTGCGGCAAGGGAATACTTATACAATGATATTCCATATCATTATGTTTTCGTCAATGGCTTATGGAAACAGAGAATCAGGGTGGTAATAAAATGATTCCAATAATGTATACAGTAAGTTTAAGAGACATTGAACATTTCTGCTTAAGTTTACTACTTTTAAATGTTCCTGGTGCACAAAGTTTTGAAGACTTGAGAACCGTCAGACTTTATGACACATTTCAATTAGCTGCAAAACATAGAAACTTCCTTGCTGATAAGAGAGAAAGGGAGAGATGTCTAGAAAAAGCAGCACTATGTAACAGTTTGCAGTAATTTGCATATTTTGCAATGTTTCTAATGCATTAGCTTTGTGGGAAATATTTAAAATTAATATGTATGAAGACTTTTTGAAATGTTATGAGTCCATAGCTGAATTAAAAGCATTAATGCAAATGCAACAAGTCTTTCTATGTCATGGATTAAGTCGTGCAGCTTTTAATCTCACTGATCCAAGAATTAAAAAGATGACATTAACTTTGAGGACTAGGACACTGATGTTGAAAAACAAAAAACAGAAGAAAAAATAGCCACTTCAAATCATTTGCAATTGAACGCTTTCAATGCAATACAACAAGCACTAGGTGATGACTTGCTCAAAGAGCGTTATTTTTTTCTAGATGGTTCCAGTGGATCTAGAAGAACCTATCTATATAATTTGTTGATGAGTTCAATTAGAGGCAAAGGTGAAATAGCACTTCCCTTTGCAACAACTGGAATTGCTGCACTATTGTTAGAAGGTGGCAGAACACTATATAGTGGATTTAAGCTTCCAGTTCCAATTCTAGAAACATCAGTGTCCGATATAAGAATGAAATCGTCTCAAGCAAATAAATTTAAAAAATCAAAATTGATTATCGTAGATGAGGCCACTATGATGTTGTGCCATGCTCTGTAATGTATTGATCCTTTATTGCGTGAAGTCATGGGTATAGTGATGTTGCAAACATAAAATTTTCGGTTCGCGAACCGCGGACGCGAATTTCATCCAATGTTGCCGAATGGGCGAACCCGGCAAACCGCCATAGACTTCAATGGGCAGGCGAATTTCAAAACCCACAGGGACTCTTTCTGGCCACAATAGTGATGGGAAAGTTGTTTCAAGGGGACTAACACCTGGACTGTGGCATGCCGGAGGGGGATCCATGGCAAAACTCTCACGGAAAATAACATAGTTGATGCAGAGTCTGGTTTTAAGCCATAAAGGGCATAAATCACCTAACATTCCTAAATTGTTTGGAATAACATGCTTTAAAACATCAGGTATGATGTTGTATCGATCAGGTAGTGTAAGGGTTACACCCGCTTCACAGTAACAGACCAATCTCCCCTTTTAATGCACCGCAAACAACCGCAAATAGTCCCTTTGCACAACCGCAAACTCCCCATTTGCACAAGGTTGGATACCAAGCTAGCCATGTCCCGTTCCTTGTCCTCACTGATGTCATTGAAGGTCTCTTCCTCCACCCAACCACCAAGGGTCCCCGAAAAGTGACAACAAGCCCCCTGGGACGCCTGCAGTGTTTGGTCTTCCACCTCCTCAAAGCCACCTTCCCCCTCTGACTCCTCTTCTTCAGACTCCTCTCTCTGCGTTGCCTCTGTCTGCATTATTATAAGGTGTGTACTGTTAAGTAGTACTATTCCTATCGGTTTAATCCCTGTTACGTCCACTTTTAGGGGACGTGTATATGGCATTGATTTTTGGAACAGGGAGATGGAAAAAGATGCTTGGTCGGACCTCCTACTTCGAATTTGGGGCACTGCAAGTGCAATGTAATGTGCCACCAGATAGGAGTGGTGTATTAAGTTGTACTATTTATTCCTATCAGTTTGATACCTGTTACGTCACCTATCAGGGGACGTGTATATGGCATGGATTTTTGGAACAGGGAGATGGAGAAAGATGCTTGGTCGGTTCTCCCACTTTAAATTTGGGGCACTGCGCGTGCAATCTAAGGTGCCACCAGACAGGAGTGGTGTGTTCAGTTGTACTATTTATTCCTATCGTATTCAATAAAGCCAATAAAGCTGGCCCGTTACTAGCCAGGAAACTACAAACCAAAACAACACAAAATAGGATACTTCAAATTAAGACCTCGAAGGGAAAAAAAACAACGAACCCAAATAAGATCCAGAAGCTTTTTACAAAATTTTACAATACCCTTTATATGGCAACAAAACACATAGATCTACACAAAATGAGGGGATTCTTCCTGTGATCTCCCCTTAATAGAAGAAAATGACTTAGAGACTTTAAATGCCAAAGTGACCCTAGAGGAAGTGAGAAAAGCAGTCCAGAACCTCAAACATGGTAAGTCACCAGGCCAAGACGGCTACACCAATTTATATTAAAAAATTTTTATAGACATATTAGGCCCGCACTAGGTCACTCTAACAGAGTTCTAGAAGGCAAGCAAACACCAGCAGAGCTGAACAGGGCAGATATCGCTCTATTCCCTAAGGAGATTCGAGATGCCCTAGAACCAAAAAACTAGAGGCCACTATCATTACTAAACTGCGATACAAAGATCCTGTCAAAAATAATAGCGGATAGAATGTCATCCTTCTTGACTAAGTTAATACATAATGACCAAGTAGGCTTTGTCGGCCACAGGCAAGCGGGAGACAACATTAGAAAAGTCATGAACCTACTGTACCACACCAAAGCCTCTAAAATTCAAGCCTGTCTTATGGCCTTTGACATTGAAAAGGCGTTTGATTCCCTGGAGTGGACTTACCTATACGCCACGCTTGAAAAATTTGGTATTAAAGGCCATTTCATAAATCTCATACACTCATTATACAAATCATCCAGGGCAAGGTTACAGATTCCGGGAGATGAGAGATCCTTAGTTAAAATAGAAAGAGGAACAAGACAGGGGTGCCCCCTTTCTCCCCTTCTATTCACAATAGCAATAGAACCCCTGGCTCAGACAATTAGGGCCAACGCTGGGATCACAGGCATAAAAATAGTCCATCACCATTTCAAAACTTGTCTATTTGCAGACGACCTGCTGTGTATGCTCTCAAACCCTACCCAATCGGTCCCAGAGTTGATTCAAACTAAGGAGGAGTTTGGTCAGTTTTCTGGCCTTAAACTGAACATAGAGAAGACAGAAGCACTAGTGATTGACTTAGAGAGCAGTAGAGAAGCAGGGTCTCCAAGAGAAGTTTAATATTAAGTGGGATAAGAACCGCATAAACTACCTGGGAATCCGACTAACTCCTAAGCTAGAGGACTTGTACAAAGCCAACCACTCCAAACTTTATAAAACAATAATTAATGACCTGAGTGAATGGACAAAGTATAGTTTATCATGGCTAGGGAGAATAAATACGATAAAAATGAATGTCCTTCCTAGGTTGCTTTACATATTTCGATCACTCCCGATCCCAATTAAATAAAAAGAATTAGAAAATATTCAAAGGAAAATATTTCAGTTTATCTGGAACCACTCTCCCTCACGCATCACAAAGAAAATGATGTACCTTCATAAGTCAGAGGGGAGACTATTGTGTCCAAACTTAAAATATTACCACAAGACAGCTCAGTTATCTTTCTTCCCAATAGCACATTCTATAGGGCATCACCCGGCCTGGGTGCATTTAGAGAGCCACACTTTAAGGCCCTTAACCTGGGACAAGGTGGCTTGGCTATCAGAATTGCCTAAGAAGCCTTTTAAAAAAATCGGCAAACCCCCTAATCAGACACTCACTATCATACTGGAAATGGGCCAAGAAACACACGGGTTTGTTCCCTGGATCCACCCTCAGGCCCCGAAACACATGAGCACAACATCACAACACTGGTGGAGGTCAAGGAAACTAGATAGACTGGGAGACTGGTTAGTAAAGGGTCAGATGCTCACCTATGAGGAACTGAGGGACAAGCATGAGCTACCGCTGTCAGAACAATTACTGTAGGCTGAGGCATTTCACACACTCCCTGACCCAGAAACAGGGGACACCGGTCTTAAATTGGTTCTCCAAAATTTGTAAAGATAAACCTCTATCAAGGGGGATCATTGGGTCGCTTTACAAATATAAAACATTTGTTACTGGTTGAAGCGACACTGGGGGAAGGACGGGAGTGGGGGAGCCCTGTAGACCCTTCAGAAGCAACCGGCGGCAAAATCATCCCAGGAAAGGAGAGGTCGCTTACTGAAGCCTGCCCTAGGGTAACCCAAGGGTGATTGCCCAGGTTAGATATTGTAAATAATAAGCTAATACTGCTGGAGGGATGATAGCTAATAGGACTTTGGTGTTTCCTGCAGATATACTCTTTACTATTGTCTGTTTTAGGTATCTCTTAAATTGCAATCACAGTAAAAAAGAAGAAAAATTATTAACCTAAAAAATAAAAAATAAGAAGGACTAGCCAGCTACCTTTCACAAAATGTCTTTATTGTAAATATGTATTTTTGCACAACTGTTATGCAAGACTGTTCAAAAATGCTTTATTTTTCATTACATGCTGTACGCCTTCTGACAATAAAATAATTTAAATGCAAAAATTAGGTATTGTTGCAGCGACCAGAAAAATTGATGTTAGTTTGCCAGGCAGAAATGCCCTAAAACATTGCGTCTTGAACCCTAGTTGGTGGCGGATAAGTCACGCAAGTCATCCGGCATTCAGGGATAAAATACAGCAGCGTGTGGACCATTATTAGCTCAAGGCAGCTCATCTATCAGGCCTTTTTTAATCGAATGTATTGCCCACTGTCAGTCCCTTCGGGATCCATCCCTCATTCATCTTAATAAAGGTGAGGTAATCTAAACTTTTTTGACCTAGGCGACTTCTCTTATCAGTGACAAAACCTCCTGCTGCACTGAAGGTTCTTTCTGACAGGACACTTGAAGCGGGGCAGGACAGAAGTTCTATGGCAAATTGGGATAGCTCAGGCCACAGGGCAAGCGTGCACACCCAGTAGTTAAGGGGTTCCTCGCTCCTCATAGTGTCGATATCTGCAGTTAAGGCGAGGTAGTCTGTTACCCGAGTCGTTCTCTGAGGGTGGACCCCGAAGTGCTGTGGCGATGCATAGGACTTAAAAAGCTCTGCATGTCCTCCATCAACAACACGTCTGTAAAGCGTTCTCTCCATGCCGGCGTGGTCATGGGGGGAGGAGGATTATGTTCACCTCTTCCGCTGTTAGATTGCCGTTGTGCTGTGACATCACCCTGAAACGCTGTGTAAAGCATAGTTTTTAACTTATTTTGGAAGTGCTGCATCCTTTCCGACTTGTCTGGCGTGCTGTCTGGCTGACCCCGGGTGCCGATGCATGCTGTCTGACTGTGCCACTAGCTACTTTCGATGACCTCCCCCAGCTTCCAACTCGTCCCCTCCTCCTCTCTGTCTCCCCATCTGAACTTTCCTCCTGTTCTTCTTCTCTTATAGCGGGCACCCACGTGACATCCACGGACGCATCGTCATCATCAACCGCTTCACTTGTATGTGACAACTCAACAAAGGAAGCAGCACCGGGTACAACATCATCATCATCATCAGACCGTACGTCCATGTGTGTAATGCTGCCTGACTGGGACATATCCCTGTTATCTACATCCTCTGGCACTAATGTTTGTGCATCACTCATTTCTTCCAACGGATGTGTAAATAACTCTGCTGACGGATCAAGTGAAGCGGCTGTGGTGCTAGTGTTGGTGGTGGCGGCAGGCGGGCGATTGGTAACTGGAGAGGTGCCCGAAGCTAAGCTGGAGGAGGATGGTGAGTCTAGGTTCCGAGCGGAAGCTGTAGAAGATTGGGTGTCCTGTGTTAGCCAGTCAACCATGTCCTCAGAACTTTTCCAGTTCAGGGTACGTTGCCTCTGAAAACTGGGCATTATTCTTGGGCCAAAGGGAATCACAGCACCACGACCACGATGGCCCCTGCGGGGTGGCCTGCCTCTGCCTGTCATTTTTTTTCCGATTAGTGGTACTATGCGTGCAAGCCACTGTGACACCAGATATGAGTGTCACTGTGCACTGGCAAAAGTTGGCAGAGTAGGCGTTGTAGGCCTCCCACACACACCTGTAGGCAGGCAACTGGTATTCAATTGATTACAGTCAAAAGAGGGTTCTTTTATGTCACTGTACACTAGGTTGCACCAGATATGAGTGCCACTGTGCACTGGTAAAAGTTGGCAGAGTAGGCGCTGTAGGCCTCACACACACACCTGTAGGCAGGCAACTGATATTCAATCGATTACAGTCAAAAAAGGGTTATTTTATGTCACTGTACACTAGGTTGCACCAGTTGGCAGAGTAGGCGCTGTAGGCCTCACACACACGCCTGTAGGCAGGCAACTGATATTCAATCGATTAAAGTCAAAAAAGTGTTGTTTTATGTCACTGTACACTACGGTTGCACCAGATATGACGTATCACTGTGCACTGGCAAAACTTGGCAGAGTAGATGCAATAGGCTTCACACACACGCCTGTAGGCAGGCAACTGATATTCAATCGATTACAGTAAAAAAAGTGTTGTTTTATGTCACTGTACACTACGGTTGCACCAGATATGACGTATCACTGTGCACTGGCAAAAGTTGGCAGAGTAGATGCAATAGGCTTCACACACACGCCTGTAGGCACACAACTGATATTCAATCGATTACAGTCAAAAAAGTGTTGTTTTATGTCACTGTACACTACGGTTGCACCAGATATGACATATCACTGTGCACTGGCAAAAGTTGGCAGAGTAGATGCAATAGGCTTCACACACACGCCTGTAGGCACGCAACTGATATTCAATCGATTACAGTCAAAAAAGTGTTGTTTTATGTCACTCTACACTAGGGTTGCACCAGATAGGACGCATCACTGTGCACTGGCAAAACTTGGCAGAGTAGATGCAATAGGCTTCACACACACGCCTGTAGGCAGGCAATTGCTATTCAATCTATTACAGTCAAAAAAGTGTTGTTTTATTTCACTGAGCACAATATAAGCTGTTAGGTGTTAGCCTGTCACATACACACGCTGGCAGGCAGGCATATGCAATTAGATTACACAGAAAAAAATAATAAAATAAAATATATGATGTTCTATCCCTAAAAAGAGCTTTTTGGGTTGCTGTCCTTGCAGCAGATATCAGATGAGTCCTTCAGGTCTGTAGTGGAAGCTAAATACACAGCCTGGTTATCTATTTCACCAATTAAATCAGCAGCAGCTACAATATCTGTCCTCTCTCAATGAATGTAGCTTCAGAATGATTTTAAAATGTATGCTGTCCTTCAGATGGAAGGCTCTGGAAGGGAGTGTATGCTGCTGATTGGCTGGAATGTGTCTGCTGACTGTGAGGTGCAGGGTCAAAGTTTCCTCAATGATAAAGAATAGGGGGCGGACTGAAAAGCGCATGTGTTTGCCGTCCGCTGCAACCGCGAACTTGCCAAAATCGCCGCAAATAGTCCGCGGGCGAACTGTTCGGGACATCACTACATGGGTAATGATTTGCCTTTTGGTGGAGAAGTCATGTTATTAGGTCGAGATTTTAGACAAACATTACCTGTGGTTGTACATGTAAATCACACAGACATTGTGGAAACATGTATAAAGGGAAGTTCACTATGGAAAGAATTTACACACCTTAGATCCTTCCTCTCCTGCTTGAAGAGTTCAGAAATGCTGCTATTTAAAATGTATCTCCCTACGCTACCTCTATAGAGTGCAATCATGAAAGAACCTAGTCAGTTAGTTAATAGTTATAAAGCATTATGTTATCAGATGCTTCCATAGAATAAATATAGCTAAAAAAACTGTGTGCTGATACACATCCCTTAGATTGTAAGTTTGCGAGTTTTCAACCTTGTGTCAGTGCTTTGGAAACGAGCACTATGTACATTTGATTCTATGCTCAAAAAAAGGGCCCTCCATTCTTTATAAGGTGTTACGTTTGTTTTTTGCCATGTACTCAACCCCTGTACAGCGCTACGGTATATGTTGGTGTGATATAAATAAAGCTAATAATAAAAATAATAATATAGAGACAAAAAAATTAGCAGGTCACCTTGTTCAATACGAATAAGCCTCTGCACTGGCTTCTGATGGCAGATGGCCATGATGCGTATGTTACCACTCTACATGGCTTTGTGAAAGGGGACAGGTCCACCGCAGTTGTCCATTTATTTATATGATGAAGATAGCCATGGTGATAGCAATACCACAATGGCATTACATAATAACAGCTGGTCTAAAACTGAGTATACTGAACTTTTTTTTCAAATCTTTTTTATTGAAATGAAAACTAAAAACAATTAATTAACAATTATGTTATAGATATACATAAATACATAAATGTCATTGTTCTTTTAAATAACATTAACAGTGATAAATAAAATAAAAATTAAAACAATTAGTGGGAAGAAGAGGAATAGTGGGGTAATTTAGGAAATTATTTGCTTTCTTTTTTTTCAAAGTTATTTAGGTTCTTATTTTGTTCATTTATTTATTTTTGTCTATTTTTAGTGTCCAAATGTTCCAACAGGATATCCATTATTTTAAACTTTTCATCAACTGCTGTAACTTTCCGCAACTGCCAATATAATGCTGTAACATTTTCGTAACTGACAATATCATGTACATGATGTGTATACATTGAATTTTTTTTTATCTCTTCTATTATGGGTTTATCTGATTTCTAATTTTTAGTTGTGATAATTCTAGTAGCTAAAAATATTTGATTTATTAGGAGATGTGTGTCTTGATATATTTAATAATGGTAATCCTAATAAAACCTCTTGTGGTTTTCTAGGGATAGGAAATCATTTGAGTGCTTCTAATATTAAATATATTTCTTCCCATAGTTGTGAGATTTTAGGACATTCTCACAGAGCATGTTTTAAAGTTCCAGCTACATCACAGCCTCTAAAGCATTTATCATTAAGTGATGGGTTTAATTTTTGTAATCTTACTGGAGAAATATACCATTAATGTTTTATAGGTGTTTACTCTTAAATTTATATTAAGTAAATAATTATTTACATTTCTAATCATATTATCCCATTGTTTTTCGTTAAGCGATATCTTAAGTTCCCTTTCCCAAGATGTATAGTATAGTAATATAGTAATTTAGTAACTGAATTTTGGTTGATCAAATAATTATAAATAATAGAGTTTTTTTACCATTAGAATTATGTATACAACAGTTTTCAAATTGTGTTTTAATTGCTAAATTCTTTTCTTTTTTTTTTCATAATGGCATCTATAATTTTATTTATTGTATCTAAATTAAACCTTTATTTTTGTGTAGATTTAAACTGATCTTTGAATAGTTCTAGAGACCATGTAGCCATTTTGTAAGGATGTCTGTTCTATAAATTCATTTTGTTGGATCCAACAATTCATTTGATAAGATTTATTATATGGAATAACCATAATGGAATAAGCCAGTTACCATCAATCAATAAATGTGTTCTTTTGTTATTTTGTTTCCATAAAGTTAAGGAGTGTGATATACTTTGGGCCCTATTAAATTCGCCAAATTATAGTTCCTGAAGCCCGTAAAGGAGCCCACAAAAGTTACGGCTATTAAATCGGCCTCTTTTAGCTACCCACAAACAATCTGCAGGTTACAGGCTGAAAAACAACAGCATTTGCCAAAATTGGAACTCTAACCCAGCTAAGCCTTTGATCTTTCAAGCCCGTAAATGTTACAATCGCAAATCGCTATTAAATTGCTACAAATCTTACAAGTACTAGAGAGGACCTGTAAGGGGGTTAAACTCCTGTCCATAGCACTGTAAAAGTAAATATAAACACACTACTGTATTTTAAATTACAGGGAAAGCGATGACAGGTATTAAAATTATTAGCACAGCATTCTCAAACTCGCAAATCTGCAATAAACATTTTTTTTTCATGTTTAATTTCCTTGTTATATTGATCCCGGCAATCAGTGTGTTACTACATATATTAGAACTCAAATAAACTAGAATATTATATTTATTGATTTTTTCAAATTGCATTATTTCTGGAATGTGGGCTCATCGCAACTTGGACTTCAGAACCATAAGTGATTGGAATTTAATGATGACAGTTTCTTTTACTATTGGCTCCATCTAAATCCATAACTACAGGTTTTAATAATTTATCATGTTCACGCCCGGAAATGCTACGTGCTGAAGCATGGCTTACGGATTTAGATTCCTGCCATGTCGCTGCACCCTTTTCTAATTGAATCGCTCTGTAACTCCTGGAATTTAGTAGGGCGCTTTGTGGGGTTTAGAGAAATCTAATGAATAATTTCTGTATGTTTGAATTATTGATCTTTGTGTATGAATTAATTTGTGATTTTTAAGCAATAATTTAAAAGCCTTAGTTGTGGTTGGAACCAAAGAGGATAGTGCATCATTAGTTTTATCTATGTTAGGATCTATTACTAAATTCATACCACCTCCTATTATCCATGTAGACTGTTGCCATGAGTTAATTAGATAAGAGATATTATGGAAAAAGGTAGCTTGGCCTGTGTTTGGAGCATATAAGTTAATTAATGAAATGTGTTGTGTATTAATAGTGCTTTATATTAGAATGTATCTGCCTTCATTATCTTTTTATATATTGAACATTTATTATTTTATGTATTATTATTGAAACACCTATTTTTTCTTTAATGTAGTATGATATACTTGGGTGTATTATTTCCCTCAATATTTGTTTCTTGTAAGTATACTATATCAGGTTTTAGTGTTTGGTGTTGTGTGTAATTATTTTAAGTATCATGACTTACTATTTTTCGTGTCGTGTCTCGTCTTGAGGTTTTTTTGTTATAAAGAATCGAGAATTTTATCTTGTTTCGGAAATAGTAAATTGTTACTAAGAAATATAGAAAAGGATTTCTATTAAATAGGAATAGGGTGGGAAGGGATACATTATATAAAAATTAACAAAATTCACTGCATATAAGTAAAAACACAATAATAAATAAAAACATTTTTAAAGGATTTTTTTAAAATAAAAGTTATACTTTAATAGATTTTTTAAATATGTCACTTTTAATTCACTCCTTAAATAATACAATAAATCAATCGATCAATAAATATAATATTCAATATAATATAATAGTAAAGTGATAATATCAGTTCAGAGGAGAGCGATTGCTGTCTTCTTTCAACTATGGTGAACCGGATTGTATCTCAAAATTGGATACAAAGGTGGTTCACCTAATTCAGTAAATATACCATAACCCCTAAGGGCAATTATATAAAGTAATATTTTTGTTAGCAGTGATATAAAAAAATTAAATAATGTTTCAATGTGACTCAAAATTGTCTTAACAATTTCCCAACATTTGTCTTTCTATAATCTCTTCTATATCACATATATAGTTGTGAGCGTACGGGCCGTTGCTCACGCTTGCGGGCTCGCATAGCGAGCCCGCAAGAACTGCGTCCCTCGCAAAGCGAGGGACACAGTTCTACGCAAATGCGGGTCCTCGCGAAGCGAGGGCCCGCATTTGTGGTGGTGGGAGCATCCCAACGTCCCCTCAAATGCGGATCCTCGCGAAGCGAGGGTCCGCATTTGCGGAGGTGGAGGCTCAACGTCGGCTGTGTTAACACACACATACACACACACGACTTTTTAACAAAATAAACCCAACCTCCCAGCCAACAAAAACCCAACAACGTCCCCGTAAATGCGGATCTACGCGAAGCGAGGGTTCGCATTTGCGGTGGTGGGAGCATCCCAACGTCGGCTGTGTTAACACACACATACACATACACGACTTTATAACAAAAAAAACCTCAAAGGCCCCTCACACCTGCTTACACCCAGACACACACAAGCAAGACTTAACAAAAAAACAGCAAAAAAGGCCCTTCACACGCTCTTAACACACATACGCACGACTTAGAAACAAATACACTGCGTCGTACACGTAAAAGCTAACTGCGTATATCGCAAAAAAATACGGCAACATCGCAACAAAATACGACAACATCGCAACAAAATACGGCCGCGAAAGACCCATTACAAACGCTGCGCATCAAAACATCACAAACACAAGAAATAAATACAACGAACATATAAAAAGCTTACTTACAGCAAGGGGGGGCATCCGGCACCTCCAAAAGTTCATTTACACGTCCATTTAAGCGAAAAAAATGAGTTTAAATGGCCGAAAATCGGCTAAGCGAGAGAAAAAATGGCCGCCAAACAAAACGAAAATGAGGCTTAAGACGTAACTACACTGCAGTAACTCGGAAAAATGAAACACATACTATGCGGAACGTACCACAGTCACAGTTAAACACCATTTTGAACACTACTACGCACAAAATGGCGGATGGAACGCAAATTGTAAGCTGGAACATAATAGCGCATGCGTTTTGCGTTATAACGTTCTGAGGCACTTGAAAGTTTAAAAAAATACTGCCTACTTTCCAGAAATTTCTACACGGTTATAAATACTGCCTACTTTCCAGAAAATTCTACATTTCTACTCAGGTGATGAACGGAGTGACTTCATAGTAACTACTGCTCTTACTTCAGAAGAGAATTGTTTCCTAATTTACTACTTTACACTGTGCAAATTACAACTGAGAGGTAAGCTATAATATATTACATTTTATTATAAAGACATCACAAAAAAAAAAAATATGAAAATGTGATTTATGTAGTGACATGTCACACGCACATTTATGTATATCATGTATAGTCACATGTCACACGCACATTTATGTCTATCATGTGTAGTCACATGTCACACGCACATTTATGTGTATAGCCCCTGCAACAAAATGATCTTAAAAGAAACTAATTAAATAACTACATTTAAATGACATTACAAAAAAAAAATTGTAATATTAAAATATGAGTCATGTATACTGATATGTGACACGCACATATATGTGTATCATCTATAGTCACATGTCACACACACATTTATGTGTGTTGGCAAAAACAAAAAATAAGGTTCATTTAACAATTAAAATATCATTCATGTATAGTGACCTGTCACACGCACACACAAAAATTACATTGAACTCTGAAAATGTGCTTCATGTATGTGACATATGTGTGTAGCCCCCCAAAAAAAATAATGTTAATTGAAAATAATTACAGAAGTATATTTAAATGACATTAATTTAGTGCAATTCAATATATTACCTAAAACTCAATCTTTCTACTTCTTTTAATATTGAAACAGACTCGGCATCAACAGCGTCACTCAAGAATTTGCACCGTGCATTGTGAAGCACAATCCCTTTTAAAGAACACCAACAAAGAAGAACAGGTAAGATAGAACAAGACATTACATGCTGAAAAGACCATGCTTTGCTAAATAAAAAATATGAAATATACAATAAACCATTTCACTTTCTTTTACAAACAGACACTACAAGAAGACCGGCGGATTAAGATTGGCAGGAGGGGACCCTCTGTCATTCGACACTTCAATCAAGGTAAAGTATTAAGTATAAAAAAAGAAACGAACTATGAGCCTCATTCAATTGCGAGTTGCACAATTGAATAGGGCTCTATATAAGCACATAACATATTTTTTATACAGAACTTTTTAGTTACTGAACTTCTATCCAAAATCAAGGTCTTCACTAACTAAAAACTTCCGTCAAAAAATATGTTATGTGCTTATATAGAGCCCTCTTCAATTGGCAAAATTGCAATTGAATGAGGACCTATATATCTTTAATGGCCGAGGGCCTCATTTAAATGTGATTTGCCCATTTAAATAGAGCTCTATATAAGCACAGAGCATATGACCACAGAGCATATTTTTTTACTGAACTTTTTAGTTAGTGAAGACCTTGCTTTTGGATACAAGTTCACTAACTAAAAACTTCTGTAAAAAAATATGCTCTGTGGTCATATTCAGCCCTATTCGATTGCCCAAAACGCAATTGAATCAGGCCCCGACAATATAACAAATGCAGCAACCAAAGGCCCTCATTCAATTGCTATTTGACCAATTGAATAGCGGTCTAAATAAGCACATAGCATATTTATTAATGAGTTCAGTACGAGCACAAGGTCAAATAGCAATGGCGTTTGCCACTACTGGAATTGCTGCACTTTTGTTAGAAGGTGGAAGAACTGTTCATAGTGGATTTAAACTGCCAGTGCCTATTTTAGAAACTTCTGTGTCAGATATTCGCATGACATCATTACAAGCAAAGAAATTGAACAAATGTAAATTCATTATAATAGATGAGGCCATAATGATGTAATGCTATGCCCTCCAATGTATTGACCGTTTGCTTTGTGAAGTCATGGATAATACTTTTCCATTTGGTGGAAAGGTAATGTTGTTAGGTGGCGATTTTAGACAAACATTACCTGTCGTTGTACATGGAAATCGAACTGACATTATTGAAACATGTATAAAGTCAAGTACACTATGGAAACATTTTACCCATCTTCAACTGAAACAAAATATGAGATCAGAAGGCCAAACTGATTTCAATGATTGGCTTATTAAAATTGGAGAAGGCAGAACAGAAAAAATACCACATTTACCTGACGACACTGTAGAGATCCCACCTCATATGATTTGTCAACAAGATCTTATATCCGCTATATTTGAAGGGAGCATAAATAACCAGGAATATTCCGAGATTGCCAACCAAGTCATACTAACGTGTAAAAATAAGGATGCATTAATCCTCAATAATGAAATCTTAAAAAAAATTAATGAACCACAAAGAAATTATCACAGTGCTGATTCTGTACTTGCTGATGACAATGAAAGTCAGGCCAACTTTTCAACTGAATTCATAAACTCACTAACTCCTTCTGGAATGCCACCACATATTTTGCAGCTAAAGAAAGGTGCAATTATTATGTTACTGCGAAATATGAACCCCAAAAAAGGCCTATGTAATGGGAGAAGATTAATTGTTCAACAATTAAAGGACCATTTTATAGATGCTGAAATTTTAACTGGGACCCATAAAGGAGAGAGAGTTTTCATACCAAGAATAGATTAAGCACCAAGTGAAAGTAGTCTCCCTTTTATACTTCAAAGAAGACAATTTCCCATTATTATGGCATTTGCCATGACCATCAATAAATCACAAGGTCAAACTTTCAAATCTGTGGGTATTTTCCTGGAAGAAACAGTATTTGCACATGGTCAATTGTACGTTGCGTTGTCATGGTGCAAAAATCCACAGGCTATTAAAGTTTACATTGAAAAGAATGAAAGTCAAGGTGATTAATTAGAAGATGGACGTATTTTTACTAAAAACATTGTCTACTATGAAGTACTATAACTTTTCAGTAAAGAAAGAAAACACAAGGAAAACAAATTAAATAATATTCAAAAATAATAAACAAGAAACAATTTCAGTCATAATTTATGGAAAGACTCTTTATGGATGATTCACCTCACAAAACACTTGCCTTGCAACTACATATGTGATAATTATGTTAAAATGTTAATTAACTATGTTACTGTTTCTAATGTTACAAGTTGGGAAAACAATATTTTAACGGTCTTTACTTCAACATATTACAAAGTTCATGTTAACAGCTCAACCACATTTTAAGACACAATGTTAATATTGTCTGTTATGTTAAGATTACTCCCTGTATTAATGTTTATCGACAGTTCATGTGGTCAGGAAGGAATTTATTTTATTGGGTACATTTTAAAGAGAGTTTTCACTGTTTGCCTTCCTCTGCATTCAATGTATATTGAAGTTAACAATTATTCGGATAGAAATTGCATGTTAAAAAACCATTGCCTCAAGTTTAAAATATTGATTACTTTAAAGTTAAAATGTTTTTACATTCAAATGTTAATACTTTTAATACAAAATTATGTTAAAAAAATGTATTCACTATGTTACTGTTTATAATGTTCAAAGCTATACAAATGTTTTGTCAAGTTCCAAAGTTACACAAATAATAAAGTTAAAGTTTAAAAAAATGTACTTTCAAGTTTCTTACTTACATATATTACAAAGTTCAGGGTAAAATTATGTACGTTTCAACAAGGGTTTTTACTGTTTGCTTTCCTCCGAATTTTCATGTATATTGAAGTTAACAATTCTTCACATACAAATTGCATGTTAAAAAACCATTGCCTAAAGTTTGCAATAATGATTAATTTCAAGTTCCACTATTATTACATTCAAATGTTAATACAAAATGCTTTACAAATTATTGTTCACCAAGAGAACATTTTACAAAACTAAACATCTTTTAATATCACAATACAACTGTCACATATATATATTAATAACTAAACAACTTTCCTAACATACACATCTTATTGCCGTCATTTTTTGACGGGCAAGTCGCTAGTATGTGTAATAATTATAAAGAATGCTTATTTTTTTCTTAGTAAAATCGATAAGATAATAAAAAGATCTGTCCCGTCTATTTTTTTGAAAATCTGAAAATATTAGCGGTTGATATAATTCTATCTCAGGGATACCCTTTCTAGTTGCATTCATAAACAAATCTTTAATTGATAAATAATGACATTTGGCAATTATATCTTTAGATTTTTCATTAGGAGGTGGTGATGTTCCCAGAGCTCTATGAATTTTATATTGTCTATATTCTTCTTCACTTAAATTTGGAAAGAGTTTAGCACATGGATCTTTCATATATAGATTTACATTTTGTATTGTTTCAGGTAGATTTCATATTCATACATTATGTCTTCTAGATCTATATTCTAGATCTTCTTGTATAATTTTAATATAATCATTTACTCTTCAATTTCTGTATGTAACTTAAGAAGATTGTTGTATTTATCTTTTAGCTCTATAAATTTAGTATATGCAGTTTTTTTTTCTGCTGATAGTTCCAATGAAACCTTTTGTATTTCCTTTTTTATTTCTGTTCTGAAGGATGATCTTGAATGTTTGTTTTGGTACTTGGAGTGGAACCATCTAAGTTATTTTTGGTGATTGTTCAGTTGATGTAGAAGGTTGTTGAGAGGAATGCATATTAGTTTTTGTATACTGAATATTAAAAATTGATATATTATTTTTTATTTCAAAACAGTCTTGCACAAATGGTTTGTGGCTTATAAACAAGTTGATAAATGTGCAAAGACTTATTTGTTGATAAAGGTTTAAATATGGACATAGGCATAGAGACAGGTAAGTAAAATGTGGACCAGGGGCGGATGTTCCGTTGGTGCAAGCTGTGCAATACCACATGCAGAGAGTTCCTGCATAAGTCGGGGGACTGTCCATTGGAGTGGTGACATTTGGCATCCAGCATTGGAGAGAGGTCTGCTAGGAGAGGAGATTGCAAAATAAGGTGTGCTCTCAGCATATGTTGGTATCTGCTATGGTCTGAAAGTAAAGAGGAGTAAAACAAATGAAAAAGAGGAGAGAAAGCAAGCATGAAACAGAGATGAACAAAGAATAAAAGAACCCATGAGGAAAAAAACAAGAAAAAATGAAAAAAAGAGAGGAAAGAGTATTAAAGGGACTAGTAAAGAAAACAAGAAGGGTAAAGGAAGGCGGTAGGAATAATTAGGGAAAAAATTAGAAAGAAGGTGAAAAAAAAGCTAAACTTAACAAGGATATGAAAAGTAAAAGATATAGTAAAAGAAGAAGAACAATGGAAGCACTGAAAAGAGGGGACAAAAGACAATTAAAAGGAGGGCTAATAACTGAAAAAGGAGAGGAGGAAAGCCAAGAAAGAACTATGTTATCACTGAGGAAGCTGTGTACACCACAGCGAAACGCGTTTGTTCATCCATTTATTCATGCATTTCAGTATATATTATATATCAGCATTTTTTATCACTTTGGATTTTATTGCTTCATCATTGTTTTTACATGACCTAAATTCCGACCCAGTGGGCGGAGAATTCTGTAAAACAAAAATAAACTGGACTTTTTATAAACGATCTTCTATGTTCTTTGTATAACAAGAACTATATCAATACATCATGTCACACACAAGATTGGAAAGATCATATACCAATGGTATAACTACACTCCATCCATCCGCACAGATTCACCGAACATCTAGGTACTGGTCAGGAGCAATTGCGCTTCTGTAACCACAACTACACTCTAATATTCGTTATCTCTATGAACGGTGCCTTCAGAGAAGCAGCAGTCTCCTTTATTTACCAGAACGGTGCATCAGTGGCAGCACATACCGTGCATATATAGAATAATATTGACCAAACAAGGAAGTGTAGGCATTTGACGGACTTAGCGCTCAGCATCTGTATTGGACTAAAGATCCAATACCAATCGTTTTTCTAAATATAACTTTAAGTGTAATAACTGTATTTTGTCAGCGGTAGCTGGCTGCATGAGTATCGCGAGAAACAAGATTACCTGTGTAAAGGGAGTAAGGTGAGTAACAAGTAAACAGACGGGGAGATAGACGGAAAAGGTGGAGACCAGGAGGGGGCTGGAAGGGGAAAGAAGGGGAGACACAGGAAAATGAAAGGAGAAGAAGCAGAGGGAAGCATAGAACGGGACAAAAGGAGGCAAATTAGGTAAACTCAAAGGGAAAAAAGAGCCAGGTGAGACTGGCTTTGATATGGTCGGGAAACGATAATCAAACTGATGGGGAGGAAAATTAAAAAGCTGATTAAAGATAGTGGCAGCAACTGAAAACCAAGAAAGGGAGCCACAGAGAGAAAATGCACAGAAGCCAGGCAATAATGACAGAGAGAAGGAGGGCTGAATAGAGTTGAGGAGGGGAGTGAAAAGTGGCAGTAATAGTCAGAAAATATATAAAACAGGAAGGGGGAAAGAAAGACCAGCTGTGACCAGGAAAATAAAAGAAAGAAACAATAGTAAAGGCAGACAAGGAGGGAGGAAAAGCTGGATGAAACCAGCATAGTGGGAGGTAGAGGAGACTGAACTATGTAGGCAAGCAGGCAAGGGTTAGGGGCCGGGTGAAACCAGCTGGGGGAATAACGATTTAGGCATTGTTTTCATAACAAACAGGGTAGGCAAAGGCAAATGAAACCTCTGGTGTAGCAAATCTTTACAGCAGACAGTTTTCTCCCCAAGCTTTTTAAGGAACTCTATAGTCTAACAGCCCCAAAACACAGTGTGTGTGAATTACGGCTTTAACAGCTGCAATGGATTCTAGGCTCTAAAGATCTGTCTTATCCTTATGACAGCTCATCTGCAAATCCTCTCCTTTTTCTGCAAAGGCTACAGTCCACTAAAACAGACTTTCTCACAGATTCCTGTCACCATCAGGTTTAAAAACTTTGTCTCTCTGCTCTGTGTCTCTGAAGTCCAAATTGAAACAGTCTGTACTCCAAGCTGTAATTGTAAGCTCATCACTGAGCCTTGGGACCCAGTTAAATGTCTATATGTCTTGCAGTTTCACACAGGTAACTGTCTAGGTTTCTCCAGTTTTCAGCAGAGCATAAACAAGTAACATCAAAGGCTTCATCCAGAGCCATGCCTAATTGGGGCACACCCATTTATCCATGTATCTCTTTCAAATCTGTGAAAGGGTGTTTTTTTAATTGCTGCTCCAGGACTAAACTCTCTCTCCTGTGAAGAGATATTCACACCTCTGTATCTTGCACCTGACCCTCGGAGGCACTGGTACACATCCTCCTCCTCAGCTCAACAACATGTGGGTGAGTATCTTGTGCTGAGGGTTCGTAAATGCTGTACATGGCGTCCACGGGGTGGAGATGGGACTGTAGTTCAGTTCTAAACATTGCCATTCACAGTTTAGGACCCTCTGCACTCTGTCTAACCGCTCAACCATCCAGACCTCTCCATTATCACTCACCTCATTAATTCTCTGTGCCTGCATTAAGGCATTCTGCATTGACTGGATGGCCTCTTGTAGATTCTGCTTCTATTTATGACAAACGTCCAGCAGCTGCTGGGAAGAATTTTTTATGTCAGCAATTTGCGCAGAGACATATTTTCCTCAGGGACCATCTGTAACATGTTCTTCAACTTTGCCAATTGTCCATTTTCAATTAAAGAATTAGCTTTCTGATGCTCAGTGTTCCCCAAGAACTCTGGGCTCTCTAATTTAGGCTAACCATTTCTAGTAAGTCCCTGGCTTTCATCTCTAAAATTCTCTGTTAAAGTTTGGGCTAGAGCATTTTGGTCAGAGAGTTTCTTCTAGTTATACTAGTGATCATGGACTCCCAATTCACTACTACACAGTGAAGTTTTTGTGCCTCAATCTGTACTATGACATATTTTTCACTCTTTACTTTCAACTCCACCAGCTCCTGCCTCCCACTGCTGAGAGCACTCTCCATCTTATGATGTTTGACTTCTTTCTCTCGCCAACACTTCCACCTCAGTCACTTTTTCCTTCAACACAACCAGATGGGGGTTGGTGTCTGCCAAATCTCAGGTAGCCACTGATTCTCTGTTACTAGTCTGTGTAATTCTTGGTAAAACTCTGTGACCCTTTTGAGCTTGTTCAGCTCTTTTCCTCTGCTCTTTCTGCAGATTCTCAAACTTTCTCTCTTTAGGTTCATTATCATCATCCACATCATTACCTTCATTTTGGGATAGCAACTTCTCAGGCTGTTTCTCTTACCACTTTTCCTTGCAATTCATTTCACAGTCCTGCAAACTGTCTTGTGCCCATGGTTTACGAGGACAGAAAACTGTCTCTTTCTATTTCAGCTGCTCCAATAGGCTTGCTTATAGATCTCACAAAGCTGTATCAGCTTCATACAGCCTTCTTCTGTTCTGGTACATTTTACTTCATAGGTTCCATAAGTATTTCCTTTCCCAGGTCTGCTTCTAGCTTTTGGATCTGCACATTATCTGTCTCATTGTTCACACTAGGCATCTTGGTACTACTGTGCTTCCAATCCTATAGGGTCTGCAACTCTTTATTACAGATAAGAAGTATCTCTCAGAATTTTGGTGATAGAAATCTTTTTATTAGCAAGAATATACAGAATTATAATGTGGGAATATGTTTTTTTGTCTTAATTTTTTATGAAATGTCAATAACACATATATTGGGGCTAATGTGCTATGCAAGTGAATGTATGTAATTGTAAAACAGAAATAAGGAGACACCTGATAATAGTAGCATCTCTGGAACTAGATGGTCTATAAAGATCTAACAAATGTGATCCACCTATTGGATCTATAATAATGAAACAAACTGAGAGGGTTATTAATACATATATGGCAAGAGAAAGATTAAACAAAATATGTTTAGGCGATGAGTGAATCTAGATTGAACTCCTCTTGCTTGAACTGAGTGAACCTTTATGTGTAAATTAAGTCTCACTATGATAGTGAACATTCATGTTCTTACTAATAAAAATATCTCTATCATGTATCAGCTTATGTTAACAGAAATACTCCTCTAGGAACCATGAACTACAGGCTATCTTGCCTTTTTCTAAACACGTCATCTGTGTGCACCTTTTACTTACATCTCTCCATGCTTATGTCCATATTTATATCTTTACTAGCAAATTGCCGGTCAAAAAATGAAGGGAAAAAGATTGTAAGGCAGGTAATGTTGGTGCTCATTGCGGGGCTATTGGTTGTTTGTGTGCTAGAAGCAGCGTTGTGTTTTTTTTTTTTGGTATGCCAATGAAATAATTAATGAAATAATAAATGAATATACTTTACCTTTTTTGAAGTAATATATGCAGGAAGCATTGTGTTGAAGAGCTTGCAATCTGTTTTCATGTTGCTGCAGCATACAATGTGTGTTTTCAGTGCTGTAGAGCTGCTGTGGAAGTGTCAGCAATGTGTGCAGTGTGTAGTGTAAATAGTGTTTGTGCGCGAGGAAAATCCATTAGGGTAGCTGTGTACTTCCGCATTGTGTAAGTTAGTGTTGTAAAATGGCGCCTTATGTTTGTATTACGCGGCTGTGGCCTTTTTTTGCGTCCTTGTTCTTGTACCACGTACAGCTTTTTTTAAAAATCTGTATGTGTTTAGTGGTGTTTTGCGTGTTTAGGGTCCTGTAGCCTCGTTTTCGTTTTGGTCGGCGGACATTTTTTCTCTCGCTTAGGGGATTTTCAGGTGTCTAAACTCTTAAATTTCTATTTAAATTGACTTGTAACTTTACTTTTAGAGGTGCTGGGTGCCCCCCCTTGTAGTGGGTAAATGTTTTATGTGTTTTTAGAGTTTTCATGTGGGCGGGTTTCGGCCACTAATGTCGTATTTTTGCGAGGTCATAATATTTTTTTGGGTAAGTGGTGCGGCTTGTATTTAGGGATGCTAAGTCTGTAAATGTAGCGGTTGCGGTGGGAGCCTCCACCTCCGCAAATGCGGGCCCTCGCTTCGCAAGGGTTTGCATTTGCGGGCCTAAAGTCCGCAGTTGCTGGCAAGAAGCGCCTTTGGAGCATTATTATCACATTATTACCCTAATGGTTTTAGTTAAATTATACTGTCTATACATGTGATATTATTACTATTAAATCAACCCACATAAAACAAATATTATATGCAGTCCAGGAAGTAGCATACTTCTAACAAATATTTAGTTGCAAAGGCTTAGAGGTGTTGTTATTAAATGTGTCAATAGTGTGCAATGATCCTTCCCTGTACCCCCCAAATGAATGGCTTAAATTGGCAGAAGTAGAAAAGGAACAACAAATGAATGCAGAAATACATCAATTGCCAATCCCAAAGGTCAATATGGTGCTTACAAGAGATTGCCATACTGATAAACGCTGTTATAACTTGCCAACATCAAATGAGGTTGCAATGGTCTTTCAAAATGATGAAGGAGAACCTCCATTTCAGAGAGATATTAGAATATATCTCAGAAATGAGGAGCAACCTTTCATTAATATAAGTATCATAAGTTCCAATTTGGATCCAATGACATATCCCATATTTTTTTCACATGGGGAAGCAGGTTGGCAACCCAAATTAACTCTCCAGAGTTACCCAAATTCAAAAGTATGTGTGAGAAATAATATTTCCATGCTTGAATTTAAAGTGGCTCAAATTGCCATTCGAGATGGATTCAATCCCATTTTATGTGGCGGAAAACTGACACAACAATGGATCATTGATTCAAATTTGCAAGTTGAGGCAAATAATTTAAACTTCATCAAATATCAACAAGATAAACTACGTGTAGAACAGTATTGGGGATTGATGGATTATGTCGCTGAGGTTGCTACAACCAGAGAGCTGCCAGCTGGCAAAGCCATCATTTTACCATCTTCTTTCCAGGGATCTCCTCGCAATATGCAAGAAAGATACAATGATGCCATCGCTATTGTAACTAAATAGGCAAACCAGATTTATTTATTACATTTACATGTAATCCACAATGGCCAGAGATTACACACAATCTGATAATTGGACAAACTGCTTCCGATAGACCAGGTTTAGTGGCAAGAGTCTTATAACTGAATTAATACATGACATACCCATAACTCAGTTATTTGGCAAATGTCTGGCTTATGTTTATACCATCGAATTTCAAAAAGGACTCCTTCCACATGCACATATTCCTATAATCCTTCAAGAGAAAGATAAATTGGATACTGGTGACAAAGTGGATTCAGTAATTATTGCTGAACTACCAGATCCAGAAATATATGGTAGACTATATGAGATTGTAACTCATTGTATGATTCATGGACAGTGTGGAGATATTATTTCACAGTCCCCATGTATGGAAAATAAGAAATGTACTAAAGAATTTCCAAAAGATTATAGAGACAAACTTATGCGAATTGTGATGGCTATCCATTACATAGAAGAAGAGAAGGACAAACTGCCATTATTCGTGGAAAAAATGTAGATAACAGATATGTGGTACCATACAATCCACATTTACTTATGAAGTGTAATGCACACATTAATGTGGAAGCTTGGACTTCTATAAAATCCATTAAATATGTCTACAGATATATTTACAAAGGCTATGATGCAGCTACTGTAGTGGTCAAAAGTGCTGACAATAACGAACAAAGTGAGTTAGTACATGATGAACTTGCATCTCATGTAGATGTTCGCTATGTTAGTGCGCCAGAAGCAATGTGGCGTCTTCTAAAATTTGAAATGCACGATCGCTCACATGCAGTATATCGATTAGCTGTACATTTGCCACAAAGGCATTTAGTGTTTTTCCATGTTGGAAATGAAACAAATGCTTCGGCACAAAGTGAGCATCGCCAAATTACACTAACTACATGGTTTCAATTAAATTCTACTGACTTAGAGGCAAGGGAATTATATATTGACATTCCATACCATTATGTTTTCGTTAATGGATTATGGTCGAAAACTAAAAAGTCGTGGAAATAAAATAATTCCAAGCATTTACACTGTAAATGCAAGAGACCTTGAACATTTCTGCTTTCGATTACTACTTCTAAATGTTCCTGGTGCACAAAGTTTTGAACAGTTAAGAACTGTTAATGACATAGTTTATGAATCATTTCATTCAGCTGCGCGACACAGAAACTTCCTAGCTGATAATACAGAATGGGAAAGATGTCTAGAAGAAGCAGCACTATGTCAAATGCCACGTCAGATAAGGGAACAATTTGCATTCATTTGTATCTTCTCAAATGCTCCAAATGCATTAGCTTTGTGGGACAAATTTAAAACAAATATGGCTGAAGACTTTTTGCAACGATACAATGAGCCTATTGCACAATTAAAAGCATTAATTGAAATCTGAGAGGTCTTTTTAACTCATGGATTAAGTTGTGCAAGTTTTAATCTGCCAGATCCAGGTCTCATAGACGACATAAACTTTGAAGACTATGACACTCAACTACAAAGAGAAAGAACAGAAGAAAGACTTGCAACTTTAAATACATTACAATTGCAAGCATTTAATGCAATCAAAAATGCCCTAGATGATGACAAAGAGTGTTATTTCTATCTGGATGGACCTGGCGGATCAGGAAAAACATATCAATATAATTTATTGATGAGTTTTGTTCGAGTACAAGGTCAAATAGCACCTGCATTTGCAACCACTGGAATTGCCCCACTTTTGTTAGAAGGTGGAAGAACTGTGCATAGTGGATTTAAACTGCCAGTTCCTATTTTGAAAAAATCAGTGTCGGATATTCAAATGACATCATTACAAGCAACAAAAAAAAAATGTAAATTAATTATAAGAGATGAAGCTACAATGATGTCATGCCATGCCCTACAATGTATTGACCGTTTGCTACGTGAAGTCATGGATAATAATTTGCCATTTGGTGGAAAGGTAATGTTGTTAGGAGGAGATTTTAGACAAACATTACCTGTCGTTGTACATGGAAATTGAACCGACATTGTCGAAACATGTATAAAGTCAAGTACACTATGGAAACTATTTACCCATCTTCAATTACAACAAAATATGAGATCAGAAGGAGAAAATGCATTTAATGATTGGCTCATTAAAATTGGAGAAGGAAAAACAGAGCGAATACAAAACTTACCCGATGACACTGTGTACATCCCAGCTCATATGATTTGCAAACAGGATATTATATCAGCTATATTCCAAACTACAATAAATAACGAGGACTATGCAGAGCTTGCCAACAAAGTAATACAAACATGCAAAAATAAGGATGCATTACTCCTCAATAATGAAATATTAAAAAAAATAAATGCACCACAATAAAATTATCACAGTGCTGATTCTGTACTTGGTGATGACAAAGAAAGTCAGACAAACTTTTCAGCTGAATTAATTAACTCATTAACTCCCTCTGGAATGCCACCACATATTTTGCAGCTAAATAAAGGTGCAATTGTCATGGAACCGTGAAATATGAACCCCAAAAAAGGCCTATGTAATGGGACCAGATTAATTGTTCAAGAATTAAAGGACCATTTCATACATGATGAAATTCTAACTCGTACCCATAAAGGAGAGAGAGTTTTCATACGAAGAATAGATTTGGCACCAAGTGAAAGTAGCCTCCCTTTTGTACTTCAAATGAGACAATTTCCCATCATCATGGCATTTGCCATGACCATTAATAATTCACACGCACAAACTTTCAAATCTGTGGGTATCACATATACTGTATAGTTGTGAGCAAGCGGGTTGTTGCTAACGCTGCAGGCTTGCATAGCGAGCCTGCGGCCCTCGCAAAGTGAGGGCTGCAGTTGCTGGCATGGAGTGCCGAAGGCGCTCCTTGCCAGCAACTGCGGACCTCGCAACATTTACAGACTTACAAGAAAAAAATATGAGACGCAGGATTTGGAAAAAAAAAACACTACGACCTCACAAAGATATGACTTTAACAGTGGACCCGCAGGAACCTGCAAACATTAAGGAAACCCGAAAATGAGGCTACAGGAGCCTAAAGACGCAAAACACCACCAAACGCATACGTATTTTCCGGAAAAAAACAAACGACATCCAAGAACAAGGACGCAAAATCAGCCACAGCCACGTACCACACATTAGGCGCTATTTTACAACACTCTTACACAATGTGGAAGTACACAGCTACCCTAACGGATTTTCCTTGTGCACGCACACTATTTACACTACACACTGCACACATTGCTGACACTTACACAGCAGCTCCACAGCACTGAAAACACACATTGTATGCTGCAGCAACATGAAAACAGATTGCCAGCTCTTCAACACAATGCTTCCTGCATATATTACTTAAAAATAGGTAAAGTATATTAATTTATTAATGTATTATTTATTTGATTACCATACACCAAACAGCATTAGATCACTTACAATTTCATTGGCGTAATTTTTTGACGGGCAATATTCTAGTCTTTATAGAAGAACCAGTATTTGCAGATGGCCAGCTGTATGTTGCATTCTCAAGATGCAAGAATCCAGAGGCTATTAAAGTTTACATTGAAAACAACGAAAGTCAAGGTGATTTATTAGATGATGGCCACATTTTTACAAAAACATTGTCTACTATGAATTACTCTAACTTTAATTGAACAAAATATAACAGTACAAGACATGGCACAGACCTAACAAAACAAAATTCACCTCAACGACAATTTCAAACGAAAAAAAAATACAGTGTACAGTGGTTTTAATGTCGAGGACAAACTTTTAAGTCACTCGAGCTGTTTTTAGAGGACCACTATTTCAATAAGAAACTCTTTAAAATGGCAAAAAAACATAGAAAACAGTGGTTTTACTTCCATGCAAAAATTAGATATCTCTGGGACTCTTTTACGAGGACCACAATTTCACATATGAAACTCTATGTGCCATTTTCAAAAAATACTTTAATTTCAAGAAGAAATGTACAACAACAACAAAAAAAGAGAACAGTGGCTTAATTTCCAGAGTGACATTTTATGTCACTCAGACTCTTTTTCGAGCACCACTATTTCCATAAGAAACTCTATAAAATGGCAAAAAACATAGAGAACAGTGGTTACACCCCGCAGATGAACTTTAATTGTTACAACAATAACAACGAAATGTCAATTATCAAAAATCAACAATGACAATTCTAATTTTATGGAAGTAGCCTTTTAGCATGATTAGCCCACAAAACACTTTGCTTGCATTTTACAACAATTAGAATTTAAATGTTACTTCATTATGTTACTGTTTATAATGTTACTATGTTTAAAAAAAACATGCAAAATCGTTTAATTGCATATAGTTCAAACTTCATGTTAAGAGGAGGAGGAGCTTTTGTTATACAATTTAAATGTATCATTGAATGCAAAATATTAATCTAGTGAGTAATCCGATCGCCAGTTAATGGGGTCAGGAAGGAATTATTTTTTTCCCCCTTTGATACAATTGGCTAAGTTTCAAGGGGGGGGGGGGGTACTGTTTGCCTTCCTCTGGATTCAATATATGTTTAGTTTACCAGTTGTTAATCTACAGGTTGCATGTTACAAAACATTATGTCATGTTTACAATTATCATTAATATAATGTTGACCTGTTCTTACATTAAAATGTTACTACTCTTAAAAAAAGATCAGTTAACAGTTGTTCACCTACAAGTTCCATGTTAAAAAAATAAACATGTTTTATATAATAATTGTAATTCTTTATAGATAAGAAAAAGGTTACAAGTCTCAACTAATCATATTACGTGCAAAACAGAATTCAAAACATACGTATTTAATTGCTGTCATTTTTTGATGGGCAAGTCGCTAGTTAAATAATATTGATTAACATGTTGAATGCCAATTATGTAGAATTTAATTTAATTTACCAATCATTTTGAGAGTGTTAAAAAGTTGTTTTTCTTACATTTTGAATATAATAGCTTTAGTACCCTGTGCTGAATATATAGAGTTCCCAAATAAAACTCATAAATCAGCATATGTATAAATATCAAAGATATCAACATCTACATCTACATTTTTATTAAGATTCAACATACTTCACCAAAATACCACCAGGACTCATAATCAACAAATATTCAACCATGAAGTGAGATAAATCACATTCTACAGATAGCTAAGTCACCTCACATATGGAATTTAGATTTTATACGACCATATACATCCATATGAAACTAACAAAGATAAATCTCACTAAGAGAAAGAGAGACATATCCAGACCACAAAGGTAATGTAAACAAATAATTAATAGCCAAAAGGCCTGATATCATATAAAGATCTTGATCTCATTGCAAAAAAACCCATAAAGTTAATACATTCATTTAGTCCATTGGGCATGACTGTATTAAGACGTGTGATCCATTTAGTCTCTCTTTTTAACAGTTCTATTTCTAGGTTGCCACAACAAATCCCTAGCTTCAACTTTTCAAGGATTCTACATTTAAGTTTTGGTATACACAAGTGTTTTGTAAAGAAATGTTTCGCAAATTATGTTAATTAGAATTTACAACAGAAGAAAGAAAAGACACCCTTTTTTTCCCATAGATAACTCCACTATTGATTAAATAGATTTTATTCATATATGCATTTAAAAAGGGATTTTAAGACATAATTTAAAAGAGATAGATTCTAATTAACATAGACACAAAGGGCCTCATTCTATTAGCGGCCGTAGGCTCTGCGGGGCCGCAAGGACCGGCCGCAAGCTATTCTGCTATTCTATTCCCCTCCGGCCGTGGACTCCGGCAGGCTTGCGGCCGGCGCCTTGCTATCTCTTGCGGCCGCACGCGCCGGAGGAAAGCCTTTGATCTAAAACGGCCGCAAGAGTTTCGGCCGCAAGAAAAGCCCGGTTGCTATTCTATTGCTCCGGGAACCCTGTCTGCAAGGCTAAAAGCGAGCCGCAGCTTACTTGCAGGAAAAAGGTCCCGCTAGCACCAATTAAGCACATAAAATAGCTCAAATAAAGCCATCCTGCACTTTCAGAAGACTATAAAGTGATTTTAGGTGTTAGAAAAAATAGCACAAATTTCCCCTATACTCAAATCCGTAAAATATATATTTTTTAATATATGTCAAATATACATGTAAAAAGTCCATAGGGCTTGGAGCACCTCAGATACGCCCATGCCGCAGCTGGAAAATAAACAGTTAATTTAAACTCGGGTTTGGGCTGATGTGCAAGCTTGAGAGGGGGTTACTTTACAGCCGATAATAGAATGAGGCCCAAAGTAAGCTTCTTCCTGAGTTTTTTATAATAAATCTGTGCTCTTAAATAGAAAACGCTAATCTTGTTATAGTTTTTTATTATATTGAAAGATGTTCGAGCTATTCGTTGGTTTATTCAGGTATCCAATATCTCTATATATATTTCTATAGGGGGGAAATAAAAACGCAGTCCAGATTTATAATAGTAAAGTGCCTGTGCAATTACAAATAGTGAACAAATTGTGCTGTGCAATAAATGCTATAAATAAATTAATATAAAAAAAAAAAAGATGATGATAAGAAAGGGGATGATCCCTAACTATGTTTTATGGTGATACTGGGGGCCTGCCACTTACCCCCTACTAATAAGTGCTGCTAGCTATACTAATATAGTGAACACCAATCTGTGTGGTGGTGATGGGGGGCCACCATTTATCCCTTAATCCTCTAAATGACAAACTTACTACTCTGTACTTAGCTGCATTTCACCCCCAAATATGCTGAATCTATTATTTATCAAGATAACAAAAGCATCTAAAAGGCTGTTAATCTAAACAGGCTACTATCATGATGGTCGTGAATAATTTGTTGGTAACACAGTTCAAACTTAATTTTTGGACATAATACGAAATTTTTTAAATAATACCATCTTTTAACAACGTGTATATAATAATCTTATCTTAGTCAATAGTCCACAAAGTTCGAAAGGCAATGGATTGAGTAACGCCGGGTCCGGCTGTTCAGCGTGTCTCTGCCATGAAAATGAGAATCAGGAAGTGCAGACTGTGTCTACGGTGGGCGATGCGCTCATTTTGCTATTGCTTCATCACGGACCATAATTCGATCAAGGTGGAGCTAGGTCTTTAAATAGTTGAAAAGGGAGGATCATCATTTTTTAACTCTTTATTTACAGTTGATTTAAATCTGAACAATCTTGAAAGCGTCCTTAAATTGCTGTTATAAAGAAAAAAAGAATAAGATACATAAATAAAGGATACTATATATATATATATATATGCGTTTCTTCAAGGCAAAAAGGGCACCTCATTTTTAAATATATATATATATATATCATATTAACATTTTCATGGTATAGGTAATCATGTAGCAGAATATAGTCTATTTTTATTAGTTACTGATTATTTTAATAAAATGGATCTGATACCTGCTCAACATATATGGGAAAATACTACCTAACATTAAGATGGCAGAATTATTAAATATTTATTTAGGGATATGTTACATCTTAAGGATATTTTCACATGAATAGTGTCTCATATTTTATTATAGTACAACTATTTATCTGAAGCAACTTAATTTTTGATTAATCAAATTTTGGATCAAATGTAATTGTTATTAACACGTATTCCAGTTGCCACAACTCTTTAATCCAATTTGTCCATTATTAATACATTTAGGATTTGATTCAGTATTTCATTCTCTAAATGACACATGTGCCATATTTTATATCTATAGTGCACAATTGCAATTTATGCACATTGTAAATATCCCTAATTTGGGTTATGATTATTGATTGCTATTTTAGTTCAGGCTCTGGATATGAACAATTTTCTTGAAAACAAAGGGCGATGGTCCATATTTACAGTCTTATGATTCTGAGTTTATCCCTGATTCAAAAAAGCCTTCTTGTACTTAAATTTGATTGAAATTTAAATATATGACATAAAATTGGCATTCTTATTACATTTTTAAGATGATTATATGAAATGAAACAGACCATCAGATTTTAGCTTATATTAATTGACAATCCATTGCCATCCGAACTTTGTGGACTATTGACTAAGATAAGATTATTATATACACGTTGTTAAAAGATGGTATTATTTATAGAGATATTGGATACCTGAATAAAGCAACTAATAGCTTGAACATCTTTCAAGATTATAAAAACTATAACAAGATTAGCATTTTCTATTTAAGGGCACAGTTAGATTTATTATAAAAAAATTCAGGAAGAAGCTTACTATGTGTCAATTTCTTTTTAATTATGTCTTAATCCCTTTTTAAATGCATATATGAATAAAAAGTAATTTTTTAAAATTATTCCATTTCTTTTTTCTATTTAATCAATAGTGGAGTTATCTATGGGAAAAAAAGGGTGTCTTTTCTTTCTTCTGTTGTAAATTCAAAGTACTAATTACATCCTTCCAGAGAATGGCTCTTATTTAAAAATAATAATAGAAAGGATATTATTCTAGATTAATAATTAACAGATTGAGCCAAAGCCTAACTCCTAAAAACAGTTCTGATTCCAAAAACAGGCGCAAATTATGTTAATGCCTAGCCTTTATTATGATCCACCCATCCTCTATGAATATTAGACAGATGTTCACAGATGTTTCTTCAAATTTCTCTGGTTGTCATGCCAACATCGAGTAACCCACACGGGCACTCTAAGCAGTATATCACCCCTGAACTACTTCAATTATAGAATAATTTTACTTTAATATGTTTGACAACCCTGTCAATCAAATTATTAGTTCATTTCATTTTCTTGACAAGAGCTACCATGACCACATGAAAAGGCCCCATCTGGCAATGATCCAGATGTTTTTATTTTATTTGAGACATGGCTTTTTATTAAGTGGCCTCTTAGATTACGAGATCGACGCCAACTGATGCCAATGTTGTTACCGATCAAAGATCTCACTACCATATCAGATCTTAAAACTTCAGTATATCATTTATGATCTTACTCATTATTTGAACTGACTATTAAACATTCAAACAAAATGAATAGGCTGATCCGCTAACTCCCTTTTTTTGAGAATGAGAAGTTTTTCTTGTGGGGTACATAGGACTGCCTTCCTACGTAAAAGACACTATGGAAGTTCTCAACAGGTTAGAGGGAATCACTTTGAGTTCCACCATTTTCCTGTTGACATGACGACCAGAGAAATTAGAAGAAGACTTTGTGAACATCTGTCCAATATTCATAGAGGATGGGTGGATCATAATAAAGGCAAGGCATTAACATCAGTTGTGAAACATTTCTTTACAAAACATTTGTGTATACCACAACGTAAATGTAAAAATCCTTGAAGCTAGGGATTCATCTTGGCAACCTAGAAATAGAACTATTAAAAAGAGAGACTACATGGGTCACAAATCTTAATACAGTCATGCCCATGGACTAAACGACAGTCTTAACTTCATGTTTTTTTTGCAATGAGATCAAGATCCTTTATGATATCGGACCTTCTGGCTATTATCAATTTGTTTAAATTACCCTTGTGGTCTGGATATGTCTCTCTTTCTCTTATTGAGATTTATCTTTGTTAGTTTAATATGGATGAATATGGTCGTATAAAATCTAAATTCCATATGTGAGGTGACTTAGATACCTGTAGAATTTGATTTATCTCCTTTGTTGATTATGAGTCCTGGTGGTATTTTGGTGAAGTATGTTGAATATTAATAGAAATATAGATGCTGATATCTTTATTATTTATGCATATGTTGATATATGAGTTTTATTTTTGAACTCTATATATTCAGCACAGGGTACTAATGCTATTATATTCAAAATTTAAGTGTAACAACTTTTTAACGCTCTCAAGATGATTGGTGAATAAAATCAGCATTTAGAATGCTGGTATAGTTAGATGATCACAATTCTACATAATTGGTATTCAACATGTTAATCAATATTATTTAATTGCACATGAATGTAAATTATCTATATGTATCTTGGTAATGTAGATATGATTCATGCATATAGTTTATGATTGGATGCGATAATATATTAAGCTAAGGAAATATTTAGATATTCATTTACTTATGACACATGATAAGTGTCTATTTTGTATATTGATTACTAAATTGATAAAAGTATCTATATGATTACCTGTAATATTATTAGAAACAAGACAGTAATTCCATGTATGTCAATAAACAACATTATTAAAAATCACTATTTGGTCATAACTCTCTTGTTTTTCCATTGCATTTCTTCTATATCCAGGTCCCATGTAGAAAGAGAAAGAGATAAATGGTTAATTCAAGTATTAGAGACTTACCTTTATAAGCTGAAGACCCATTTCCTGATTCTGGCCTCGGAAAAAGCCTGTGAAACTAAACAAGCGCGTTAGGTCAGTTGCAATACATTGTCCCATGCTGATGACGTCAGACACCAATTGGCCTCAGCATAACTGAGAGACTCGATCAAGGAGACGCTGAGAAGTAGAAATCGCTGCATTTTATCCTGTATATGCCCAATGGATGTAGAAATACCTGCACTTTATATGATATATGTTTACTTATTTATTTTTATGATACTAGCAAGTAGAAATCTCTTCTTCTAATAATATATATGTCTCTTTATCTGTGACAGTAATTGCTTTTACATATTACTCATTTTGCACCCTGTTGCTTTATTTTTAGAGGTTTGTTTCTTTACTATGTCACTTTTTTTTATCACAGGAGGTGAGAGTATGCACTTTTTTGTCATTTTAGGGTATGAGTGGCAGATCCTAAGTTCGCCATATCAGTATAGGGATTACTAGTTTGTAGGTCACTGTGTACACTATATAGGAGAGCCATATAGTTTGCAATTTTAGGGAGCTTGTGGCGGTCTCCAAAGCTGCTACACGATTGTATTCTATTTGTAGGGAATTTAGTATAGGTTTATTCTTTCACTTTATTTTCTAATTAGCACAAGCACTTTATGTATTAATTCAGATCTCTAATTCTGTGATTTAATCTATACATTTATGTAAATACATTTTGTGTCTTTAGTTGGACATATATAATGGAATGATGTTGATATAAGCACTAGCACAGAGAGCATTTTACATGTTACAAATTACTACTGGTGTATTGGTCTATTATAGCCATAGTCTATGATCTGTATCCTAATTCTAGCACTTTAATGATTTTTTGCACCTTATATGACTCCTGCTTTGTATTTTTGATTTCATGTATTCGGGCAATATATTTGTATAGTTATTACTTTTCAGCTGATTGTCTTTCCCAATTTGAGTCCTAGTGATTTAATGGATTATCACATATATAGTTGTCAGTGTTGGTGATGTTTGTGATGTTGGTTAACGCAGTTGTGACCTCGCTTTGCTTTTACATCACACAGAGCGATCTGGCAAGCACCACCTCCTCCACATCGGAACAGTCCCCTACACATTAACACCATGTCCATATCCCCATCTCCCTCCATGCCTCCTCCTCCAGCTACAATGACTCCACCTCTCCCTCCATTTACCATGCATCAGCCTTCAACTCACCCCATCCATAGGAGAGGGTGTAGTGGCACGAGGGGTGGGGACCCTGTGACCATGCAGAAGAGGAGAAAGGGTGTGCATCTCATTTTTTCTCAGTATAAAACACTTTACTGTACATTCAGATATTTCCAAATGTTTTCTCCTCATCTATTCATGTTTCTTTGTTTCTAATCACATTGTATGTGTTTAAGTGAATTGGATTAAATAATCCAGGAGTTAATGCATCTGTTTAATTGAGCAGATGAAGACACAATGTAAGTGTAAGTTCTATACACATTACTGGTTACTTCTATTTTATGAAGTGATGAATTATGTAATTTGTATTCATGTAATTATAGTTGCTGTGGTGTAATGACCACATGTGGCTATAGGAGATGTATTGCATCATTATTATTATACAGCATTACCTTTAACCCTTAAAATGTTCCTGTTTAAAAAAAAACTCTTGTCCTCTTTGGCCTCAATTGCACCAAACAAATTATATTAATGCACGGTCAGTTACATTCATGACTGTGCTTTGTGTATATAACAAACTATATGTATTATTATACTGTAATCCATGTGTCGGTGTATTTCTAATGGTTACTGATTTGGGACATAAACATACATTGCATTTAGTTAATGATCTGATTTGTGTATCCAGATCATCTTTCAGTATACCCATCTTTTTTTATAGTGGACGGGTATGAATAATATTTTCTGAAATCATCGGCATGAAGAGATTAATAACATATGGATAACAGCATAATCCATTTATATATCAATAATGGTTGATGGTAATATATGTCTTGACACCTACGTCTTCATACATTTCATTACTGTAATCTTGTGTTAATTAGTAACGAATGTTGTTTTTAGCCAAGTGTTAAATCTGATATTTATAATTTAACATCAGTTCACATATTGGTGCACACAACTCCTGAAATTTGCAATAATTCTGAATTCATCATGAAAAATGTAGTCTTATTTAATCTCAAAAACATTGTCATATGTACAGTATAGTTCACAACAGTGACACAGGTGTGGTTTCCCAGATGTCTTCTGAATTAATATGGCCAAGTGTGTTCAAGCACTATTTACCGTATATACTCGAGTATAAGCCGAGTTTTTCAGCCCTTTTTTTAAGGCAAAAAAGGGCCCCCTCTGCTTATACTCGAGTCACTCTCCCCCCCTTGTCTCTCTAACCCCCGCCCCTGTGTGTCTCTCTACCCCCTGTGTGTCTCTCTACCCCCCGTGTGTCTTTCCCTCCCCCCTCCTCAACCTAAACCCCCCTCCTCAGCAAAAACCCCCCTCAACCCCCTTCCTCCACCTAAACCCCCCTAAATACCTCCCTCCTCTCCCCTCACTTACCTGCTTGTGCTCCGGCCTCCGCTCCTTGACCCGGCGCCGGCGCGCATGGCACCCGGTATATGCTAATGACGCGGCAACCTTGTGACGTCACATGCGTGCCGGCGCCGGGTCAAGGAGCGGAGGCCGGAGCAGAAGCAGGTAAGTGAGGGGAGAGGGGGGTGGTATTTAGGGGGGTTTAGGTGGAGGAGGGGGGTTGAGGGGGGTTTAGGTTGAGGAGGGGTGTTGAGGACGGGGGTTGGGGTTGAGGGAGGTTGAGGGGGGAGGTTGAGGGGGGTTGAGGTTGAGGAGGTGGGTTGGGGTTGACGGGGGTTGAGGTTGAGGAGGGGGGTTGAGGGGATTGAGGTTGAGGAAGGAGGTTGAGGATGGGGGTTGAGGATGACGATGGGGCGGTTGAGGAGGGGGTTGAGGATGGGGGGTTTGAGGAGGAAGGTTGAGGATGGGGGGGTTGAGGAGGGGGTTGAGGATGAGGAGGGAGGATGAGGAGGGAGGTTGAGGAGGGAGGAGGGAGGTTGAGGATGAGGAGGGAGGTTGAGAATGAGGAGGGAGGATGAGGAGGGAGGTTGAGGAGTGAGGTTGAGGAGGGAGGTTGAGAATGATGAGGGGGGTTGAGGAGGGTGATAAGGGAGGGGGGAAGAGACACAGGAAAGGGAGGGGGAAGAGACACAGGAAAGGGAGAGGGGAGAAGAGACACAGGAGAGAGAGGGGGGACACAGAGGGCACAAGAGGGACACAGGGGACAGCACATTTCCCACCCTCGGCTTATACTCGAGTCACTCATTTTACCCAGTATTTTGTGGTAAAATGGGTGCCTCGGCTTATACTCGAGTCGGCTTATACTCGAGTATATACGGTAATATGTTATTATTATGTTATTATCATATTTCTACATTATTTGTGAACAACAGAAATACAGATTTTTTTGGAGTTAATACTATGAAATAATTACATCATAACACTGATCGGGATCACTATTCCACTGAAGGGATGTTAAACACAGCACATGTAATATTCCTAATTAATTAGTATAATAACACTAGTTATGTTTAAAATATTTATTATTGGTATACATTTTATCACATTCACAACAGCAATATAGTGGGACTTCACAAGACAGGTGTTTCCATGATACTCGTTGATGGAGGTAAGGTTCCTGGGGCTCCCTCTGCAGTTGCTGGCTTTTCTCAACAGCTAATACACATTAATGCAATACCATTTTTCCTGATTTGGCCCCTGATTTGGTGCCTATAACACCTTGCCACTTACATGCTCCCTAAGACATTCCAGTGCATGGCCTGTGCTACATAGCGATATACCTGTTGCATTTACCAGCCCAAATTCAGCCATAATCAGTACCAACCACTTCTCTCTGTAAGGCCTTAGGCTGCCCATGATGGCATTTCTTGCACACAATATATAATACCCAACTGTATTGTGTATATGACATGATTACAAATATATCTTATTTGATCGCAGAAACATAGTCATGTGAATAGTATAGCCCATAAGAGTGACACAGGTGTGGTTTCTCAGAGGTCTTCTGGATTAGTATGGCCAAAGTGTGCTCAAGCACTATTGTATATGTTATAATCATATTTCTACATTATTTGTGAACAACAGAAATACAGATTTTCTGGGAGTTTATATACTAAATCACATATATAGTTGTGAGCGTACGAGTTGTTGCTAACGCTGCGGGCTCGCGTAGCGAGGGCAGTGGCCGAGGGTCTCAGTTGCTGGCATGGAGCGCCGTAGGCGCTCCATGCCAGCACCTGAGGACCTCGCAAAGCGAGGGCTGCAGTTGCTGGCATGGAGCGCCGAAGGCGCTCCATGCCAGCAACTGCGACCCTCGCAAACTTCACGTCGCAAACCAAACAGCACGACACACACATTATGACACTCGCAAACAACATACGACACACGTTCACACACATTACGGCCTCGCAACACTCGGACGCAACTCGCGAACATTACAAAATGTAAAACACAATACATACACACAGCACATACATAAAAACCTTACCTACACCAAGAGGGAGCACCCAGGACCTCAAAAATACAACTTACACCTCGATTTTACTCGAAATAAAACAGTTTAGAGACTAAAGAAAAATCTAAGCGAGAGAAAAAATGGCCGCCGAACAAAACGAAAACGAGGCTACATTACTCTAAACTCGCAAAACACCACAAGAAACTCGCAAAACACCACAACAAACTCGCAAAACGCAACAAACGACCTACGGATATTCATACCACACAGTGCACACATTCAGCATGCTTACACAGCAGCTCCACACCACTAATGCTGCAGCAACATCAACACAGATTGCCAGCTCTTCATCACAATGCTTCAAAATAGGTACAGTATATTCATTTAGTAATGTATTACATATTTCATTATTATACACCAAACAGCATTAGCTACCTTACAATTTCATTGCCGTCATTTTTTGACGGGCAATTCGCTAGTATAAAATAATTACATTGTAACACTGTTCTGGATCACTATTCTATTAAATGGTGTTAAACATATCACATGTAATAATCCTAATTAATATAATAACACAAGCTATGTTTAACATATTTCTTATTAGTGTACATATTGTCACATTCACAACAGCAATAGAGTGGGGCTTCAAAGGACAAGTGTACCCGAGATTCCAGGTTACATTTCTTGCACCCCAGCATATAACATCAATGGTATTATGTAGATGATATGCCTCCCCATGGATGTGACATACATGATCGCTCTCAGTACTGTGAGGTGGTCAGAATCAATGCTGTTTATGACCATTATTTGGGGTGTGGCTTGCCCTCTAATAGGCAATGCATTTAAGCACCTGTGGTAGGCCATGTGGGTTTCCTAATTTGTTTTTACCCTTTTTAGGACTGGGGTCTATGTTACCACTGATATTGATATTTGTTATCTGTAGGTGTATTATTCCCAATAGTTGATGTTCCCAGATTTAAAAGTGCCTATGGGAATGTTAAGTATTAATTTCTTATCCATTTATATTCTTTTTTAGGATTTTATTCGTACAGTACTGTCTCTTTAACTGCTTTGGACAGGTCTCGGCAAGGCTTTTAAAAGCACTTATGGGTAGTATTCAGTATACTTAACGTTTTCTTGAAAAATGAGGCTTTACACAGCTTCCATAAGTAGTGTGAGGACTGTAAAATTCAATATTAATGGAATAGCAGACAACAAGTTGGTAACATTCGTCGTTCTAGACTATTTTGTGGTGCTCTTGTGCAACCCGGTAAAAAAAGAGTGATGTTAATTGGTAAATTACTAAGTTGTGATGTTACGTACACCGTAACTCTTAAAAAAATATATTTAAATTGGGTTCTACTGAGAAAAACAATCAGAGTATATAACTATTTACATTTTATATTATTTTGTTTAAAAGCTGATTATTTGTGTGAAATTAAATTGCTTTTGTTTATACTATTAGAAAGATATTTTTCTTACCATCAATTTTCTTCAAATAAAAAACACATTTGATTCCAGAGTGCATTTAACTTCTCACTGGGAAAACAATCTTAAGTGCACTTAATGCCATTAAAAAGTCTTATAATAAAAAGGATTGTTTGAAGTTAATTATTCAATTATTATACCACCAATTATTTGTAAAGTAATGATTTATTTTGAGTGTGGCATACATCCCTTGTGTGATAATTTAATTAAAGTTATGGATATTTAATTTGGAATGTCATGTATCATACACTTAATAATTAAACAACTGAGCAAGGAATTTACACTAGTGAATTATCTGAGCAATAATAACAAATCATAAATTACACAGACATTTTGAGAAATTAAAAGACCGGAATATACTTGATAAAAGAAATTTAACTAAGGGACTATTTTCTGGTTAACATATCATGCTTGCTACAAATAAAAGATAAGGCTTTTAGTGCCTTGGAAATATTAATTACAGGAAATAATGCAATTTAAACCGGCTCACCAAAAATTCATATTTATGTATACATTCTATTGTATTGTAAACTAATGTATTAAATATTTATATATATATATATATATATATATATATATATATATATATATATATATAGTGCCTTGCAAAAGTATTCACCGCCTTGGCTTTTTTCGTGTTTTATTGCCTCACAACCGGGAATTAACATGGATTGTTTGAGGATTTGCATTATTTAATTTACAGAACATGCCCACAACTTTGATGTTTTTTTTTTTTTTATTGTGACGCAAATAACAAATAGGACAAAATAAGAGAAAAAGTAAATATGCATAACTATTCACCCCCTAAAGTCAATACTTTGTAGAGAAACCTTTTGTGGCAATCACAGCTCCAAGTCTCTTTGGATAAGTCTCTATGAGCTTGCCACATCTTACCACTGGGATTTTTGCCCATTCCTCGTTGCAAAACTGCTCAGCTCCTTCAAGTTGGATGGTTTGCGCTTATGAACAGCAATCTTTAAGTCTGACCACAGATTTTCTATTGGATTGAGGCCTGGGCTTTGACTAGGCCATTCCAACTAATTTACATGTTTCCCGTTAAACCACTCAAGTATTGCTTTAGCAGTGTGTTTAGGGCCATTGTCCTGCTGGAAGGTGAACCTCCGTCCTAGCCTCAAATCATGTGGCGTGGTATAGGTTTTGCTCAAGAATATCCCTGTATTTAGCACCATCCATCTTTCCCTCAACTCTGACCAGTTTCCAAGTCCCGGCTGCTGAAAAACATCCCCTCAGCAGGATGCGGCCACCACCATGTTTCACTGTGGAGACTGAGGGCCCTATTAAATTCGAGCTGCGTATGAAATCGTATCTTGCAAATGCGCATCGTAACTCGATTTACGTAATACGAGTCGACTTGCGATTGACTTGCGATTGACTTGCGTAATTTCGGACTCCTTTGCCGAGATTTGCCTCAGAAAAGCGCTACGTAGTAAGTAGCGGAAAAGAATTCCTTGCGTAGACGCTCGTATCTCGCAAAATCGCTAAGTGCACAAGAAACACACGTAAAATGGTTTACGCATTACGTACAGACAACTTAAAGATGTAAAAGTGAGTTTAACAGAGGAAAAGCATGGAAGGCCATTACAATTGATTTCACCATCCCCTCCCCCCACCAAAGCAAATGCATTATACAACCAATTAGTTGTTACATTTTGAATGAAAAGCCATGCTGCAGCTTACATAAAGCAAAAGTAAAGACACACTACCTGATTACATAAAAACAAAAAACCCTCAAAATAATGCCATATTAACCCTGTTATTTTGTATACATGTTGCTCATCACATCTACATTTGGGAACACAAATATGGGGCACATGGAGTATGTGTATGTCCAGTTCAGTCTTTCGGTCGGGTCTGTCTGTGACCCTCTGTCACTGCTTTCTTACAAGGTTCCTATGCTGGTGAGACCGGAGTGGGTTGTCAGTTCCTTCTCCAGTGGTTTGGGATTTGGCCCTACACTCTGCTTTCACTCTCACACCCACAATGACCCTAATGGGATAGCTCCCAGCTTCATTGAAATACACAATACCTCTTGTTTGGTCTTTCGGTCGGGTCTGACTGTGACCCTCTGTCACTGCTTTCTTACAAGGTTCCTATGCTGGTGAGACCGGAGTGGGTTGTCAGTTCCTTCTCCAGTGGTTTGGGATTTGGCCCTACACTCTGCTTTCACTCTCACACCCACAATGACCCTTAATGGGATAGTTTACAGCTTCATTGAAATACACAATACCTCTTGTTTGGTCTTTCGGTCGGGTCTGACTGTCCCTGACCCTCTGTCACTGCTTTCTTACAAGGTTCCTATGCTGGTGAGACCGGAGTGGGTTGTCAGTTCCTTCTCCAGTGGTTTGGGATTTGGCCCTACACTCTGCTTTCACTCTCACACCCACAATGACCCTTAATGGGATAGCTCACAGCTTCATTGAAATACACAATACCTCTTGTTTGGTCTTTCGGTCGGGTCTGACTGTGACCCTCTGTCACTGCTTTCTTACAAGGTTCCTATGCTGGTGAGACCGAAGTGGGTTGTCAGTTCCTTCTCCAGTAGTTTGGGATTTGGCCCTACACTCTGCTTTCACTCTCACACCCACAATGACCCTTAATGGGATAGCTCACAGCTTCATTGAAATACACAATACCTCTTGTTTGGTCTTTCGGTTGGGTCTGACTGTCTCTGACCCTCTGTCACTGCTTTCTTACAAGGTTCCTATGCTGGTGAGACCGGAGTGGATTGTCAGTTCTGCTTTCACTCTGCTTTCACTCTCCCACCCACAAGGGCAGCAAACACACACAGAGGGTTTGCAGAGGCACAATGAGCACCAGCCAACTCACCTCCATCAGGGGTAATCGCCACTACTCTTATCCAAGGAAGTCCCACGCCATTGCTGGTGGCCATGTGCCAAGATGACCATTCATTCCCATTTGGTGACCTCCCATTATGTTCCCATCAATTTACATAAGTTTCGATTGCTAAGTGATGTTGGAGAAGTGCGTGTGAAAGCAGAGTGGACGGACAAATCCCAAATCACTGGAGAAGGAACTGACAAGCCACTGCAGTATCACCTATCATTATCCTGTTAGGCCCTCAGGGGAATGTTCCTACTCCCCAGTCCCGCTAATTGTACTTGGCCTGTGCATTAACCCTTTATTATGCCTAGATTGTAGATCAATTAGATGCATTATATGATATCTAATGCTATTAGGACTCTTAGTATGTATGGATAAATTACAGGTTAACTAGTGCTCATTAGTTTACAGCTATAGTAATGTGACACTAATGTGATGCATGTGGATGTCCCCTAACCCCAACCATTGAAAACACACCGACATGGGAAGAACAGGATAACACAGCTTTATTTTTGGACACAGACCACAATCAGCAGTGGTCAAGACTGTGCATTCACAGAACGGTATAACAAAACTTTATTTTTGGACACAGACCACAATCAGCAGTGGTCAAGACTGTGCATTCATAGAACGGTATAACCAAACTTTATTTTTGGACACAGACCACAATCAGCAGTGGTCAAGACTGTGCATTAATATCATGGGTGTGGTGTGGTCGGGTCCCGAGAGAGCAAGGGGCTAGATAAAAAAAGGGGATACCTACAGGGGTCAATCTAATAGTCTAGAATAAGCATGATGCATAGCACCTACCAGGGTCACATGCGGTCAGTACACCGCTGCCACCGGAATATGATGAGAAAAAGGATCATCACAAATCACTCCATTTAACTAAAGAAACCATTAGAGTGCATGGCACTTACAACTTGTCTGGATCTGTTCAATGGAACAAATGATTCAACCTCTGGACTGTGTAATCCAATCCAGTTTCACACATACAGTGTGGTGTGTGATATTGCCCACAAAAATGAATGGTCAACAAAAAACAAAAAGGCGGAGGAGGATAGAAAAAAAATAATGACAATGCATGTACAGTAAAGTGCTAAATACTGTACCAATATACCAACTCACCTGATTCCCATCTGCAAGCATTACTAACTATTAGCTACAGTAGGTCTCTGGATAATGAGTAATATGGGCAAATACCCATTAATATGGACAGGACACAAAGGTCAGCAGCCACATTCACTGTTTCTTACATCAGACCCAATGATCTGTTCTCAGACCGATATTGAGGTCAGGATCACATGCTTTATTAGTGCATATATTAATGCTGGCTGTCATTAACATGCCATTGTGAGACTTTGCAAGTCCACCGCCATAGCGGTATTAGTCTACATTTCAGCTAACAATAATCATGTCTGAGATATCTGGCAATATGATAGCTTTAAGATTGTGGGAGCTACATGTTAAGGAGGGGGCTGTCATTGGAGTAATGTATACCTGAGAGGCACTGGGAAAAACTTACGCCTCATATAATTCCTCCACAATGCTTGCAGATGCAGGAGATGCCTTCATGGGCCTAAATTGTACCTAAAACTAAACAAATGGAAAGAAAAACAAAGAGAAAACCTAAAGTCTAAGGGCCTAAAAAAAAGGGGACTGCAGCATCCCTTCCCAACAGCATTCCCCAGTGACCATCAATTGGTGGCATGTTCAACCGAACCCTACGTGTCCACAGAGAAGAGCATCATGGACCATGTGATGGGAGGTAGCCATCTGCATACAAAATATCACCATCACATAGGCAAAGATCCAAAACTCTGTAGCCAGGCTAGATGAGGTCAGCATTGTGACCAAGAGATTGTCACTGAGGAGTGCTGTTGAGAAGGCACAATTATGTCCACAGCCCCTAGGTCCTCCTCCGCCTGGGCACAGGACCTGCATCGTCCGCGGCCGGACGCCGTCTCCTTGTTGGTGGTGGGGGAGCGGGAGGAGGTAGTGGCACCACGGGTGGTGGTGGCGGCGGAGGCATGGTGGAAGGAGAGGAGGGGCCAAGCTGCTGTTGGCTGGTGACCTGCCCCGTTCCCAGCAGCCTGACCAAATGCTGCTCCAGCCTCCGATGATGGCTCCTCTCCTCCCTAAAGCGCCTGTCCAGGCTGCGCCTCATGCCAGAGATGTTGGCAACAATCCTCCTCACGACGGCCAAAAACTCCAGCAGCGCAGCCTCGGTCGTTGGTGGTGGGGGGGGGCTGGGGTCCTGCTGGCAGTCCCGGGTGGGAAGATTGCGGGGAGAGAGTGGGGAGGATCTGGGACCCGGCTGGAGACAGGGTCTCTGACGTTGGTGTCCCCGGTGGCTCAGTGTGTGGGGAAGGAGGAGTTGTGGCATATTCCATTACTTCTGAGGGCCCCGGCGAGATGGCAAGTCTTTGGAGGAGGGGGACAGTCGGGCTCTGGACAGGGGGGCTGTCAACGACCACGACCTCCCCCTCCGAAGAGCCAGGGCCCTCGGATGAGCCTGTAGCCTCCTCCCCCTGAGCGGTCTCCTGCGGGGCGGGGGCTGACGGCCCCGCTCGTGGCTCATCACTGGACCCAGACCTCCTACTGGATGCTGAAAGAGAGAAAAGAAAGGTACATGTCATTAGTATGCTGATCAATACATTGATATGTTTTCACTCCTAACTATCTGACATCTAGGCCTGAACATGGATGATTCTCCTAATTGCAACTCACATTAGCTGTCATTTGCTAGATTGGATCTATTCTTTGGTTTCTTGTCTTGACCTCTCCTGGCTCCTAACGCTGTCTGTATTTTTTCTGCAGTTTCACTCCTAACTATCTGACATCTAGGCCTGAACATGGATCATTCTCCTAATTGCAACTCACATTAGCTGTCATTTGCTAGATTGGATCTATTCTTTGGTTTCTTGTCTTGACCTCTCCTGGCTCCTAACGCTGTCTGTATTTTTTCTGCGGTTTCACTCCTAACTATCTGACATCTAGGCCTGAACATGGATGATTCTCCTAATTGCAACTCACATTAGCTGTCATTTCCTAGATTGGATCTATTCTTTGGTTTCTTGTCTTGACCTCTCCTGGCTCCTAACGCTGTCTGTATTTTTTCTGCGGTCTGTAACTGCATCGGCTGCATTGGGCACACCAGTACATGGACTCTATTGCTTGATTACTCTTGGGGTGGCTAGGAATGACATTGACCTGTCAGCTTCATGGATTTAATGACACTTCCATCCATCCCTTGTTAATTCCATGGAGCTGACATGTCAGTGTACTTGTTGGTCACCATGTGTAGTGTGTGTGATGCACATGTGGTGGCATGTTGGTGTATGTGATATTCACCTGAACTGGAGGCTGGGTCCTGCTGGGCCACCAGGGATGAAGCTCCAGCTGCGGGCGATGGTCCCAGAAAGTCCCTTGCGATCCTCTCCCACTCCTTATAGGCGACACTGTGTCCCTCAGCTTCTCTGGCCATCTTCCTCTTCACTGTGGCCCTGATATCCACATATCTGTGCTTCAAGGACCTCAAGCCCCTAGGAACCGTGGACACCTCCTTCATCACTTCCACTACCTCCTTCCAAGCCTGAGCCTTAGGCCCAGGCTTCGCTTCCCTTGCAACAAGGATGACGGGCCGGTCACGGATCGCACCCAGGAGGACCATATTCTCCTGGGGCGTATAATTATGGGCCCTGCGCCTGCCCTTGCCAATAGCCCCTTGCTCTCTCGACTGTGCTCGGGGACACTGGCCTCCCTGCACTCTTCCTGAGGCCTGTCCCTTCCCCAAACTACCCCGCCCCCTGGGAACAGGCCCCTTCCCCTCTGTCCCTCCTCTATTAGTGCCTCTGTCTCCCTCCTCCTCCTCCTCCTCCCCCCCCCTCCGGGGACCACTCCTCCTCCTCCGGGGACACCTCCTCCACCCCCTCCGGGGACACCTCCTCCACCTCTCCTCCACCCTCCACTACACTCTCCTCACTCTCCGCTCCTCTCCTCCTCTCTCCACCTATCTCCTCCCTCCTTGCTGAAATAATAACAAAATAAGTATAACTCAAAATAAGTGTAACTGTTATATAGGTGATGAAAAAAAAAAGTGTATGTTCTATGTGTTTTTAATAACTGTTGGGGGATGCAGTGCAAAGGTTGGGGGGGAGGAGGTGTGTGGTGTGTGTCCTAACGCTATGTATGTCTCTATGTGTCTTTAATCTATGTGTCAGGCAAATATGTGTAATGTGTAAATATGTGTAACTCTTACGTGTAAATATGCTAGTAAAGAAATACAAAAGAATCGAAAAGAGTGCGCCTACAAATCAAAAGAACGATAAAGAAATAAAAGTATTACTGGAATGTCTGTTGGAAAGAAAAGATGTGTGTGCTATGTGTATTTAATAAGTGGTGGGGGATGGGGTGTGTTGGGGGATGGGGTGTGTTGGGGGATGGGGTGTGGTGGGGGATGGGGTGTGGTGGAGGGATGGGTGTGTGGGGGGTGTGTCCTAACTATGTGTGTTATTTAATCTATGTGTCTTGCAAATATGTGAAATCTGTAAATATGTGTATTTCTTAAATGTAAATACTTAGGAAGTAAACAAGAAACAAGACAAAAAAGTAATCTACCTCTCTCCAAACCACTAATCTCACAACTCAAACTCTCTCCCACCTGCTCCTGGAACTGCGTGCTAACTCCAATGGCTCTTACAACACAGTCAGCGCATGGGTTTGTATCAATCACATTTATAAGCTCATACTGTCAATAAAATTCTTAGCTCGTACGTGATTGGCTGAGAGGCGTGTCTCGCTAGGACGTCCCCTTATTAGCTTGTGAGCGCGCCAACAGACTCAGCCAATTACATACGCACTTATAGTGTCAGGCCGCCAAGTGCGTTTGTAATTGGCTGAGAGTCCCAACATGGGCCGCCAAGTGCGTATGTAATTGCCTGAGAGTCCCAACGCGGCCCGCCAAGTGCGTATGTAATTGGCTGAGAGGCTTTTGGCGGGTTTTTGTGCCATCGCCATTGCCACGTTGGCCCGCCAAAAGCCTCTCAGCCAATTACATACGCACTTGGCGGCCCACGTTGTGACTCTCAGACAATTACATACGCACTGGGCGGCCCACGTTGGGACTCTCAGCCAATTACATACGCACTTGGCGGCCCCTGTTGGGACAGCCAATTACATGCGGCCAAGTGCGTATGTAATAGGTTGAGAGGCTTCTTGACGTAAAATCATCAGCTGGAATGCCATGTAAAGATCCACAGGTGACCAATGGCAAAGCAGAAATTAACGTGCCTAATACCAGGTCATGCAATCACCAAGCTATATAACCCCATCCCCAACAAGTCATCAGCATGTCTGAAACAGCATGGATGATCATGTGAGAGGGATGATGGACAGGATGAGTGGGCGGATGAGGTTGAGATGCTTTTGTGCATCTCACCTAGCACAGTATGAAGACCAGGAAGCAAGGTGTGGTCTTCATACTGTGCTAGGTGAGATGGGGAGTGGCAGAGAGGAGTGTCTGGGAGTGAATGAGGGTGTGAGTGGTGATGTGATCCATGCTGGGGCAGAACCAAGCCAGGCAAGGGAATTACCACAGGCCATGCCTAGTATCGTGGGGGTGGATCAGGGAGGAGAGAGAGCTCCAGTAGCACAGGGACAGAGGGATATAGGGCCACCTGCACACAGGGAGGCTGACAATGTTGTAGGTGATCAGCTGCTGGGGGGAGTACAGGATGTGGTGGCTCAGGCAGAAGGGGGGGAGCCTGTCCAGGAGCCTGACCAGGAGCCTGACCAGGAGCCTGTGAGGAGGCGAAGGGCACCCAATGTATACAGGGAGAGACTCACATTAGAGGGGTTAACTGATGGGGAGGTGTATGAGCGTTTTCGGATGACCCGTGCCAGTCTTGGGGAGCTCTATGAGGTTCTCAGAGCGGACCTTGAGCCTCGCTCAGGGGCAAATAGAGCCATCCCAGGAATGACACGGATGTTAGTTGCAATACACCTCCTTGCTTCTGGTAGCTTTCACACCACCCTGAGCATAGCCGGAGGAATGTCTCAGCCAAGCCTCTCGAATTGTCTGAGTGCATTCCTCCGTGCTATTGGTCGGAAAGCTGCCAGATACATCAGTTACCCTAACACTGCTAAAGAGATCTCGAAGGTGAAGTTCGATTTCTTCCAATTAGGAGGTATCCCCAATGTGCTTGGTGCTATTGACTGTACACACGTGGCACTGATACCTCCTAGAGAGCAAGAAGCGCTGTACAGAAATCGTAAGCATTATCATTCAATCAATGTCCAGGTTGTTTGCGATGCGAACATGCGCATACAAGGTGTGTATGCAGGCTTCCCGGGAAGTGCTCACGACGCCTATATCCTGCGTGCATCCGGAATATGTGACATATTTGAGTCCGGCAGATTTCCATCTGGATGGCTACTGGGTGAGTACACATTAGAAATGGCAGTCAACCATATCTTACTATGACTGGATACAATAACACATACGGTACATCATGTTTCCCTCTATTGCTATGATGTTCACATGTGCATTATGGAGTAATACTCCCAAAGCCAGAACATAATATCTCATTGCTGGCCATAACCCTGTGTTAGCTTGGCCAAACAGTATGCACAACAACATATGACAAAAACCACAACTGATTAATCATTAGGTTTATGTTCTGATGCATTCCCTTGTATCCTGTGACATGGACATCTCTAGTCTACATAACGTGTTGTGTGTTATTGTAAGGGCTATGTAAGTGAGATGACTTCAGAATTCATCTGATAGAGGAGAATGAATAGTGTTTGGCAAACTTTTTCTTGCATGAATATATCCCGGAATAAACATGAATTAGCTTACCTTGAAGTTATCAAAATCTCCAAGGTCTTTTGGCATTTGCGTTTGATCGTGTACGCTCCTGGGAAATTCCACCTGAATTAGCATCACATTTACGTTCACAAGAATACACTATCACGCTTCACCTCAGACCTCTGGCATGTGCTCGGTACAAGAACTGCAACAGTGACTTCCTGCTCTCTACCAGAAGGGTCGCAATATGTACCCTGTTGTATTTCCCTTGTATCTCCGCCTCATGTAAGCATCCTGCAGGTGTGACCATCTGGATTTGACATTTGTGGAAATCACATTGTAATTGATCTGAAGCTTCATATAGAATACATGTGTTAATACACTACTAATTATCCTATCAGATGCATTCATGATCCATCTCCCTTACATATATCTTTAACTGTGTATTAGCCACAGGGATGTGTTGATAGGTCATGATGACAATATTTGGGCATATGCTTTGTCAAACATCACAACATCCTATTCATATCAACATCATATTTTATTTCCAGCATTTGATGCAGGATACGGGTGTTTGCCGTGGTTGTTGACCCCTGTGAGCAATCCCCATACTCGGGCAGAGGCGCGGTATAATGCTGCGCATAAAACCTGCCGGAATGTAATTGAGCGCACCTTTGGTGTACTAAAGATGCGCTTCAGATGTTTACATTCCACTGGGGGGGCTCTACAATACAAGCCCCAGAAAGTTTGTCGCATCATCGTTGCCTGCTGCTGTCTGCACAATATAGCAGTACAGGCCAACTGTCTGGGGGACATTGATGCGGCTCCGCTACATGGGGAGGAAGAGCCTTTATTTCCCCCTGAAGTGGATAATCTGCAGGGGTCACAACAACGGACCCGCCTCATTCGTGAGTACTTCACATGTAAGTACATACCCAATATGCATGGAATACAGTCTAATGTATCTGGATTATGCCTAACTCCCAAATCCACCTTTATCCATCGCCCTTGTCATACAGAATTCCAACCAGTCCACAGTAGAGGAAAGTTCCCTGACGTTTTCGATGTTTGTACACTGGAACAAGCCCCATGATCACTTACAGGTAAGTAAGCACACATTCCCATACACATCTTAAGTACTGACGGTTATAAACATCAATGGTATAGATAATTTGAGTGGATTATATATCCCACTATGTCAATGTATATATTCCCCAAGTTACATTGTTATCTAGTCATTTAGATTGAAAAAATACTTTAGTCCATCAAGTTCAACCTCTATAGATCTATTATCTGCAATACGCAGATTTATTGTTAATTGATCCAGAGGAAGTAACAGAAAAACAAAAAGTGAAACTTTGACAATTGTCTAAACAGGGCAGAAAAATATAATATTCCTTCCTGACCCCAGATACTGGTGATCGTATTCATCCCTGGATCAATACTCCCTCTCTATTTATCCAGGATAGCCCCTAATGCCTGTTTGGTTTTTTTAATGTAAAAATATACCCAATCCCTTTTTAGAGTCACCTACAACCTCTACGGACCAGGATTGTTCACATTGCCTGATCCTGCCAAACCACATGAAATGGGATCAAAATGTCGTAGATAAATACCATATACACATACTTTGGAGATCAAGAACCAGTCACGATAAGACAAAACCGAGTCCTCTGGTTATTTCCTCATGATTCGACTTTATTCAGTTTGATCCAATATGGATCACCAGCCAAACCCAACATGGTGGCTGCTGCTGACTGGCTGGAGACGTGACTACTACTGAAATATATCCAGACACAGCTTTTTAGACTTGTTTACATGAGACCATGCCGAAATCCAGATTTTGGCACCCTGTAGCAACATGGCATAACTCACTAACCGGCAATGACTTCTTATTAATAAGAGATATCCAATACGAATAGAACACATACTTTGTCTAATTTGTGACTGTAATCCTAACATCATATTAACCTTACAGAGCTGCTGTCGTGTGTCAACTCTTCTTTCAACAACCTAGACATGGAAAAACATGACCAGCAACAGAACTGCTACATCAATGTGAACTACATAGTGAGTATTTGTGTAATAATATGGCCACGTATGCTGAAGGACACAAATAACACATCAATCACTTTATTAATATCGGCCTATCTCTTTCCAGAATACATCAGATAGGTAAGCGGTGATAACTAATGCTGATCCACAGCGCACGTGTCCTGGTAGAACAAATCACCTCGTGGATGAGCTTGGGACTGCGTCCAAGGTAAAACACCACATTTGGCTCTCCAAAGATGCATTAATGTGTAATCTATGTGATATTCCTACATCATTAGCCAGATGAGTAGCTCGTTTCATATGTAGGGAAAGAACAGTGAAGACGTTTGTATGAAATGAGCAACATATATCGGTACAGTGGATCGAAAAGGTCTAAAGTCTACACACCCTTGTTAAAATGTCATGTTTCTGTGCTGTCAAAAAATGAGACCAAGATAAATCATTTCAGAACTTTTTCCACCTTTAATGTGACCTATAAACTGGACAATTTAATTTAAAAACAAACTGAAATCTGTTAGGTAGAGTGAAGAAAAAATCCAAAAAGAAAATCACATGGTTGCATAAGTATGCACACCCCTAAACTAATACTTTGTTGAAGCACCTTGTAATTTTATTACAGCACTTAGTCTTTTTGGGGATGAGTCTATCCGCATGGCACATTTTGCCCACTCTTCTTTGAAAAATCACTCCAAATCTGTCAGATTGAGAGGGCATCTCCTGTGCACAGCCCTCTTCAGATCACCCCACAGATTTTCAATCGGATTCAGGTCTGGGCTCTGGCTGGGCCATTCCAAAACTGTAATCTTCGTCTGGTGAAGCCATTCCTTTGTTGATTTGGATGTATGCTTTGGGTCGTTGTCATGCTGAAAGATGAAGTTCCTCTTCATGTTCAGCTTGCTAGTAGAAGCATGAAGGTTTTGTGCCAATATTGAATGGTATTTGGAACTGAAAAATTATTCCCTCTATCTTAACTAAGGCCCCAGTTCCAGCTGAAGAAAAACAGCGGCAAAGCATGATGCTGCCACCACCACGCTTCACTGTGGGTACTGTGTTCTTTTGGTGATGTGCAGTGTTGTTTTTGTGCAAAACATATCTTTTGGATTATGGCCAAAAGGTTCAACCTTGGTTTCATCAGACCATAACACCTTTTCCCACATGCTTTTGGGAGACTTCAGATGTGTTTTTTGCAAAATGCAGCCTGGCTTGGATGTTTTTCTTTGTAAGAAACGGCTTTCGTCTTGCCACTCTACCCCATACGCCAGACATATGAAGAATGATTGTTGTCACATGTACCAGACAGCCAGTACATGCCAGATATTCCTGCAGTTCCTTTAATGTTGCTGTAGGCCTCTTGGTAGCCTCCCAGACCAGTTTTCTTCTGGTCTTTTCATCAATTTTGGAGGGAGCTCCAGTTCTTGGTAATGTCACTGTTGTGCCATATTTTCTCCGCTTGATGATGACTGTCTTCACTGTGTTCCATGGTATATCTAATGCCTTGGAAATTCTTTTGTACCCTTCTCCTGACTGATACCTTTTAACAATGAGATCCCTCTGATGCTTTGGAAGCTCTCTGTGGACCATGGCTTTTGCTGTGGGATGCGACTAAGAACATTTCAGGAAAGGCCAACTAGAGCAGCTGAACTTTATTTGGGGTTAATCAGAGGCACTTCAAATGATGGCAGGTGTATGCTGACTCCTATTTAACACGATTTGAAATGTGATTGCTTAATTCTGAACACAGCTACATCCCCAGTTATAAGAGAGTGTGCAGACTTATGCAACCACATTAGTTTTCTTTGTTTTTTTTCTTCCCTCCACCTAAAAGATTTCAGTTTGTTTTACAATTGAGTTGTACAGTTTATATGTCACATTAAAGGTGGATAAAGTTCTGAAATTATTTTTCATTGGCTAATTTGTTTACAGGAGTGTGTAGACTTTTTATAACCACTGTAAGTGACGAAGTAAGCGCTCCGGGAGGATGATCAATATTGACATGTTCCTTTTATGTTTCAGATCGCAAAGATGAGTCCCTTTCCACGGTCAGAACAAGGAATGATGAGCATTCCCACGTTCCAGGACTATGCTATTGTCACATTGCATCATGTATGTTCATATGTCAGTCATCATGTGTTGCATCGGGTGTGATATCACATCCTCTACATCGATTTATATGTACCTATTGCTTTAGATATGCCATTCTCTCCTCTACTTGGACTATTGGGAAGCCTGTATCATACTTCCTTCCAGATCTCTTCCTCAGTGCTGATGTGATCCTCCCTGTACATATGGGGAAGAGTAACTCTAGCCTTGGAACATAACTGTTAATGAGGTTCCGTTTACCTTTAGTTATGAATATGCAACAGCAGATAATAGAGATGCTCATTCACAGAACAGAATACACCTCGAACTGGCCAGTTTGTTGGTAGTTCTGCTAACACATGAAATTAGTTTGAACACACTGATATGGTCCTGGTCAGGTTCACATCTGAGTGTCCAAACTTAGGTATGTAGAGTCTTCTCTCATAGTGCCATTTCCAGTGACATGACCTACGGGGGTTCTAACATTGACTGATTGAGCACTTTTACCTCTGCAGTTGCATAGGAGTGTGTGTTGCGCGCACACACAAGACTACAGATTACTTCTCCCCATGAGCATATCTCCTTCTGTATTGTTGAGTTTGAATATTGAATGTTATCCTGATATATTTAATAATATAACTGATATTGCCTCATGTTGGATGATGCACTGTATATCCCCCCATCAAATAATCATCTATGCCAATGTCATCCCCCCTGCCTGCATTTTGGCCCCATGTCCCTATTTCCGTGTGTTACTGGAACTCTGTATCCTACCCACCTCCACCATGATACTGAGCAGGCCTGGGTAATTTGTCACTGTGTGGCTTTGTGAACAACTAAACCTTTTTTTTTCACTCAATGTTTGTGTAATCCTGGATATTTACCATGTAACAAGTAAATTACCCTGAAAGTCAGATGTGTTCAGCACCATCAGTTAGTGGTGTAACTATTCTGTTCAATCTGCATTTACATTACTACATAATCATGAATGTCGATCCATATCATTCAAGTTGAGCCCTTCAAGTCATTATATACAACCCTGCATGTCTATAGACATGATTTCAGAATTCACACCCCTCCGACTTGAACCTACATGTATATTGGCAAGGTACAGATTAATGTAGCATATGTATCTATGTAAACACACACAGATATATGTATTGAACAATGACACTTCATTCTATCTGTATTCGCTCAACTAGAAAGCATGATATGGTACAAACACACAGAAACAGTGATAACAGTATAACATAATCATACTTTATTTCATACAAAGAGCACAAACAGAAATGGACAAGACTGTGCATTAATATCATGTGTGTGTTGTGAAGAGATCCTAGTATGGCAAGGGGCTGTGGCAAATCTGAGGACATCTGAAGAGGAAACAGACAACATCATGAGGGTAATGCATAGCATCTCCTAGGGTCACATGTGGTCAGGACCCCACAGTAACCAACAGCATATAACACGACATTTAATCAACATAACCATTAATGTGCATACAACAACCATATGGTTGCCAGAATAAACACACTATAAAACAGGGATCATGTGATACTAAGCGATTTCACACACAGTGTGAATTGGTCAATAGATGATGTGAATCTGGAAAACAGAGGTAGGAGGTGTTAGAACAATCATAAGCTGTTATTAGAGTACATTGTTTTTGCTTTTGACACTACTCTAAACCAACTAACATGAACATCATCTCCGAGCAGTAATAACCATATTTATTCTATCCTGTTCAGTCAGCCTTCCAGGAATATGCTTAGGATGTGGAATACGACAAGGCATGCTTCACTGTGAACACAATCCTTCAGCAAAATGTACTATCACTATCTATATTGTGCCATGCTGATATCACATCTCACTTCTAAATGGGTGGTACCAAGGCCAGACAGATTACACTGTTCACATTACCCCTAAACACATGCACATTGATCATGATGTCAAACCAAGGAAATTGCCACTTTGGTTTGGATGACATGAAAAAACTGAATCCAATTTCATAATGTTAACGGGATGGAATGCTACAAAAACTTATGTGGAATTGCTGGTTTGGATTAGCAGATAGTAATGGGACTGTGCAACTCTATAGCCGGGACACTGATCATTATAATGGAAGATCACACCGTCATGTTTCTTAGTGAAAAGATATGTAGTCATATATTGCATTTCAGAGCCATCTGCAGTGGTGAATAACCCTGATAGAATGCCCGTTGTGAACTGGGTTGAGTGTTTACTCACATGATGGTATTGTACTGCTCGAAGATGAAGAAAATGTCTTCAGAATTGTGAGATTTGGCTATTAACACCTACAAAGACAAAAACAATGTCTCATTCCGAACAATATTATGATTAAATACAGCATTTAAGCTCAAGGTCAATCCACATTGAACATCAATTGTTAAAATGTTAAACATAACCAGACATGTACACACTCTGTAGCCAATACTATGTCAACATCTATAACAATCAGTATTCTGTGAGGAGTGGTCAGGAGGCCCTCTCTTATGGTCCTAACACCTCCTACTCCGAGTTAGCGGGCCCCCACCGTCTGTGCCCGCGGCCCGTCTCCCTCTTCCACGACGTGGTGTGGGAGCAGGGGGTGCCACCTACAGCAGGTGGCTGGGGTTCAAGAGTGGGCGATGTCTGAGATGAGGAGGCAGACATCTCAAGTTGCTATTGGACAACCGAAGGCTGGAGAGGTATGGGCTGGCGACGTAGTTGACGCAACAATGCGCGTCTCTCCCGGCTTGCGCGTTCCTCATATCTCTCCATCCCTCGGTTGTGCCTCCTCATCTCAGCATATATAGCACGGGTGGTGGCTGAGATCACCCTGTTGCCAGCCAGGATGGCCCTACTAACAGCTAATTGTCTTTCGATTATGTCCAGCATTTGCCGTGCTCTCTGGCTTTGGGCCTGGTCCTCTTGTTCTATGTGCGCGATGATGTTCCGTAATTGGCCAGAGAGTGGTGGCAGAGGGCCTGGAGGTGCTTGTCTGGCGGCTGGCGACTGGGAGGCTGGCGACTGGGCGGATGGCGACTGGGCGGATGGCGACTCCGCGGCCGGTGACTCCGCGGCCGGCGACTCCGCGGCCGGCGACTCCACGACTCTTCCTCCCGGGGCCGGGGCACTTACTCCCGGGGCCGGGGCACTTCCTACCGGGGCCAGGGGACTTCCTCCCGGGGCACTTCCTCCCGGGGCACTTCCTCCTGGGGCACTTGGGGCCGGGGCACTTCCTCGCGGGGAACTTGGGGCCGGGGCACTTGGGGCCGGGGCACTTGGGGCTGGGGCACTTCCTCCCGGGGCCCATGGTGGAGCCCAGGCTGAGGGCGGTGCCCAGGATGAGGGCGGTGCTCCGTATGAAGGTGGAGCCCAGTATGAGTGCGGAGCCCAGGGTGAGGGCGGTGCCCCAGATGAGGGCGGAGCCCAGTATGAGGGCTGAGCGCATGATGAGGGCGGAGCCCAGGATGAGGGCTGTGCCCAGGATGAGGGCGGAGCCCCAGATGAGGGCGGAGCCCATGATTAGGGCTGTGCCCAGGATGAGGGCGGAGCCCCAGATGAGGGTGGAGCCCATGATGAGGGCTGTGCCCAGGATGAGGGCGGAGCCCCAGATGAGGGCGGAGCCCATGATGAGGGCTGTGCCCAGGATGAGGGCAGAGCCCCAGATGAGGGCGGAGCCCAGGATGAGGGCTGAGCCGCTGAGGGTGGAGCCGCTGAGTGTGGAGCCGCTGAGGGTGGAGCCGCTGAGAGAGGCACAGGATGGTGTGGCTGGTGCAGGCCCTGAGGTGGCCACGCCGAAGAGGGCCCGGGCATCACTTCCCGCTCCGTATGTGCCAGTGATGTGGATGGTCCCGGGCCCTCCTGAATGTCCTGGCCCACTTCAGCCCTTCCTGCCTCCTCCTCTTCTGAATCTGTTGATACTGCAATGGAATAAACATATATTTCAGTTGGTTGCCATACACAAATGCCAGCTATGCATTTACATATCATTGACATCATGGTCACCTGTGAGTGACTGTGGTGCTTGTGTTACACAGATGAGCCACGGGCTGCATAATGAGCATTGTGGATCATGGCTCATATGAATGTGTACTACATGTGCCTCAGACACGTGCTCTGCTGCATCTGCTGTGCAGTGTGTGAGACTGACCAATCTGACAAGTTTCCAGCAATGGTTGTTAATATGCAGCTGAGACATGGGCCAGGTTAGGACAGTATGTGACACACATGCAGTGCTACCGAGTCTGTATCCACATATGCCGCACAGTCAAATTTTTATTCGCGATCGCAGTGGAGGCCAAAGTCAGGCCTGCATTTGTGGATAGCCATGCTGCACCCAAATGAGAATATCATTCTCCAAGTCATTAAGTCTAATTGACTCATCTGTTCACATAAAGGAAATCCACATATCCAGGCCTGTGCGCAGCCCAGCAAGTTTGACTTTGGACACCCTGCTCTATTGCAATCAATCTGGATATAATTAGAAATTGACATATCAGGGAGACAAATTATGAACATGATAGGTTTGCTACCAGGACTGAAATGGTTATTGTCGCCCCATAAATTTTTAGTCAACCATAGGGCTTACAGTGCTATTGTATGTGAATTATCCCTGTGTGTGGGCAGGGGTGTAGGAGGCCATATAATTCTTGAGCAAGGGTGGGCAGGTTCAGGCCTGGAGGGCCACACAGGTGAGCCAATCGCCTTTTCAGTCATCCTGATTGACTCACCTGTGCCCAACAAGGATATCTTGAAAGTTCGGCATGTATGTGGCCCTCCTTACCCACCCCTGTTCTAGAGGGATACAGCTCATTATATACAACAGCCAGAACACAAGCCTATTTATACATACAAACATACATACAGCATGTTATCTGCAGGCTTTTGGACAGCCCATCCCCCCACAATCTCAGCCAACCATGTGTGTGATATGATACTCACGTTGCAGGGTGTTAGGACGATCTGTGTCCATCTGTCCTGGTATTCCCACCACAGATTCAGAAGGGATGAAGCGCATCACTGTCTTCTCCCATTCCTTGTAAACAAAAGTGACCGCGGGCCCACCACCAGTCTGACGTGCTGCTGCTGCCTCATCGGACATCTTTCTTTTGACAGCAATCTTTAGATCATCGAACTTGTGATGCACTGCCCTCCAGTCCCAATTAGTGACCCCGACTGCAGACACAGCTCTACCAATTTGGGACCAGGCCTGCTGCCTCTGGCTGGCATTAATAACTCTCCCACCACATATGATCCCCTGGCGGGCACAGATTTCCCTGAGGAGAACCTGGATCTCCTCTGGGGTATAATTGGGGGCCCTGGGCATTGCCACAACCAGTTGCCTTACAGACGGTGCCTGGTCTTCCTGTTCTATCCCTGGGGCCGCTCCCTCATCCCCACTACTTCCCACCAAGGGATCAGGCCCCTGACCCTCTGCCCCTTCCACTTGGATTCCTAGCTCTGGGGGCACTTCCCTCCCCCCCCTGCTCTCCTCCTTGCTCTCCTCCTCCTCTCCCTCCTCCTCCTCCTCCCCCTCTCCCTTCTCCTCCTCTCCCTCCTCCTCCTCTCCCTCCTCCTCCTCCTCTCCCTCCTCCTCCTCTCCTCCTCATCCTCCTCCTCTCCTCAGATGTTCTCCTCCACGCCTCTCTTGCCTTACCGCCTCCCCTCCTCTAAACTCTTCGGAAAATAAATTAACGATAAATCAAGATAATATGTGTGTTGGTTTAGGAGGTAAAAAAAGATGCAAGTATTATGTGTAGTTCAGTAATTGTATGGGGGGGGGGCTTGGGGGGGGGGTGTTGGTGTGCAGTGGCCTACCACTAGGTGTAGATATGTGTACGTATTAATCTATGTGTGTGAATTATGTGATATCAGTAATTATGTGTGTTGTAAATAAAGGGTTAAATTATCTGCTAGTTCAAAAGATCAAAAATTGAAATTCTCTCTTCTCTCTCTTCTCTCTCTCCTTGCTCACCAAAAACCCACCAACCCACCAACGCCTAGACCTGTGTGTCTACTTGCAAAAGCTCCAGCACAGTCAATTATTTTCTGTTTTGGCTCCCTTTTAAAGGCATACTGCCGTCTGGTTAAGTGGTACGTATCACGTATTTCGCGCTCTTTTCATACGCAAAGTTATCCGAGATATCGTACCTCATGCGCAAATCCTAACGTGTACGCATTCGCATCCATCGCTCGTATCTCGCAGCACTTTGAATTTAATAGCGTCGGAAACGGTTTCATTTTTCAACTACGTAGGCCTTGCGTTTTCACCTATTATTTACGCAGCTTGAATTTAATAGGGCCCATAATGTTTTATTTGATTGCTGAAAAGTTACATTTTAGTCTCATCGGACCAGAGCACCTTCATCCATACATTTTGGGAGTCTCCCACATGCTTTTTCTCAAACTCAAAACATGCCATTTTGTTTTTTGCTGAAAGTAATGGCTTTCTTCTGGCCACTCTGCCATAAAGCCCAACTCTATGGAGCTTATGGTGTATTGTCATCCTATGTACATATACTCCAGTCTCTGCTATGGAACTCTGCAGCTCCTCCAGAGTTACCTTAGGTGTCTGTGCTGCCTCTCTGAATAATGCCCTCCTTGCCCGGTCCGTGAGTTTTGGTGGGTGCCTGTGTCTTGGCAGGTTTGCTGTTGTGCCATGTTCTTTCCATTTGGTTATGATAGATTTGATGGTGCTCCTGGGGATCATCAAAGATTTGGATATTTTTTGATAACCTAACCCTGACTTGTACTTCTCAACAACATTGTCCCTTACTTGTTTGGAGAGTTCCTTGGTCTTCATGGCAGTGTTTGGTTAGTGGTGCCTCTTGCTTAGGTGTTGCAGCCTCGGGGGCCTTTCAAAAAAAGGTGTGCATATGTAATGACAGATCATGTGACACATAGAATGCATACAGGTGGATATCAGTTCACTAATTATGTGACTTCTGAAGATAATTGGTTGCACCAGAGCTTTTTATGGGCTTCATAACCAAGGGGGTGAATACATACACACATGCCAATTTTCTGTTTTCTATTTCTAAAAAATAGTTTTATGTATATATTTTCATTTCACTTCACCAACTTAGACTATTGTGTTCTGATCCATCACATACAATTCAGATTAACAAAACATTGAACTTAAGGCTGTAATGTAACAAAATAGGTAAAAAGTCAAGGGGGTGAATACTTTTGAAAGGCACTGTATATAGTCAATCTGATTTTTATGTTGTCCATCTGGTGATGTCCATGGGTAGCGTTGTATCTGAGGCTGTTGAAGAGGGTGTTTGCCATGTTCATAGAATTATCTTGACAAAATTCTTCTAATCTCTGATGATATATTTTGTACTCCAAGGCTAAACTTGCCAGTCATTTCATGAGTCTTTTGGTTCCCTCCTTCAGCATTCCAATCTCCTATGATGATAGTAACTTTTCTTGGTGTTATATCTATGACGTGTTGAAGGTCTTCATAGAACTGGACAACTTCAGCCTCTTCAGAATCCATGGTTGGCGCATAGGCTTGGATCACTGTGATGTTAAATGGCTTGCCTTGAATTCAAATTGAAATCATTCTGTCATTTATTGGGTTGTAACCGAGCACTGCTTTGGCCACTCTTTGATTGACTAGGATGTCTACTCCATTTCTTGTGTGGCAATCTTGACCACAGTAGAAGATCTGGTGGTGGTCTGATGTGACATGTCCCATTCCAGACCATTTAAGTTCACTATTCAAATTGTAACCTTGTCATCTCATTCTTGACCACATCTAGTGTTCCTTGGTTGATATTTCTAACATTCCCGGTCCCTATGCTGAATTGTTCTTTGCAGTAGCAGACTTTCCTTTCCAGTCCAAACACATTCGCAGCTGGGTGTCCTTTCGGCTTTCGCTCAACTACTTCATTAGATCTGGTGCTACCTGTACTTGCCATGTGCTCTTCCTCAGTAAAGTGGTAGGCACCTTGTGACCAGAGGGGACCCTTGAAAATACCTTGAAAATTTGGTATTCAATTCATTTTGACAAGGAAAAATACCTCAGAATGTGCAACCCACTCACTATTGACGAGCACAACCAGTGACATAACAATCAAGAGAGCTCTTCAAGAAAATTGGGGATTTCAATGGTGCCTTTCATGCCAAAGTGGGTGTGATAAAAGACAAAAATGGTAGGGACTTAACAGAAGAAGATCAGATAAAAAAGAAGTGGCAGGAATACACTGAAGATCTATACAGGAAGCAGCACTGAGGATGTTAACAAGAAGGATCTTAACAGCAGTGATGACCTCAATAGTTTCTCTAATGAGCTGGAGCCAGACATCTTGGAGAGCGAAGTGAGATGTCTTCCTGATAACAAGGCTGCAAGAGTTGATGGAATCCCAATTGCGCTATTAAAAATTCTACAAGATGATGCTGTGAAAAAAATAATAAGAAGAAAAAAAATAATAATAAGAAAAAAAGAAAAAAAAAAAAATATATATATATATATATATATTAATAATAATAAATGTTTTGCCCTGGGGACCTTCCATTCACTAGCTCTGCCCCTTTCTGTATGGCCACTAGACTGGCCTCTTTCTCTTTGGCAGAAAACGTTGATGGTAATAAATCTATTGGCGCTATCTTAATTTATCAGTTTTTGTGTGTTTATCTTCTACAGGTATTAACAAATATTTTATGCAGGAGCGCCTGTGCTGCACATCCTCTCCCTGTGGCTGGTGGCTCCACTCCCTTGTTTAATATATTTTGAGAAATATACCAACTTTCCTGATTATATTTCATCATCAGGTTAACAAAAGCACATCAATTGAAGTCTGTGGGTATGCTTTTTGATTAAAGCTGATGATTCATATACACTTTTTGCTTTTCAGAAAGCATTCTCAGCTGTTAGCCAATGTATTACAATGCCTTCCATTTAGCAGGATAGGATATGGCTTTTGCAGTAACAATTTTGTTGAACTAAAACGCCTCTGTTCAGTTTTGCACAGAAATGTTTTATCCCTGGATTAAGAATTTAGTACCTTAAACCTTTGCTGTCTTACTTTTCGAACATTACTTATAGGCAAACACCACAGGAGCTAATTATACTATGCTTCCTCTGGCATTTGTTTCATTCACTGGAATGTAAATCTTTAATTCCATGATTCATTACTAATGCAGTGCTCTTGTTTAGCTGGGGTCATTTGTTTCCTATAATTTATACAAATGTTCAGAGAAATATGCCTATAAACCAACTATTGTTTATTAATTTATGCATTTTAAACTGTTTTAACTACTAGTACAACAATGCAAGACAATTGATATCAAATTACCACAACATATTATAATTTCCATTGTAACTTATTATGTTCTATAGACATTGTAACCTATATAATTTTTCAGAAACCACATCACATACATAGATCAACTATTTCAAGATTTGATTAACTGTAGCAGTTACAATAGATGAAAAAAATCAGAAAGTATTGCAGATGTGCCAACTATTGCTAAATATTTTCAATTTATGGTTAAAAGGCCACAGACAGTATATAGTTAATATGTTCCCTGATATAGATTTGTTATACATACATGTCAACCTATCACTGAATTCTGTTATTAAATAACTCTACAGGATTTTATGACGCAGCATAATTTTGTCTGTTTTATTACTGAGCCATTACAAAGCAATAACATTTTCCACTTTATCAGAAAGAAAAGAAAACAGAGGAAACTGAAGTTCTCTGTAGAGCAAAACCTTTTGGATTTCTTAATGAGACAAATCATGTACACTGATGAAATATAGTAGTCACACAAAGATAGTCTGAGATAGTGACACAGTAAAGACTGAATAGTCCTTTCTGACTGCAATTAAAATAATCCCACATTTGAAAAGGAAATTTGATGTTTTGGACAGCTAACCAATACAAAGGGATTTCCCTCTTTTGATTCAACTCACACAACATTCCATATATCATACTTTAACAGCACTTGCAGATTTGTAGCTTTCTCTCTCTTAATGAAGCTGACATAACTACACTCAAGACCACACACCATTTGATAGAGCACTTCTGGTGACAACTATACCTCAGCTGCAATTATATATGTTAATACTATGAGACACACACAGCAATATCTGGGCTAATACATTTTAACTCTATCTATTTTATCTATATGTATAACTTTATCTATTTGTGTAATATTTAAAACTTGATTTCCACTATCCAAAAGATGACAGAACATCTTGAGTACACCTATGTCACATATCTAGCCATATGACAAGGCATCATATACCACAAAGGGACATGATGCACATATAACATGTAATATTAAAGTACCACAATATAGAACAATATCCTGTCTATTTATGTACTAACATAATGTCAGTACCTCTGTTATTCACTAAAATGTTTAGCTGGCTTTGTTGACATAAACACTACATTTGAATTAGCAGCTTCCAAGGAAACCTACATTTTCTTTCTCAAAGGGCTGACAAATTACAATTGTCAAAACAGGACCAGGGAAGTATACGGTAGGTTAATAAAAAGAGTAAGAAATAATGATCACGTCATATTTCTTTAGATGTAGGAAAAATTCTGTTTTTGTTATCATTCCGGCACAAATAATGACAGCGCAGTGATCATTGTTAGGTATAATAGAGTAATATTTGTGTCTGCTGCCAGAAACAAATTGAAAGATGCAAGGCACAATTTCCTATATTGGTAAGTCATATTTAGAGCCTAAGAGAATCAATCATAATCTCTTACACTAAGCAAAATAACAAATAGCTTTTGAATTGGAAAAGTATCTTATATCTTTCAAGATACAAATAGAGGAGATCTGTACAAATGTCGACCAAAATGAATCACTTTAATGGACCCTTAAAACCATGAATCTCTTAAAATCACATGCAAAATACAGTATAAGTAGAAAACCACCATGACATTATAAAGAGCAAATTTATGCAACAGACACACTTACCCTAATCTTAAATAAAATTAGAATCTATCCATGCAGCATGGTGATTGGTAAGTAGGAGGCTCAATATGAGCAGCAGTGATTTGATGTGCAAATTAAATTTGAGGACATTTGTGACACACACATCAAAATCGAAAGTACATGTTGGTTCAGTAGGTGCAAAGCACCAGGGCCCATTACAGGGTATGGGCCCGTTGCTACCAGAGTAGCCTGGGGTTCTGAGGAACTCTTAGTTTATTTGGGGAGAGGTTGAAAAGTAGTTCCTAGAAAGATAGATAGATAGATAGATAGATAGATGGAGGGGGGAGAGAGACAGGGGGGTGAGAGGAGGCGGGAGACACAAAGGAGTGAGGGGGAGAGACACAGGGAAGAGAAATGATGGGGAAGAGACACAGGGGAGGGGGGGGACACACAGGTGTGGGAGAGGATGGGGGTAGACACACAGAGGAGGGGGAGAGAGACATAGAGGAGGAGGGGAGAGACACAGGGGAGTGAGAGGAGGGGGGAAGAGAAATAGGAGTGAGAGGAGGGTGAGAGAGACACAGGGGAATGAGAGGGGAGAGAGACGCAGAGGGGGGGAGAAACACAGAGGAGGGGGGGAGAGACACAGGGGAGTGAGAGGAGGGGGGAATTGACACAGGGGAGTGAGAGGAGGTGGGAAGAGACACAGAGGAGTGAGAGGAGGTGGAGAGAGACACAAATGAGTGAGAGGAGGGGGGAGAGACACAAAGGAGTGAGAGGAGGGGGAAGAGACACAGGGGAGTGAGAGGAGGGGGAGAGACACAAAGGAGGGAGAGGAGGGGGAAGAGACACAGGGGAGAGGGAGACACAGGGGTAGGAGAGAAGGGGGGTAGACACATAAGGGAGGAAGAGGAGGGGGGAAGAGACACAGGGGAGGGGGAAGACACAGGGGTAGGAGAGGATAGGGTAGACACACAGAGGAGGAGGAGAGAGACATAGAGGAGGAGAGGAGAGACACAGGGGAGTGAGAGGAGGGGGGAAGAGAAACAGGAGTGAGAGGAGGGTGAGAGAGACACAGGGGAATGAGAGGGGAGAGAGACGCAGAGGGGGGGGAGAAACACAGAGTAGGGGGGGGAGAGACACAGGGGAGTGAGAGGAGGGGGGAATTGACACAGGGGAGTGAGGGGAGGTGGGAAGAGACACAGAGGAGTGAGAGGAGGTGGGGAGAGACACAAAGGAGTGAGAGGAGGGGGGAGAGACACAAAGGAGTGAGAGGAGGGGGAAGAGACACAGGGGAGTGAGAGGAGGGGGAGAGACACAAAGGAGGGAGAGGAGGGGGGAAGAGACACAGGGGAGGGGGGAGACACAGGGGTAGGAGAGGAGGGGGGTAGACACATAGGGGAGGAAGAGGAGGGGGAAGAGACACAGGGGAGGGGGAAGACACAGGGGTAGGAGAGGAGGGGGGTAGACACATAGGGGAGGGAGAGGAGGGGTGAGAGACACAGGGGAATGAGAGGGGGAGAGACACAGAGGAGGGGGAGAGACACAGGGGAGTGAGAGGGGGGAAACACAAAAAGGAGTCAGAGGAGGGGGAAGATACAGAGGAGGAGGGGGGAGACACATAGGGGTGGGAGAGGAGGGGGAAGAGATATAGGGGAGGGGGGAGACACACAGGGGTGAGAGAGGAGGGTGGGAGACACACAGGGGAGGGAGAGGAGGGGGGAGAGTCACAAGGGTTGGAGAGGAGGGGGGAGAGACACAGGGGAGGGAGAGGATTAACCATTAAACATTTTTTTTGTAGAAATGAATACTTTCTGGACATCCTCAAATCCAGGCCTGTGTGCAGCCCATCAGGACAGAACTTGGACACCCCTGTGTTATAGCTTCTGACATTATTCTTATTTATACCAACCAGCGTGCTTTTCCTGTTTTATCACCACCACAGTGAACACTAATCATCTTAAAGTAAGTAGCACAGAGGGAGTATGTGTCCAAAATGCTTGACTTTCAAGCTTAACTATTTACCACTTCACCTCAAAATCACATATATAGTTGTGAGCAAGCGGGCTGTTGCTCACGAGGGCCGCAGTTGCTGGCATGGAGCGGACCTCACAAAATTTATGGAGTTACAAAAGCAAAATACAAGACACGTTACGACCCATTACACACTCGCAAAAAACGATCCTAAACCCATGCACATGAAAACATAAAAAACACAATAAATACACACAACAAATACATAAAAAGCTTACCTACAGCAAGGGAGGCACCCAGGACCTCAAAAACTGAAGTTACACCTTAATTTAACTCCAAATAAAAGAGTTTAGACACTCAAAAATCCCCTAAGCGAGAGAAAAAATGGCCGCCGGAAAAAAAACGAAAACGAGGCTACAGCACTCTAAAGACGCAAAACACCACCAAACACCTACGCGCGACCCCAAAAACATTAGAAACACAATAAATACACACATCAAACACATAAAAAGGTGACCCAGGACCTCTGCAAGTGAAGTTACACTTCGATTTAACTCCAAATTTCAGAGTTTAGACACCCGAAAATCACCTAAGCGAGAGAAAAAATGCCAGCCGAACAAAACGAAAACGAGGCTAAAGGACCCTAAACACGTAAAACACCACCAAACACCTACGGATTTTCCGAAAAAGTCGGACGAAAACAAGGACGCTAAATCAGCCACAGCCGCATACCACACGTTAGGCGCCATTTTAGAACACTAACTTATACAATCCGGAAGTACACAGCTACCCTAACGGCTTTGCCTCGCGCACGCACACTATCACACTGCACACATTCATGACGCTTACACAGCAGCTCCACAGCACTGATGATGCAGCAACATGAAAACAGATTGCCAACTCTTCAACACAATGCTTCCTGCATATATTACTTCACAATAGGTAAAGTATATTCATTTCTTATTTTATTAATTATTCATTGCCATACCAAAAAAAAACAGCCTCGCAATGAGCGCCGAACAAAATTAATTTTGCACCCAAACAACATTACCTGCCTTACAATCTTATTGCCGTCATTTTTTGACGGGCAAGTCGCTAGTGTTTAATAACAATCAGTTGCACCACTATTTATTTCATATTTATACTTTACATTCCTGCAATGTCTACCTTTGTCGCTTTAACTAATTTACAATAATTACATTAATTTAAATTGTATAATTAAAGAGTGTCTCAGTCTTCCCACACCAAGGTGGAACAAAAAACTATTTTGAGGGGCACAGTCGTAATGATAGTTCACTGCAGTACTACTATGAGAATGCTCTGTCTGGAGAAAGGCATATACAAATGTATTACTGTTATTCAATGGATCATCTGACAACCCATGTAAATGAAGTTCATATAACAGTAACCTATTTGATCTAATACCTACCCATGTCATTCTAAGATGAAAATATGAAAATAACATTTGACTTCTTTAATTAATGCCTATTATTCACAAGATCATTATTTTCATTGAAAGGTAATCATTTTAGAATGTCATCAAATTGTTGATTATATGTAGGCTTCAGACCCCCTGATATTTCAGAAGGGCCCAATAATTCAACTTCAATTTAGACCTAGTCTCTTGACACAATTAGGTGTTTAAACTTAATAAGATGTTGCTATTGGTGCCAGTCATATGACACAGTTCATTTACGAACTAGGCTCCCGCTTTGAAATATGTTGCCAGGTTAAAGGGTGTGAAAAATAAATGCTGGTGTCTAACTGAATTCCTGTTCCCTGTTCCGTGAGTTTATTTTAAATCTTTATATAATTATTTTAGTATTATTATTTTTCTTATTCTTCCCCCTACTTACACACAGGAGGGTGAAGGAAGAGAAAGTATTCTGGGATATCCACTTAAAGGCATGTCTAATTTTCCTTGGTTATGAATGCATCTGACAGAGGAGAATCAGTAGTGTATGTAAACTTTTTTGCACGAAAAAATACCAAAGTAAACATTTAAAAACATACCTCTAAGTTAGCAAAATGTCTTGTAATTTCTAACTGTTGACTTAGAGTTAAAACCCTCTTGAAACACAGGCTAAATTAGCATTCAATTCATAATGCAAATGTTGCCAATGAGGAGCATGCAGAGGCAGTTGAAAGATTTGTATCAAAGTCTGGGGTTCCTGGCAGTGCTGCAAAGCATCCTTGGATATGTAAATTGGCACCAAGTTAGAAGGTGCTATGCATTTTAATAAAATAGTCTCTCTGTGTAGCACATTCAAACTTGATTATCATCCCTGCAGGTTGTCCATTCCCTGCATCAACTACTGTGGTTGGTATTCTTTTTGTCTCTCTCACACACTCACTCACTCATTCACTCACCCACCTCTCATTCTCTGTGGTGACAGTTGCATCTCTCACACACACAAAGCTCTGTCTGCTGATCACTGTTGAGGGAAGGGACAGAACACAGATTGCAGACACAGCAGAGAGCAGGAAGCAGGTCGGCGGGTCACTTCCCAGCAGTGACTTGGGGGCTGACATCAGTGCTCTCCTATCGGCTGAGGTAGACACAGCAGGAGAATAATGGGTTCCCAAATGCTCCAAGCTGATTGGGGTGGGGTGGGGGGAGGTCAGGAGCCTGTGTAGACACCACTGGGGGCGTCAACATAATGATTAGAGGGATTTTTAGATATTAATAAAAATAAAATGTTTTATGAAATGTGCTGCATATATAAATTATGTTTTTTGCTTTTTGCAGAAATATAATAACCCATGAAATCATGATAACATTGTTTGAGATAAATCACAAACATTTAAAATTGTGTAAAACATAATGTAAATCTAAGGTAAATATAGTCCTTAAAAAAGCTAAGTATTGCTAACATATTAATTATTATGAATATATAATGACTAGCGACTTGCCCGTCAAAAAATGACGGCAATGAGATGTGTATGTTTGGAAAGTTGTTTAATTATTAATATCCGTATTTGACATTTCAGGAACGGTTTCTAAAAAATGACGGTCAATAAAAGAAAGTGTTGAAATGGTGTTTGTCACACAATGTGAGTGTACTGTGTGCCTCAAGTAACTAAATTCCTCAAAAAGCAGAAATCTACATGACATAAAATAAGAAAAACTAAAATCACCAAAAATAAAAAATGTACATTACAGAAGCCAAAAAAGAAACCTAAGTGACCAAAAATAAAAAAAGGAACATTACAGAAAATAAAAAAATACATTACAACCTCCCGTCAGTACAAAATGTTTTAAAAAATTACAGACCTGAAAATGAAATACATATAGTACATACATATAATACAATACAACACAATTAAATAAAATAAAATACAATACAATTAAATAAAATACAATAGAACCCTATGTAATATACATGCCACTATCTAATATACATGCCACTATCTACTATACATACCACTATGTACTATACATGCCACTATCTAATATAAATGCCACTATGTAATATATATGCCACTATATAATGTAATATACATCCCACTATGTAATATACAATACTATATAATAATACATCCCCCTATCCCTGTAGTATACAATACATGCTATCTATATATATATATATATATAGCTACCCTAATTGTAAGGTACAATAAAATAATTAAGACCACTTACCTTTGAGATGTTTCTTCAGATCAGCAACCTACGGTAAAAACCTAAGTGCCCAAAAATAAAAAAAGGAACATTAAAGAAAATAAAAAATATATTACAGGCTTCCGTCAGTACAAAATGTTTAAAAAAATGACACACCTGAAAATGAAATACATATAGTACATACATATAATACAATACAACACAATAAAATAAAATAAAATACAATACAATTAAATAAAATACAATAGAACCCTATGTAATATACATGCCACTATCTAATATAAATGCCACTATGTAATATATATGCCACTATATAATGTAATATACATCCCACTATGTAATATACAATACTATCTAATAATACATCCCCCTATCTATGTAGTATACAATACATGCTATCTATATATATATATATATATATATATATATATATATAGCTACCCTAATTGTAAGGTACAATAAAATAATTAAGACCACTTACCTTTGAGATGTTTCTTCAGATCAGCAACCTACGGTAAAAACCTAAGTGCCCAAAAATAAAAAAAGGAACATTACAGAAAATAAAAAAAATACATTACAACCTTCCGTCAGTACAAAATGTTTAAAAAAATTACACACCTGAAAATGAAATACATATAGTACATACATATAATGCAATACAACAAAATAAAATAAAATAAAATACAATACAATTAAACAAAAAACAATAGAACCCTATGTAATATATATGCCACTAGCTACTATACATGCCACTATCTACTATACATGCCACTATGTAATATAAATGCCACTATCTAATATAAATGCCACTATGTAATATATATGCCACAATATAATGTAATATACATCCCACTATGTAATATACAATGCTATCTAATAATACATCCCCCTATCTATGTATTATACAATACATGCTATCTATCTATATATATATATATATATATATATATATATATATATATATATATATATATATATATATATATAGCTACCCTAATTGTAAGGTACAATAAAATAATTAAGACCACTTACCTTTAAGATGTTCCTTCAGATCAGCAACCTACGGTAAAAAATGATCCAAAAATTAATACAACACGTTTACATGAAATTCCTAAACATTCTAAACATTGTAAACATTGTAAACATTCTAAATATTCTAAATATTCTAAATATTGTAAATATTATACTCACCTTTCCAGCATGTCCCGTTCCAGCATGTCACGTCCTCCATGTTCCGTCCGCCATGTTCCGTCGGCCATCTTGCGTGTTGTCCGGCGGTACTCCTTTAAAAAAAAAACATTACATTACTAAACATAAAGCAAAGTAAAATAAACACAATCTACATTATACTTACCTTTCCGCAATGTCTCGGGCCTCCTTGTCTTCTGCGGAAGCGTCCGCGCCTTTAAAAAAAAAAAAAACGACACACATCTGCCCTGGCGGATGTCTCCAACGCTAATGACCTTCCTATGGAGTGTTCCAGAGTAAAATTGGCAATGGCGGCTTCTGATTGGCTGAAAAGGCTGTCTATCAAATTCAGCCAATGAGAAGACCCTATTTGTGAACCAATAAAAAAAAGTATACACCCCAAAATACAACGCTTTATTTGAACCAATCCTAAGGCTTTATTGCCATCAGCCAATCACAATGGAATATACCCCCACTTACTGATTGGTGAAGACATCTGCGCCTTCCCATTGGCTGTAATATTGATTGATTTTAACAGTAGCCAATGAGAATGTGCAAATCCTTCACCAATCAGTACGTGAGGGTGTATTCCATTGTGATTGGCTATTGTCAGTGCAACCAATCAGAATGCGCAGAGGCTCCAACCAATCACCCTGTGGGGGTGTATTCCATTGTGATTGGCTGAAAGCATCTGCAACTTGTGATTGGTTTAAATAAAGATTGATAGGTGCATTATCCAATCAGAGTGGGATTTTAGGGTGTATCCCTTTCTGATTGACTCACACATTGGCGCCTCCTGATTGGGGGAATTTGATAGACAGAGTTTTCAACCAATCAGAAGGCGCCATTGCTTGTTTTCTTCCGGAAAATTCTCCTGGAGCCTCATTAGCATCGGGGATGTCCGGGAGTGCGGATGTAAGTATTTTTTTTTTTTTTTACAGGGCGTGGCAGAAGAGGATCCGGAGGAGGCCGGAGACATTGCAGGTAGGTAAGTATAATGTAGATTATGTTTATTTTATTTTGATGTATGTGTATTAATGTTGTGTTTTTTTTAACAGGTGCCGCGCCGGAGAAGGATTTAAAGAATGCCGGACGTGACATGGCGGAAAGGTGAGTAGAATATTTATAATGTATAGAATGTATATAATGTATAGAATGTCTATAATGTTTATTTTATAAGTGTAAACGTGTTGCACTAATTTGTTGTAATTTTTTTTTCGTAGGTGGCTGATCGCAATGGACATCTGCAAAGGTAAGTGGTCTTAATTTTTTTATTTTAGCTTAGACTTAGATTAGTTAATATATAGATAGCATTTATTGTATGTTAGCTAGGGGTATGTGTTTTATATAGATAGGATAGGATGGATTGTAGATTAAATTGTGTTATTTATTTAGATAGATTGGTAATGTATTATTATATAGATAGGATGTATATTAGATTATGCTATTTATTTAGATAGATTGGGTATGTATTATTATATAGATAGGATGTATATTAGATTATGGTAACTATTTAGATAGATTGGGGATGTATTATTATATAGATAGGATGTATATTAGATTATGGTATTAATTTAGATAGATTGGGAATGTATTATTATATATATAGGATGTATATTAGATTATGCTGTTTATTTAGATAGATTGTGTAATGTATATTAGATAGTGGTGTATTGTATTGTAATTGTATGTAATTGTATTGTAATTGTATGTATTTGTATTGTATGTATTTGTATTATATGTATTTCCCTTTCAGGTGTGTATTTTTTTTTCTTTATTTACCTTTTTTTATTTTTTGTGACTTAGGTTTTTTTATTTTGTGTAATGTAGTTTATTTTTTTTGTGAGTTAGTTTTTTATTTCATGTAATGTAGATTTTTTTGTGACTTTAGGCTTTTTTATTTTCTGTAATTAGAGTGGTGGGGGTTAATAGGGGGTAGGTAGTGTAGATGTTAATAGGTTAGTGTAGAGGGTGTTTAGTTGATCTTTAATGTTTTATTGGGGGTGGTATAGAGCAGTATAGTGTTAATACTTAGTGTCATGATGGTCCTTGTGGTTAATGTAGTGTTGTAACAGGCCCATAATGGTGTTAATATACCCTTATGGGACTGATGGGGTTAAATAGAGGCTTATGGGGGTCTGTATTGCCCCCCATAAGTGACAGGGTTAATGAAGGGCTTATGGGGGTCTGTATTGACCCCCATGAGTGACAGGCTTAATGAAGGGCTTATGGAGGTCTCTATTGACCCCCATGAGTGACAGGGTTAATAAGGGTTTTATGGGGGTCTGTATTGAACCCCATGACTGACAGGCTGACAGTGTATTTTTTTTTTTTCTTTTACAACAGGTCCTTTAAGGACCTGTAACGCGGGAATTTTTAATTTTGATTGCAGCGGGGGTCCCTGATCGCGTGCAATCGGGACCCCCACTGCGATAGTTAATGTGGGGTTAATGCAGGGCTTGGAGCTTATCTCGGATCCCCTGCGGTTAATCCGGGTTTCCGATCTTATCTCGGATCCCTTCCTGGGTAAGTTGTAGGTGGCTGAGCGGTCCTGGGTCTTTGAGCCTCGTTTTCATTTTTTTTGGCGGCCATTTTTTCTCTCGCTTTGGGGATTTTCGTGTGTGTGAACTCAGGAATTTGTACTTAAATGGAGGTGTAACTTCACTTTCAGAGGTCCTGGGTGCCCCCCCCCCCCTTGCTATGGGTAAGCTTTTTATGTTGTTTTTGTGAGTATTTGGTGTGTTTTGACTGTTTTTAGGTGCGCACAGTTCCGCCACTTGTCGTGTGTGTGGGTGTTTGTTACGTTAAGGTTGGTTCTAAGGTTAATGCAGGTTTCCGAGGTGAGCCTCGTTTTTGTTTTTTTCGGCTGCCATTTTTTCTCTCGCTTAGGGGATTTTCGTGTTTTTGAACTCAGGAATTTGGACTTAAATGGAGGTGTAACTTCACTTTCAGAGGTCCTTGGTGCCCCCCCCCCCCTTGCTATGGGTAAGCTTTTTATGTTGTTTTTGTGAGTATTTGTTGTGTTTTCACTGTTTGTAGTGGCGCGCGGGTCGGCCGTTATAGTGGGATTCTTAGAGCGTGCCGGTTACGTTAAGATTGCCTCATTCCCTAAGTGCTTTGCGAGGATCCGCATTGCAAATGCGGCCCCTCGGTTCGCGAGGACCCACATTTGCGGAAGCGAGGGGCTCAGTTGCTGTCATGGAGCGCCTTCGGCGCTCCATACCAGCAACTGAGGCCCTCGTCCCCGGTGTGTGTGTGTGTGTGTAACCGATGTGAGGCGCCTTTGAGATTTTGTGTTTTTAAAAGTCGTGTGTGTGTGTGTTAACACAGCCGACGTTGGAGCCTCCACCTCTGCAAATGCGGACCGTCGCTTTGCGAGGATCCGCATTTGCGGGGATGGTACGTTGGGTTTTTTTTGGCTGGGAGGTTGGGGTTTTTTTGTTAAAAAGTCGTGTGTGTGGTGTGTTTGTGTTAAGACAGCCGACATTGAGCCACCACCTCCGCAAATGCGGACCCTCGCTTCGCGCATTTGCGGGGACGTTGGGATGCTCCACCACCGCAAATGCGTCCCCTCGCTTCAAAAGCGTTAGCAACAACTCGCATGCTCACAACTATATATGTGATAATATGTATAATAATTATTTTTCAAAGTAATTTGAAGGCAGAACAAGACATAAGGCTTGGAAGATGTAGGAAACACATTGGCAAGTAGACAAAGTTCCTTTCATTAGTGGTAAGTTTTATACTACTAAAATTAACTCAACTTATAAAAAGAAGTCTTGTGGAGTATCAATCTTGTTTAGCAAAAATATTAATATTAAAGAAAATTTCAGGGAAGTTGATCTAGAAGGGAGATACATTATATGAGATGGAAAAAATAACCAATTCATACTGAATATATATGCCCCAAACGAGAGACAGATGAGGTTTTTGAATAAATTACTTAAATGGATTAAGAATATTAAAATGGGCTGATTAATTATTTGTGGCGATTTTATTATGTTATGAAATACAACTTTAGAAAATCAGCCAAACCTAACTCTCCCGATGCGTTTATAGCAAGGAAAACTACATTCTTCCATGATTCCATCCTAATATTTTATCTGTATGATGTTTGGTGACTTTGGCATGGAGATGCAAGAGATTATGCGTTTTACTCGCACCGCCATGTGTCCTATTCTAGGATAGATTATTTTATGGTGGATTTAGAGACATTGGCAGCTGTTAAATCTTCTAAGATTGATATAATTAAATGGTCTGACCATGTCAGGATTGAACTACAACTCAATGATCAAATGATTTATAAAAAAAAAAATCTAGAAATAGAATGGATAGTTTCTTATTTAATAAACCTCATAAACAAATCTTATTATGGGATGAAATAGATACATTTTTCCATATCAATTAGAATTCGGTTAATGAATGCTCCACGATCTGGAATGCCCATAAAGCATATATAAGAGGTGTTTACTCTCATGGGTTTCATTTAGAGAGAAAAAACAGGGGTCTCCCACTTCGGGAACTTTATGTGCTTATAGCTTAACTCAAAAGACAGAACAAATTTTCTCTGTCAGCTGATATAATGAGAGATATATTAAAGATAAAAACTAAAATAAAGAAAATATATTAAATACAAGTTGATAATTATTTGTGGAAACTCCAATAGAGAAGTGAATTGGTCTAAAACGGAAGCATTAACCATAAATCTAGATAAAGAAGATATTATCAGCCTTATTAAATTGCGAAATAATAAGCACACAGCATATTTTTTTTACAGAAGTTTTTAGTTAGTGAAGACCTTGCTTTTGGATAGAAGTTTCACCAATAATAATAATAATAACTAAAAACTTCTGTAAAAAAATATGTTGTGTGCTTAATTAGAGCCCTTTTAAATTTACCGAATCGCAATTTAATAAGGCTGTAAAAATCTTTAAATAACATCTGGGAAATTAATTGGGAAGCAAATAGAATTTTCTATCTGGGAATAAAGTTTTCTCAGAAATTGGAGGAAATCACTAGAATAAATGTCACTAAATTGTATGAAAAATGAAATCTCAATTGGCTAAGTGGAAATAAAACATGTTGTTTTGGTTTGGCAGAGTCTCAGCCATAAAGATGTCTATTTTGCCCCTAATAAACTACTTATTTAGATGTTTGCCATTAGTGGTACCCAATTCTATAATTAAGAAATATCAAGCTTTAATTGATTCATTCATTTGTAACGGGGGAAAAAACAGAATTAAATTAACAACGATTAGGAAGAGTTTCATGAAAGGTGGTATCGCTTCCCCTTGTATTGAAGATTATTACATAGCCGTAATGTTATCACATTTTATAGCCTGTTCCGCAAAAAAGAAACAAAATAGTTGGTTAAATATACAGATATTGGCCAATAATTTCTCAATAGCTGATTGTCTTTGGTATGATAATTTATCTTGTAGAGTAAATAAAAATCTGTCTATAGTAATTAAAACAGGTTTAAAATTTTGGTTCAAATGGAAAAAGAAATGTAATCTGTCTGTATTTCCATCCCCTGGTATACCACTATCTTGGTTAAGTAATAGTCTCAATCTCCCCTCCCTTCATGAGTGGAGCAACTGGAACTTACCTCTATGAGGAGATTTATTTGATAAAGGCAAATTCAAACCTTTCTCTAAACTGCGATTAGATTTCAACTTGCCAATAAATAAATGGCTAGAATATGAAGGAGTGAAGAATACTATCATGAATTCTAGATATATACAGTTTTATTAAATTGTGATTGTGCCAATTGAATAGGGTGCTATATAAGCACATAGCATATTTTATTTACAGAAGTTTGTGGTTAGTTAACATCTATCCAAAAGCAAGGTCTTCAATAACTAAAAACTTCTGTCAAAAAATATGCTATGTGCTTATATAGAGCAAATGTTATGAGATTTTGAAAAAAAACAATGTTTTAGAGAAAACTCCTGGTATACAGAAATGGGAGAAAGAATACAATAGTCCAATTGCATTAGAAAGTTGGTCTAGGGCATTTACACTTTCACAGAAAATTATTAAAAACCAATCATATAGAGAGTTATACTTTAAAGTGGCACAGAGGTGGTACTTCGTCTCACTTAAATTAGCATTAATTAACAAAAATGTAAACCTAGGACTATGCTGGAGACTCTGCAATCAACAAGGGTCTCATAAACACATTTGGTGAGATTGTGAACCCATTGGAAAGCTGTGGAACTAAATCTTTGAATATGTCTCTAGAGTTTGCGGTAGTTCTATTGCTCCTTCATGTGAAATGGCCATACTCCATATTATGGAGGATAGACTTAGCCTTGAGAAAAATACCTTTATTATTCAGGTAGTCTCAGTGGTTAAATGGTTGTTGGTTAAATGCTGGAAATCGGATCTAGTTCCATCATTGAACGAAGTAATAACAGTTCTTGAAACAACAGAGAATTTGAAACAAATATAGCGGGTTTGGGTATTGAATTATCTAGATTTAATAGTTGGAAGATTTGGGATAAATATCACCACTCACTGATTTAACATGATTATCCTCACCCAGTCTTTGTATGTATGTATGTATGTATGCCAAATTGTTTATGTATACTGTACTCCTTTTTACTGCTGTATTTGTTGTTTATGTAAAACAATTGTAATTTGTAAATAAACAAAACAAAAAAAACAAAAAAAAGATATAATAAAATATTTACAAAATGTGAGGGGTGTACTCACTTTTGTGAGATACTGTAGCTAGTCCTACCACTGGCTTCAACAGCTTTTTGTATACTTTCCATACAGATTTTAGACAAACATACTGTGGTTGAGCGACACCTAAGTATGAGTTTTGCTTAAATAAAAGTTGCAAGGTTGAGCCAGGCAAGTAGTGAAAAACCTACTTTGCCTTGGAGAAATAAACACAAAAACCAGGGATGTACAGGGGGGAAAAAAATCTGGTTAGCCTAAGGCAGCATAAAATCTTGTACAACCCTGGACCATTGAGCACATCTGTTGGTCTTGTGATAACATTTAAGCTTTCTGAAAAATATGGTTTTGTAAAATACAAGATATCACCAAATGTGTATTACCTATGACTTCGGAATAATTAAAGAATACTGTTAACATAATTTGACTCTTAGAAACTGGTGTTGGTACACATTAAGGGGTAATAGATCAAAAATATTTTTGGTTTCTTTGGGATAGGTATGTGGAATTAAATACTGCTAAAGTACTATCTTTGGAGACTCATTATTAGGTATAGCATCTCACACTTCAGGCAGTCCTAAAGTGGGGAGGGAGACATGAAAGGGGCTAATAGTTTTGTTTTTATATTTTGTTTGTTTTGTTTTGTTGTTTTACCTTTTCTGATACTTAAAAGGTGCAAGTTCTGGCTAAAGGTGAGGTGAAAAAGATGTTAAATGTTGCCCCGTAAAGTTAGTTAACTGTAGGCCTGATTACATAGCTACCTTACAGAGAGGTACTTGTTAAACATTATGACCTTAGTAAGTGTATTGTATAAACATAAATGTTATTGTATAAATCTCTACTGTTAGTAATTGGTTACTGCAATGGTCTGTTTGTATGCTTCTTTCAAGACATTAAATACCAAAAGCCTCATATCAAAAGGAGTTCCTGAGAATCTGTAAAACTGAGGTTCCTGCACTTGCCATAAAGTTAACAGAGGCTATCTGTTGATCCCTTATCAGGAGGCAGTTGGTCTCTGTGAGGAATAATAGATAAAAGAATTGGGCCTTAGGGTGTATGATGATGGAACTCTATAAACGCTTTCTCAGGAGAAGTAAACAAAGCCAAGTGGCAGGACAGCTATGTGAGGGGTATTTATCAATCAACTACATTGCTAGTAGAACAAAAGGGAATGTGCAGTCCAGTCTAAAAGAAGGAAGCCAGAGGAAGAGGTACAGCAGAGTTGCTGAGGAGTGTTAGAGATCAGTCCAGTCCTGACCAGAGACCTGAATGGAGATGGATCTTGATGTATGATGTATTTTGTATAACATAATGTAGAATTCTTATAAGTGTTCTTCTTATAAATATCATTGTTATGCTTATTGTTTGTTATTTGTTTGTCTAAAACCAATCTTGTAACAATTTTTTTGCTTTATGTACAATATATATATATTTTTATAACTATACCTTATTTGTCTCTTTTACAATTAACTTGCCCAAAAGAATATAGTATTTGTAGAAAGTATACATTAATTTCTTACAAAAGATGGCGAGCCAGCCAGTAGGGATTTATTGTGACTATCAAGCATATTTGTAAGTGTAATATTGTGCATAAATCAATTCACTGTTGTCTAAATGTTTGCTATAGTTTTAACATTTTATGTACAAGTCTTGTGCTTTACTGACTATGGCAGATACACAATTGAAAAGCAAGTATTAATAGTTTACTAGTTAATTATTAGTAGTAAGTTCCTTAGTTATTTGCTTTTCTGCATTATTAAAATTGTACAATTTTGTATCAAGCAATGGAGGGCTTAATGAAAAAGGTTGCCAATGCCAAGGATCCTGAGCTTATAATTAGTTGTATTTTGGATGCTTCAGATCCTTTGTTTCAAGTTCAAGATTATGTGGCAATTTTTTTTATAAATGTGTTTTGAAACAAAAAGTGTCTGACCAAACTACTGGTTTTGAGGTAACTGCCAGTACTGCTGTTGCAACGGGTTTAACTAATCAAGAGACACTGTTAAAGAATAAAAAATTGTGCTGTTAGAATGAGCAACTTCTTCAACTGCTGAGAGATGTAAAGTGTCTAGCATCTTCTAGTCATAAAGAGGCTGACCATTCTCATTGTATAGCAGAAAGCAGTGATCTTAGGGCATATGTAGGCAAAAGAGATGCAATGGTGGCTGCTTTTCATTTCTCACAATCCAATTAAAATCATGTCCAGAAAATAGACTGGAATGTTTAGTAGATATGAAAAAGAAGACTGTTTGAAAATGTCTCCAGTCTCTATTGAGTATAGGAGGGCTGCGCAGGGGCAGGTGGTTACAGAAACACAAAGAACTTGGCCGTATATATTCATGATAAGAATGGAACAGTTTGCAAAAATGCATGGTCATCTGAATTTGTCAGATACATTTGCTGTGTGATCTTTGCCAGCAATTCAGTATTTTTGGATTATCAGTATCTACCAGTGTCATAACTAGATGGACAGCTGGACATGGTGCGCATAAAGTACTGTCACAGGTTCAGGGTTAACATGTATGTGTTGTTATTGATGTACTGTGATCAACCATTTTCTCTAGCTGGGGCCAGGTTGACTGGTTCTTGACCCCAAATTACATAAACTCCCCAGATGTCTTAACAACAAGAATTACTAACACTCCTGTGTTACTTCCCCCTCCACGACCTGAGCAGAGCAGGCCATATAGTATAAACACAGGCTCTTGCAAAAGATCAAAGCATAATACATTTCCAGACCCCTCTATCTGGTCTAAAAGGGGTCATAAAAGTGAATCAACCTCTTAACAATTACCCCCTCCCCCTGTCAGCCAGGAAAAACACGCCAGAATGAAAGGTGGAGAAAGTGTTGTAAAAGATACTGGATGGGAAATAATAAACTGAGTCTGCTTGTACTAAACAAGGATATTGATGTTCTTTTTGTGTTCTAAACCAAGGGATGACAGTTTAAGCATACATCAGCATTGTGTATGAGTTAAGAAAGATAACAGAACTATGGCAATGGATCCTAGCTGATACTTTGCCCCTACACACTGGGAGAACTCTTCTGACTTGGATTCCAGCCAGTCCTGTGTACTGTTATGCTGTGTTGAATTCATTGCTGCTTAAAGGGATTTTCAAAAGAACCCTTGGTCCTACAGTGACAGAATAGGATCATAACAACCAGCAATTAGTCTTTTTTAAATTGTACATTATCTAAAAAGAGCAGATGATATTTTAAGGGAGAGAAAAAAGAAACAAATGCAGAGTTTTGTAGTTCAAAACACCTCACCTGAAACAAAATTGAACTCCAATGCAAATATTATATCTTGCTTTGCATGTGGACAATTGGGACATTTTGCCAGAGGCTGTAAAATGTGATAAATTCCCCTCCTAGTTCAAAGAGAAGGCCCAGTAATACTAAGTGGACACAAAATATTGAGAACATCCGGAATCACATTATGTGTGAACCAAAAGTATCAGATAAGGTAAATAGAAGCATTCCATGTATCCCTAGAGTTCTTTATCATGTGCTGAAATCCCAAAATGACATGCTCAAGGCAGAGAACTTCCAACTTGAATAAAATAGAGACATAGTTAGGAAAGAATGAGAATGTCTAAGAGTATGATTGGATCAGGTAAAATCAAATCATAGAAGAGAAAATGAACGGCTCATAAATCTGTATAAAAGCCCTGTCTAGCTTGTTCTCTGGTTTTACTTTTACAGAGACACAGAAATGGCCAAGCATGGATGAGAGTGTGGAAGAACATCCCTTTTACAGGGTTTTCTAATGTTAAAATGTTTTTTATTCTTAAGGAAACCTCTAATTTTCTTTTATATAGTCAGGTGGGCCAAATTCTAAAATATAATTGTTGTGATGTTTTATTATTTTTAACACACATACCCTAAAATGCCTGCACTGTCAGCCTACCTTTTTTTAAAGGACTGTTGCCACAAAGAGGCCTGTACATGTTAGCAAGCATTTTAACTGCATATTTTGTGAAGCAGTCACAGACTCTGATGTTTGTGTTTTAATGCCTCATAATAATTGTTTTTGTTTGTTTGTTCTATTTAATAACAAACAGTGTTTACAAAATTAGTATATAGATTGCATGTTATCCTTTATTTTTGATGAATGTACATATAGTTTAAGCCATGAAGGAATCATTCAAATTGACTTTTTTTATTGTTTTTGATTTTCTGAAGGAGGGTTGCTACAAAGGAACCTCCCCAAATATTCTGGAGCTACATAAATAAGAGTGTAAATGTACTACCGCAATGAATATTTATTGTGTATGACTAATTAGGAAATCAGAATATAATACACCATTTGTTAGTTATTTGTGGTCAATCATTTTAGCTTTTACTCTATGTGCAGATCTCAGTTAGAATCTGATCACCCTAATTTAGGAATGGCTAGGGATGTTTGGGTTATTATGATTTGCTGTTTTTATTATTTTCTATTTCTTGTTTTAGAAAGCCAGATTTGAAGGTTATATGGACATACTGAGACATGAGTGAGATGTACAACCTTAGTGATTCCACTACGGTTGTGCAGCTCATGCTTTACATTTAATAATGGGTCTAAAACATTCTGGAAGCTATAGAGAGATCCTGGCTTATCAAACACATCTTCCATTTCCAGAGTGACTACCTAGTCACATTTAATGTTTTCACTAAAGTGCCTAATAAAGGTGCTACAAACATCTACACACTTTTCCACAATTGCAAACAATTAAGTGTCCTTTAGTGTTTTCTTCAAAGCAAACACTACACCATACTAAAAACAACATAAGAGTCATGGAAGCAAGAAAGCCATGTGTAACATGAACCTCTCAAAAAGATATAGTAAGGGTCAGAGGCAGAACATAATGGTGGAAGTAGAAATAGTGGCACACAGATGCGACAAGTTGGTATGGAAGTGTAAATAGACTTGTGACTGAGGAAAAAGCTGCAGTAATGGAAGGATGATATGATGATGCAAATAATGGCTAAAGAAGCCTAACTTAATATCGTAAAATGTTTGCTATGAACGCTTATATAATTAGTCCAAATTTAACTCACAGCGCCCTAAATTTATTAGAGAAAGTATTGGTTGTTGCCAAATTGTTTCAGTAAACTGTATTGCTTTGAAATTTCACACACACATCTGCTCTACACATAATAACAGATATTTATTTGTATGGTTTCGGAGAGCTAATTCTTTACAAAATTATTGTAAAATATGGCTTATAGTAAGGTAATTTTTAAACATTATGATCTTACTAAGTGCATTTTATAAATATATGTTATTGTATAAATGTAATTGTTAATAATTGGCTACTGCGAAGGTGTATTTGTATACTTCTTTTAGTACATTAAACGCCAGAGGCCTCACATCAAAAGGGATTCCTGAGAATCTGTAAAAACTCAGGTTCCTGCATATGCTATAGAATTGAAATAGAGGGGAGATCTATTGAGACCTAAACAGGAGACAGTTGGTCTGTGTGAGAGATAATAGAAAACAAAATGTTTTTAGCTTAGGCTGATAGATAATGAAACTCTACAAACACCGTCTCACGAGGAATAAACAAATCCAAGTGGCAAGACAGCTGTGTGAGGGGTATTTATCAATTAACTACACTGCTAGTATAAAAACTGCTTTTTTGTGACACTGTTGGGGGAAGTTATGAGTTTTAAGTAATTAAAGTAAATAAATGTAATTTAAAGTTTGGATGTGCAGCCAGTCCAAGAGTAGGATGCCAGAGGAAAAAGTCTAGCAGAGTTGCTGAGATTAGTCCAGTCCTGACCATAGACCTGAATGGAGATGGATCTTTAAGTATGATAATGTAAAATGTGTATAAGTTTCCATTTTGTAAATATAATTGTCATGTTTATTGTCTGTTATCTGCTTGTCTAAAACCCATCTTGTTACATTCTTTTGGTTTATGTACAATATATGTTAATTTTTTATACCTTATTTGTCTGTTTGATTATTTACCTGCTCAAAAGAATATAGTATTCTTATGGTATTCTATGGAACACCGGCAGAGCTAGAGAATGGAGGACCCTGGTGCAAAAAAAAAAATTGCCCCCTCCACTTGAGGTGGGGTTGTAAAATTTTGTTTGCACTGGGCCTGGTGCCAATTGATTCCTTGACCCTGTTCGAAACCACCTCCCATAACAGCACATCTCCCCAAGACCCTTTCTCATTGCTCCCTTCCACAAGACCCCTTTCCATATTGTCTCCCCTTCCCCTACCTTATGCCTGTGCAAAGCTCCTATACCTGCAGCACAACCCCAGGATGCAAACTCTCCACTTGCACCATTCCTTCCAAGATAGCACAAAATCCTTGTCAGCAGCCATTCCCTCTCAGCATCCAGTCTCACATTATATAAAAACCATCCCTATCTCCTTTGCACATCTTCACAGAATCCACCCCCTGTACTTTGCTGTCACTTACAGTCCTTGCTCTCTCACTTTCTTTACTTATACACATCCACAGCCTGCTAAACTGCTCCAAACTGCCACTTCTTGGAGCTTCAGAAAAAAATGCTCTCTTTGAAACAGGTATCCATTAGTTTCCAGTCAGGGGAGGGTGAGAATGCAACCAGGGAGGCCTGAGAAGGGGCAGAGGGGGGGGGGGAGGGGCAGAGAAAGTCAAGGGTCCTGGGAGGTGCCTAGAAAGTTAAGTTGGGTGGGAAGGTCTCAAGGGGGCCCCTACACTATAGAAAAGGAGGAGGGCCCTGGGACACTTCCCCACTTGCAACACTGGAAGATCTGCCCCTGCTATGGAAGTGTAAAATATTATTATTAATAATTTTTTACACTGCCATGGGATCTGCCACAAGGCTGACTCACAGATACAAGAGCTATTTTGGGATCCTTTATGTATCTATTATCTGTTCTTGCGAGAACTTGCAGAGCAAATAGGATGGTCTGTAACTCTTACAGGACCGATGTAATAAAACTTTATGTAAGATGTTTGGTAGCAACAGGGGGGATGGGGGAGACAAATCCCTCTCAGATTACAGGCACCTCCTGTGCCTTTAACTGTCAGATTTATCTGATCTGCAGCTCTTACAAGATCACGCAACATAATCTTGTATGATCTCATGAGACCAGGCTGTCAGAGTTATCCTGACAGGGCAGCAAAATGCACAAAAGGTGAGGGGGAAGGGGGAGAGACGAGATCACAGGGAAATATATCTGAGAGAGAGATATGCATATAGAGATAGATATATTGATATATAGATAGATAGATAGATAGATAGATAGATAGATAGATAGAGATTACAGTATATATGTAGATCAAGATTATATAAATTATATATATATATATATATATATATATATACTGATAGAGTATATACACACACTTGCATATATATATATATATATATATATATATATATATATATATATATATATACAGTATATATATATATATATATATATATATACTAGCGACTTGCCCGTCAAAAATGACGGCAATAAAAATTGAAGCCTGGCAATGGGGTTTGTCACACATTGCGAGCCTTTCCCACCCTCTACTTTATTGAGCTCGCAATGAGTGCCTTCGGCGCTAATTACGGGCCTCGAAATGAGCGCCTTCTGAGCTCATTGCGAGTCTCTCTACCCCTCTACTTGACGGGAGGGGCTCATTGCGAGCCTCTCCCCCTCTACTTTACTGGCCTTGCGATGAGCTCCTTCAATGAGTGGCATTGGTGCTCAATGTTAGCCTCTCCCTCCCTCTACTTTCTCTCCCTCCCCTGCTCTCTCTCCCTTGTTTCTCCTTCCCCTCTCTCCCTCCCCTGTGTCTGTTCCCCCTCTCACTCCCCTGTCTCTTCCCCCCTCTCTTGTTTCTCCTTCCCCCTCCCCTGTGTCTTTCCCCTCTCCCTCCCCTGTGTATTTCCATTCTCCCTCGCCTGTGTCTTCCCCCCCTCTTTTTCCTGTGTCTTTCTCCCCCCTCCCTCCCGTGTCACTTCACCCCGTCTCCCTCCCCTGTGTCTCGTATCCTCTCCTCCCTCCCCTGTGTCTCTTCCCCCACTGCCCCTTGTCTCTTCCCCCCTCTGCTGTGTCTCCTCCCCCATTCTGTCCCACCCCTGTGTCTATTCCTCCTCTCCCTTCCCTTTTTCACTTCCTAACCTCCTCTCTATCCCGTGTCTTCCCCCTCTCCCTCCCCTGTGTCTTTCCCCCCTCTTTTCCCTGTGTCTTTCTCCCCCTCCCTCCCATGTCTCTTCACCCCATCTCCCTGACCTGTGTCTCTTATCCTCTCCTCCCTCCCCTGTGTCTCTTCCCCCCCCTGCCCCTTGTCTCTTCCCCCTTCCGCTGTGTCTCCTTCCCCATCCTGTCCCACCCCTGTGTCTATTCCTCCTCTCCCTCCCCTGTTTCTCTTCCTCACCTCCTCACCCTCCCCTGTGTCTCTCTTCCCCCCTCCCCTGTGTCTCTCTTCCCCCTCCTCTCCCTGCCCTGTGTCTCTCTTCCCCCTCCTCTCCCTCCCCTATGTCTCTCTTCCCCCTCCTCTCTCTCCCAGTGTCTCTCTTCCCCCCTCCTCTCCCTCCCACCTCCTCTCCCTCCCCTTTGCATCTCTTCCTCGTTCCCTGTGTCTCTTTTCCTCCTCCTCTCCCTCCCCTGTGTCTCTCTTCCTCCTCCTCTCCCTCCCCTGCGTCTCTCTTCCCCCTCCTCTCCCTCCCCAGTGTCTCTCTTCCCCCCTCCTCTCCCTCCCCTGTGTCTCTCTTCCCATCCTCCTCTCCCTCCCCTGTGTCTCTCTTCCCATCCTCCTCTCCTTCCCCTGAGCCTCTCTTCCCCCTCCTCTCCCTCCAGTGTCTCTTCCCCTCCCCTGTATCTGACTTCCCCTGTCCCCTGTGTCTCTCTTTCCCCCTCCTCTCCCTCCCTCATGTATCTTCATCCCCTCCTCTCCTCGACGTGTCTCTCTTACCCTCTTCCCCCTGCCGTGTCTCTCTTCCCCCACTCCTCCCTCACCTCAATGCGTCTAAATGCTTAAGACGCGCGCGCACGCTCATGTGCCCGTCTTCGCGTGAGCGTGCGCACGCGCCCGCACGGTAGTGCTCGCGCACGCGTCTCGCACGGTCGTGCGCCACCAGAGAAGAGGCTGCAGGGCTTATGTGGTGTGAGCATCAGTGGGGTAAAGGGAGCCGTGGCAGGGGGGGTTGTTAAAACTGCGAACTGTCGTCAGTTGCGGCCCTCGCAGTTTGACAATTATAATATGTGATAAATATATATCTGTGTGCATATATACTCTATCCCCCCAGATTTGTTTCCCTTCCTACACCCCTGGGTAGCAGCAGGGAAGAGTTCAATCGTAGGAACACTAATAACAGGTTACTTGTAGAGATGTCGCGGACAGTTTGCCCGCGGACTATTCGCATCGATTTTGGCATGTTCGCGTTCGCATCGGACGGCGAACACATGCGCTTTTGGGTTCGCCCCCTATTCTTTATCATTGAGGAAACTTTGACCCTGCACCTCACAGTCAGCAGACACATTCCAGCCAATCAGCAGCATACACTCCCTTCCAGAGCCTTCCATTTGAAGGGCAGCATACATTTTAGAATCATTCTGAAGCTGCATTCGTTGTGAGAGGACAGATAGTGTAGCTGCTGGAGATTTAATAGGGAAATAGATAGCCAGGCTGTGTATTTAGCTTCCACTACAATTAATCTAATTTCAGTTGCCTGCCTGTGTCAGGCTCACAGCTTATATTGTGCTCAGTGAAATAAAACAACACTTTTTTGACTGTAATAGATTGAATAGCAATTGCCTGCCTACAGGCATGTGTGTGAAGCCTATTGCATCTACTCTGCCAACTTTTGCCAGTGCACAGTGACACTCATATCTGGTGGCACCTTAGATTGCACGCGCAGTGCCCCAAATTTGAAGTAGGAGGTCTGACCAAGCATCTTTTTCCATCTCTCTGTTCCAAAAATCAATGCCCTATACACGTCCCCTAATAGTAGACGTAACAGGGAATAAACCGATAGGAATAGTACTACTTACACACCTTCTAATAACGCAGACAGAGGCAACGCAGAGAGAGGAGTCTGAAGAAGAGGATCCAGAGGAGGAAGGTGGGTTTGAGGAGGTGGAAGACCAAACACAGCAGGCGTCCCAAGGGGCTTGTTGTCACCTTTCGGGGACCCTTAAAGGCTGGGTGGAGGAAGAGACCTTCAATAACATCAGTGAGGACAAGGAACGGGACATGGCTAGCTTGGTATCCAACCTTGTGCAAATGGGGAGTTTGCGGTTGTGCAAAGGGACTGTTTGCGGTTGTCTGCGGTGCATTAAACGGGGAGATTGGTCTGTTACTGTGAAGCGGGTGTAACCCTTACACTACCTGATCGATACAACATCATACCTGATGTTTTAAAGCATGTTATTCCAAACAATTTAGGAATGTTAGGTGATTTATGCCCTTTATGGATTAAAACCAGACTCTGCATCAACTATGTAATTTTCCGTGGGAGTTTTGCCATGGATCCCCCTCCGGCATGCCACAGTCCAGGTGTTAGTCCCCTTGAATCAACTTTCCCATCACTATTGTGGCCAGAAAGAGTCCCTGTGGGCTTTGAAATTCGCCTGCCCATTGAAGTCTATGGCGGTTCGCCGGGTTCGCCCGTTCGCAAACATTTGATTGAAGTTTGTGTCCGATGTTCGCGAACCGAAAATTTGATGTTCGCGACATCACTAGTTACTTGTAGCTTTGGGTGGAATGCAATAACTACATTAAGACTTATGTAAACATTTCACTCCAAATATTTTTTACAGGAGACCTACAGTATATTGCTAAAGTAATTAAAAATGTGAACACCATTTATAGATATTAATATAATAAAAACACTGGCAGTGTTGCGTCTATTTATGAAGTATCAGTGCTAAATTTGTCTACAGCTTATTGTTTTACAAGTCACTATAAATCAAATGGATCACATACCTTTACAAAAATCTGAAACACATATATATCAGTGTGTTCACCAGCATTGGGAGATTGGTTTCAGCCCTACAGGTTTATTTGTAAGTTGTGAAAGCCTTGTACATTGCTAGGCTATCTGTGGATATTTACACTGGCTACATTGTCAAAGTGGCTGCCTTCTTGACAAGATGGTTGCTGCATTTTTATTTCTGCGTTTCTAGCTATAACAGGACTCTGGAGACTTATGTGTGAAGGAAAAGCACACATTCTTTATACATTTATAGTGCACATGGTCTGAGATGTTAAAAGTACTGGTATTTATGTTGGCTATACAGTTTATGTTGGCTCGACTACATCTTTATTGCCCAGAGTGAGTTCTTCACATTTTTATTAAATAGCCAAAAAAAACAACTATTAAATACACTAGGATTTATGTTACATTCTGTTAACACTCCAGTTTCATGAAGTTAAATTGGCCTTTGAAAAGGAAGAAAAAGAGTAAACTGCAGACTCCAACACAAAATTACATAATATTCAAATATAATGAAAATCAACATTTACAGCATTATCCTAGTAAAATCTAAGAATTGCCTACTTTACCTAGGAAGATCATCATTTATTTTAAGCACTAAAAACCTGATATATGGTACTTTATCTTTTATAAGTATCTTTAGGTAATGGCTGGAATCTGGTTAAATAAAGGATTACTATGAGAAAAATGCACCTGTTTTAAGGAACATGGAACTCATGTATTTTTAAAAATCATGTATTTTAAAGAGCAGGTAAAGATTACAAAATTGTATTTACTATTGTACACTTGTGTTGCAAGTTTCTCTCTCACAAACTAAGATTTGGGTATATCCGGTTACTGCACAAATGTAATTATTGAGCTCTGTTGACATTGACATATTTAAGCGTACTCTTAAGGAAATGCAGTTACTCTTAGTTTTTAGATTAACTTTTTCGGGTGCAGTTAGGTGTATTTGATCTTGACAGCCACTGTGCTAATTTATTGCAAAAATAGGAGACACTGTCTCAATTTAATAATCAAGAATTTTCCCTTTCCCTATACCAAAACCATTTCCATTTACCATTATAGCTCAACATTAACAATACATGTCCCAAAAAAAGCAAATCATTTAATATAAATAACATATGAACAAATGCTTAATCAATTAATTGATTTAAATATCTAAATAGCTCTATAGTTTTATAAAATTGAAAAGGATGAACAACATAAATGTATAGTTTGATTATAAAACAATGATTCCACATATGCACTGATCAGATCAGTGGAGTTGGCAGTTGCCAAAGAAAGTCAATGAAAATAAATGTATAAGTATTCTGGAAGATAAAGGAAATGTAACAGCATGCATACAAATTATTATACGAAAGTAAACAACACCAACGGTGTTAAAACCCATCATTACATCGCAATAATATACAAAACTGAAAAATTAAATATATTTTAAAAATAAATTGTACAATTAGAATCACAATATGTTAGCCAAAGCACTACTCCTACTACTATATAACTTAATTTCTCCCCTAGCCACTGCATGGGGGCCCACCGTATAAACAGGTTCCCAACCTCCAGAGACCAGTGCTATCTCCAAGGAGTGGGCTCAGATGAATAGGCTCACCTGTGTTCATTTAAGATATGTGTTTGGTATAAGGACTATAATAAAAAACAACAGAAGGACATAGCACAAATACAAAAGACAAAAAAAGCACCCTGGACCAAATGTGATATATTTTCAAAATCTATTGCACTCACAAATGTTGTAGGTGTACACAGACTTCTATCTTAAACAACAAATCACACTTCAATAAAGCTGAGTAAATAAAAACACACTGGCATTATAAATAAATTATACAACAAGATTTTTTATATATATATATATATATATATATATATATATATATATTGTGGTGTACTGCCCCCCAGTGGATGGTGCAAGACACACAGTAGGGAGGAAATCTGCTTCAGGTAACTTGGAGTTAATCCCCTGCAGCTGGGCTAATTGGAGCTGCAGGTGAGAAATGCCTTTTTAAAAAAGCACACACAAAGATAAAGGGGCGCTGATTAGGCTCTGGCTTGGGAAGCTGTGAGGAGTGTGTGTAGCTGCAGTCAGTTTGAAGAAGCAGTGAGAGCAGAGTGTGGAGTCTGCTGAAAGAGGCCCAGTTGGTGTGATGCTGCTAGCAAGCTAGAGCCAGCAAACAGAGAAAGGTTTGCTTGCTGTTCCTGTGGATCTTTAACCTGGGATGGATGCCGCTGGCAAAGAATCCGTAAGGACATTAGAAGCTGAGGATCTGTGGAGTGAGGGAAAGAATCTCCAGCAAACAGAGAAAGTACAGCTGCCTGTGTAAAGCCCTAAAGACGGAGAGAGAGAGAGTTTTGTATTTAGAGGATTTGCAAACCTATTTGCCAATAAGGAGCTGCAAAGACCGACAGAGACATTGGATTATAAGGTATGCAAATTATTATTTCAAACCCCAGGGCAGAGACTGGGTGTTTTGGACTTGCAGCGCAGTAAGAGGAACTGGGGTATCAAAGGGGCCCTGGGGTAGAGCATAAGAAGAGAGGACGGGTCTATGCTCTAGGGCGGTTGTTTCTTCACCCAGTAAAAGATATCCTGCCTTACAGAAACTATAAGAGTGCATACAGGAATAGGAAAACAGTACTACATTTATTTGTCCCCTGAGACAGACAAGCTGCTTAGGTATAGTTATGGCATTCCTGAAGTTCAGTTAGAACGTTTATGCAGATGTTTATTTTCAATCATTCTGTTTATATTGTTTTTGTTTGTATAATAAAATCCTATTTACTGCACTACTTATGAACCGTTCTTTCAAAGTGGGAACAGTTTATACGGTCATCCTTGTCACAATATATATATATATATATATATATATATATATATATATATATATATATATATATATATATATATATATATATATCGATGAACAATCAGAGTATTGCAGTATATAGTGATACCTTTTTTTATTGGACAAACATAATTATAGTTTTCATGACGAGCTTTCCAGAGCGGACCTCTCTTTGTCAAGTCAGAGGCAGTACTAATTATAGATTCCCAAATTAGGCAAAAACATCCAGGATTCACAAACAATGTTCTGTTCAGCTAACTGTGCAAGTATGTAGGGGTGCTGACCAAAGTAAATACATTGGGGTTGTAAATCTTAAGGAACCATAAAGCTGTAACCAAACAGAAAGAAAGCAGGGAAAAAAATATTTATATAAATATCTATAATAATGAATGTTAGAGGTTGCACAAAATGTTGGTAAGGAGATAAAAATTCCATATTTATAGTAAGACCTGAGTTATTAGTGTTAAAGAGCATAATCATTTTGATTTCAAATGCCTTTATTACCTTAGTGTTTTAAAAAAAAAATTGAGTATTTTGATTTTTAGATTTTTCATGGGTGAAATGGTGCCCGACTGGAGCACAGTAACTCTCCTCATGGTGTTTATTGATGGAATGTCTTTGTAGATTCACCCTAATATGTAATTTTTGACTGATTTCCCCAATGTAACAGCCTCTCTCACATACAGTACATTCTATATTGTAAACTACATTAATGATATACATGAATATGACCCTCTGATGGTATAGGTCGTGTTGTGTCGAGTGGCTGTTTTGAGCCATTTTGTTTGTTATGCTCTTCGTTGGCTAATCTACTGTTCACCAATGTTTGTCTGAGATTTGGTGGCTGCCTAAATGCAAGAATGGGGGATTTGGGGAATATATGTTTTTTATTCTGTGTCCTCTGTTAGCTGTGGTTGTAGATCCTTAAATATTTTATGTATTCCTTCTAGAACCAGATGGTATGTGGTTACCAGAGGTGTACAGAAGGTAATTTCTTTAGTTTTGTATTACAGCAGTTAATCCCGGGGTGTTTTGATTGCAGAGGTTACTTTCTGTGTAATGAACTTAGGTTTGTAACCCTTTCGCCTGAAGAGTCAGACAGTGTTTTTAAATGTTTATCATGGTCCTCAGTGTTTGAACATATGCGGTGGTATCTGATGGCTTGACTATGGATAATTGCTTGTTTAGTATGTGAGGGATGAAAGCTAGTTTCCTATATACAGATGAGTTAAGTTTACCATTGGTGATGGATATGGTGGGGTCCAGAAAGTGCACCTGTTCTGCACAGTAATCCATTTTAAATTTAATAGATGGGTGGAAGGTATTCAAGTCAGTGTGGAAATCTCTGAGTTTTTTTTCTCCCTCTGTCAATATGATGAACAGGTCATCTACGTAACGGTAGTATCTGTAAGGTATGTGGACAAGAATCTCTGTTCCAGGTCAGCCCATAAATAAATTAGCATATTGTGGTGCCATTTTGATACCCATTGCAGTCCCCATTATTTGCAGGTAAACATGTTCGTTGAAGATAAAGTAATTGTGGGTCAGGATATATTCTAGTATTTTGGTGATTGTATCAAGGTTGTGTGTTGAGAGGAATTTGAGGCATGCCTCAGTGCCATCTTTGTGTGGGGTGTTGCTGTAAAGATATTCAACATCCATGCTTATGAGTAGTGCGTTAGCAGGCAGGTCCTTAAGGTTTGTTAAGAAAGTCAGTGGTGTCTTGTATATAGCTGCTGGTGTTTGTAACTAGTGGCTTAAGGATATTTTCAACAAGACGTCATAACTGTTCAGTCAGTGTGTCCAGACCTGTAACAACTGGTCTCCCTAGGCTGCCTGGTTTGTGGATCTTGGGCAACATGTAGAAACTCCCAGTTGTAGGATGGGTGGGTATGAGTTGCTCCAATTCATGCTGCACGCTCTTGGGGAACATTCAAATGAGTTCCCTGACCGATAGTACAATCCTCTGAAGGGTTCTGGTCCAATTTTTTGTAATAGGTACGTTCTATCAATTGCCTGTTACCTTCTTGTATGTAATCCAGAGTGTTAAAAGTCACAACTGCATTCCATTTTGTCTGCTGGTTTGATTGTGATGTTAGGGTTTCCTTTTAAGCCCTTGATGGCAGCTCTTTCTTATAGAGAGATATTGTATAAGTATCTTTATGCTGATTTGTTACCAAGGAAGCCATTCTCAGGCAAACTTACACCTATATATACCTATATTTCAACCTGAATATAAGTGTAAATTCAAATACATTTGATGGATTTGTTGTCTAACTTGATAATACACAATCCCATTATGTAATATCTGTTCCTGTCCAAATCATCCGTCTGTTGGGCATTTGTGCACACAGAGACAAGAATTTACACAGACCCAAAAGTTCTGGTATAAAACTTCTTGTATTCTTCCCAACGAACGAACCCCCCCAAATACAACATAGGAACTTATATAATATAAGTTGATCAGATATAACAATCGTACGACTCATTGTTAGACAGTGAGTGAGTTATTGATTGGTTGACAAGGTAGGAAGGGTCCTTCCATATTTGGTCTCGGATGTTGATGTCATTATGGTCAGTTTATGTGAAGCTTCTGATTGGCTCTGGAAGGTGGCGGGGCTCATATCCTTATTTGGTCATGGATATGAATGTCATCTGGGAGCTCCCGGATATGATTCAGTAGCCATCTTAGGACTCCCAGGATATAGTTCAGTAGCCATCTTAGGACTCCCAGGATACAGCTCAGTAGCCATCTTAGGACTCTCAGGAAATAAAGAATAAAAGCAATTAGTGCCTTATCTTATGATATATTGTAAGGAAAGGAATGCAGCATGGACATAATATACATTTTCATGAATTTCGTCCACAACATATATACCTATATTTCAACCTGAATATAAGTGTAAATTCAAATACATTTGATGGATTTGTTGTCTAACTTGATAATACACAATAACCACAGAAATCAAATACTATACCGAAAGGTAAACTATATATATAAACACACTTACATATATACACATGCTTAAAATATCTGCTCTCCTGCCATAAACTTGCAGAATATCATTCTCCTTGTCCCCTCCAGTTTTGCTGGATTCCTTCCCATTTTCTTGTTTTGTCTGTCTGAGTGATGTAGTAAACATGTCCTTGAAAACACTAAAACATTGGCTTTTTGAAGCCTCCATTAACACGGTCTCAGATGAGGGACAGGTATCTGCCTGTGTCTCACCTCTAAGAGATTACCCATTGCCCAGAAAGTACAGAGGTCAGAGTTCACATCTGATCAAAGCTACAGATGGAATGAATAAGTGCAGTAGCACTCATCGACTGTCCCGCTTAGTTTCCTGATGCTGTTGAACGCCTGCTGTAGGGCTTTAGATTTGCAAATGTCAATGTGTTCTAGCTACAGCGTTTTGACTAATTCTGGCAATCAATCAGGCTGGTGGGGTTTAATTTAAGAGGAAGAAGGACTTATACCTACAACACAGTCAGTTAAATTACACTTACAAAGTATCATGAGAAATAGGAGCTGGCATATGCAGCTTTTTCTAAGTACTTGTTTCCCAGGTAACTCCTGCACTCTTTGACTGAGCGCTGAACCTTCTTCTTACTGTCAGGCATTAGAGCACAGCTCTTCCTAAATAATGTCTAATGGCAACTGACAGCCCCTACCAAGCCCAAACAGTCAGCAGTATATATGTTCCGATAAATTATAATGTGCTGCTCATGTGCCTCATGCCACATGGGGCCCATACAAAAGTAACTCCTGTATCCTCCTGAGGGCGGGTCTGTGGGGAATAAATGTATCTTAATGTAATTAGTCCCATGGCATAAACCCTGGATGGATATAAAATCTCTGTTAATTTTCTAATGAAAGGATGCCACATCCTTGAGGCATTTAACAACATGATTAAATGTAAACAAGCTCATGGTAGAGTAGTTGTCATCATCATGTTCCAGGCCGTCAACTGTTTTCAAAAATCCAAAATGGAAGCCTTGCTATTTGATAGTTTGTTACATATATCACAAGGTGATGTTTCCTCATACTACAATGGTTCTTTAATCAATGCTGCAGCCCAAGCTGTTGGTATAGTTGGCAATATTAATTAAACTATTTATCCTTAGATGGCAGCAGTGTGAATGATTTTACATTTACTTTGGTAAAGTCCTAAAGTTCAATTTAATGCCCTTTTTATACCCTGAGTATTATAATCACTCCATGTCTTTATAAAGTCTCAAGAGAGACCCTTACTGAATACAGATTGACCCTTTTTAAATAAATCAGCCTTGTGGTACATTGTGTTACTGATAGCAATAAAGATACAGCAGGTTCCCTAGTATATAGAGACATGTTGAGAACCAGACACATACAACCAGATCAAGAATAAAACAGGATATGCAAGAAACTGTAGTGTAACAACATTTCTCCTTAGGGATAGTAAGGCAACACAAACTGGCCATCAACTTTTAACATCAAGTCTATACATTCATTAAAAATTGAGTCTGTCCAGATCGTATATCTGTTGTCCAGGGAAGAGCAAAACAGGGATTTTTCTTGCAGAGATCTGTTCAGCTTTAGGTGACATGGATGGGGTGCTGCATTTTGCTTTAGCTGATATGCTAACTTGCAAGTCATCATTATTATAGCATTATGGTACTGCCACAGTTTTATATACCTTTTCTTTGTTTGGTCTAGCAATACTAGGGTCGTCTGTAGACTGGCCATAGGTGTATGTCACTGGTTACTCTGCCATTTGTAGATCCATTCTATTACGTTCTATTAGAGACTGCCTTCTACTTCGATAAGATGAGAGCAACCTTCTGTAAACAGGATCCCAACCTCCAGAGACCAGTGCTATCTCCAAGGAGTGGGTTCAAATTAATAGGCTTTCCTGTATTCAGTTCAGATAAGTGTTTTGTTGACAAATTATTTTTTAATTAGTAAATTTGTTTCCTCCTATGCAGTTTATCAAGTATACCCTGCACTACACAGGTTTCAAGTACCTTATTTGCTACTAGCAGTGAACTCTTCAGTCTCCTTGACATGAGGTGCTGTGCTGGACTACACATCATGGAGTATCCCTGTAAAGAAGGTTGGCTTTTCATGGGTTATTACTATCATGTTTAGCTCTCTTGCACAGATTCTTCACTATTTCAATGGCAGATGCAGCCTTTCCATTAACTTGTGGATGCCATTGTGAAAAGGTGAGATGTTTAAACTCCCAATTACCTATAAATTGTTTGAATTGTTCACATACAAATTGAACTCCATTGTCTGAGGTCACACTGTCTTGTTGACCATAATGTGGAAACTGTGACGTGCAATGATCGATTGCAGTGACAGTAGACAAATCAGAGATCAGCTCAGTCTCCCAGAAATCAGAATGGTCAGTAGTTACTAGAAATATGTGCCTTGAATAGTAGATTAGGTCCATGCAGGAGCCATAATGGTTTATTTAATTTGCAAATGTGCATATTCTTTGCAGGTAGAATGCCTGACAATATCTCTAATCTCATTTTGCATATTGTGCATGTAACACTTTTCTGCACCAACGTAAATTGAGTGGAGCATGCCCGCATTCTCTGCTGTGTAATATTGCAATGATCATCATCAGCACTTTGTGCAGCATCCCATTTTGAATGCTGATTTTGTCCCTGAATGTCTAATATCGTCACACTGGGAATGATCTTCCATTGAATCTTGCCAGCTATCTAAGACTGTTGACTAGCGATGTCGCGAACATCCAATTTTCGGTTCGCGAACCGCGGACGCGAACTTCATCAAATGTTCGCGAACGGACGAACCGCCATAGACTTCAATGGGCAGGCGAACTTCAAAACCCACAGGGACTCTTTCTGGCCACAATAGTGATGGGAAAGTTGTTTAAAGGGGACTAACACCTGGACTGTGGCATGCCGGATGGGGATCCATGGCAAAACTCCCACGGAAAATTACATAGTTGATGCAGAGTCTGGTTTTAAGCCATAAAGGGCATTAATCACCTAACATTCCTAAATTGTTTGGAATAACATGCTTTAAAACATCAGGTATGATGTTGTATCGATCAGGTAGTGTAAGGGTTACACTCGGTTCACAGTAACAGACCAATCTCCCTGTTTAATGCACCGCAAACAACCGCAAACAGTCCCTTTGCACAACCGCAAACTCCCCATTTGCACAAGGTTGGATACCAAGCTAGCCATGTCCCGTTCCTTGTCCTCACTGATGTCATTGAAGGTCTCTTCCTCCACCCAGCCACCAAGGGTCCCCGAAAGGTGAACACAAGCCCCCTGTGACGCCTGCTGTGTTTAGTCTTCCACCTCCTCAAAGCCACCTTCCTCCTCTGACTCCTCTTCTTCAGACTCCTCTCTCTGCGTTGCCTCTGCGTTATTATAAGGTGTGTACTGTTAAGTAGTACTATTCCTATTGGTTTAATCCCTGTTACGTCCACTATTAGGGGACGTGTATATGGCATTGATATGAGTGTCACTGTGCACAGGCATAAGTTGGCAGAGTAGGCGCTGTAGGCCTACACTCCTGTAGGCAGGCAACTGATATTCAATTGATTACAGTCAAAAAAGTGTTGTTTTATGTCACTGTACACTACGGTTGCACCAGATATGACGTATCACTGTGCACTGGCAAAAGTTGGCAGAGTAGATGCAATAGGCTTCACACACACCCCTATAGGCAGGCAATTGCTATTCAATCTATTACAGTCAAAAAAGTGTTGTTTTATGTCACGGTACACTACGGTTGCACCAGATATGACGTATCACTGTGCACTGGCAAAAGTTGGCAGAGTAGATGCAATAGGCTTCACACACACGCCTATAGGCAGGCAATTGCTATTCAATCTATTACAGTCAAAAAAAGTGTTGTTTTATTTCACTGAGCACAATATAAGCTGTGAGCCTGACACAGGCAGGCAACTGAAATTAGATTAAAGGAAAAAAGGGTTGTTTTTTTCAATGTATGGTACACCAACTATGACTGGTGAAACAGAGCAGAATATTAGCTGTGAGCCTGACACAGGCAGGCTACTGAAATTAGATTACAGGAAAAAAATGGTTGTTTTCAATGTATGGTAAACCACCAGGTATGAGTAGTGAAAATAAGCACAATATAAGCTGTTAGGTGTTAGCCTGTCACACACACACGCTGGCAGGCAGGCATATGCAATTAGATTACACAGAAAAAAATATGATGTTCTAGCCCTAAAAAGGGCTTTTTGGGTTGCTGTCCTTGCAGCAGATATCAGATGAGTCCTTCAGGTCTGTAGTGGAAGCTAAATACACAGCCTGGCTATCTATATCCCTATTAAATCTCCAGCAGCTACACTATCTGTCCTCTCACAACGAATGCAGCTTCGGAATTATTCTAAAATGTATGCTGTCCTTCAGATGGAAGGCTCTGGAAGGGAGTGTGTGCTGCAGATTGGCTGGAATGTGTATGCTGACTGTGAGGTGCAGGGTCAAAGTTTCCTAAATGATAAAGAATAGGGGGCGAACCGAAAAGCGCATGTGTCCGCCGTCCGATGCGAACGCAAACAAGCCAAAATCGTTGCGAACTGTCCGCGGGCGAACTGTCTACTGTTGACTTCTGTTTAGATTTTGCAGATTTTTATCCAACTGTGTGTTGTCTTATTTGAAGCAACCGTTTGTCTGTGACGTTTATGCAGTCTGCCTGATTAACCTGCTCTGGATCTCAATTGCCTCCTGTTTTACCTTGTGAACTGTTTGCTGTTGTTACTTTTGGAATTTACAAAACTTTTTTTGATACAGTGCCACATGTAAATGTAAAAAAACATATGGGATACTGGAATAGTAGTAAATATGTGCACATGTATTGAAACTGGCTAACAGGAAACTAAGGGTTGTTATAAATGGAACAGTTTGTGTCTGTAAGAGCTGATATAAAGCCTGTGTCTCTGAGGGAAGTGATACAGTGTGGTATGACTTGATAAGCATGGGATGTATACAGCGAGATATGACACAGTGTGATATGGCTTGGTAAGCGTGAGATATGATAAAGTGTGATATGACTTAGTAGGCATGAGATGTAATACAGTGTGATGTAACTAGGTAGGCATGATACGTTGTGATGTGACTTGGTAGGTGTGAGATGTGATACAGTATGATAGAACTTGGTAAGCGTGAGATATGGCATGACATGATAAGTGTGAGAAATATGAATGCAGAGAAACAGGTAGAGGGAGCTCTACAGCGTGCTTACCTGAAGAAGTAGCATCCGCGACTGTGATGGAGTATTGGAAGGCCAAAAAGAGCAGGCTACAGCGATGGCCAAAGGGGACGGAGGCACACAAATAGGACAAAGCCGGGTGGTGACAACAATGCAAAGCCACTGACGGACAACAAGGCCACGGGCAGGCAGGGCCTCCAGACAGGTAGCCCACAGGTAGGGGGCCCAAAGCCAGGCAAGGAGCTTGCAGGGAAGAAGGGCCCCAGGCAGAAGGCCCTCAGGGAAGCGGGGGCCCCAGACAGGGAGCCCTCTGGGAAGCAGGAGTACCAGACCAGGAGCTCTCAGAGAAGTGGAGCCACAGACAGAAAGCGCTCAGGGAATCAGGAGCCCCAGAAAGGGAGCCATCAGGTAAGCAGGGGCCCCAGAAAGGGAGCCCTCAGGGAGGAGGTTCCAGTTAGCTCAAAGAAGACCCGGGAGAAACAAACAAGTGACAAGCTACCAGAACAGTGACACACACAGCAGGAAGGGAACTCACCTATAGAGACAGCCGGAAACGGAGAGGAAACATGATCTGCATACCAACAACAAAGATGGCGGCAAGACAGTCACCATGGATGCTGACATCACAAGAGAAGCGAGAAAAGGGCCCGTGGAGGAATCTAAGATGCCGACTGATGCATCATAGAGCCCAGACATGAAGGGAAGAGCAGAGCGGTGAGTATGGGGAACGAAAGAGGGGGCAGAACAAGGAAAGAGATGGAAAGGGGTAGGCGGCGGGGCAGCACAGGGAGCAAGAGAGTGAGATGGAAAGGGGAAGTAACAGAGAGGCAGCAGGGCACTACAGAGAGAGAGACGACAGAGTAAGGCAAGCGGCAGATGGGCAAGAGCTAGCCTGTGCTCGGAAGCCCTAATCACTTAAAGTATTGCACACTGCAGTGCCACCTGCTAAGACAGGTGAGAGTAGAAGCAGAGGGAAACGAGCAAGAAACGAGCGGAAGAGCGAGAACGCCAGAGGACTGATACCTGGCATGGCTAAAGAGATTTGGCATGTTCAAGGAGGTAAGTGTGGGGGAGGTGAGTATTTATTGGGATGTAGGACGGCTCCAGCTCCTCCCACAACTCCAGGTTATTTAACCTGGCAATTATCAGGCTTCTTTACTGTTACCTTGTTGCTAATCCAACACAGCTGGATCAGTCACTAATGCAATATGTCTATACTGCACATACTTGCTTGCTGTGCCTTTACAGCTGAATTGATCTCCACTAGCACACTCTGTGGTGTGCACTGAACTGGAGGAACAGTTGGCTCATTCACATTTTCCCAGTTTCCTCTATCATCAGGACTGAGCTGTCATTTCTGCAGGGGCTCAGACAATTTTAATGGGTTTCATACCATCTACCTGAGCAGAACCACTCACCAATTGGAATGTCAGTTTTATTTACCATCAGGACTGAGGGGTCGATTCAGCAGGGGCTCAGCCAATGTTATTGGACCTTATACCATCCAATCTGCAGCTTACATTTTCCCAGTTGCATTTACCTAGTTTTCTTTTGCCTCTAGACCTACAGCCTAACATGCTGCCACTCTTCTGTCTCTGAACAGATAGCATGCCATCCCACCTACCCTGGCCCTACCCACCCCTACCTATGACAAATTCCTATCTGGTTTTCCCTGCAACAAGCAACTGGGTAGCAGCACATTGCATAACAACTCTACAACAAACATGTTCCAAGCTACTCCCTGTAACACTACTAAGGCTTGAGAACCTGGTAGACAGATACGCCTCATACCATGGTACTATACAAAAGGTACAATGATCATGTGTTTTATAAAAAACAGGATGATTGTGTGGTGGAAATCCTTACTGAATGGAGGACTTATTATATGATATATGTTATGATATATGATATATATATTGAAGGAGATAACTAGCTGAACCACAAAATTCCATGAAAACATGCCTTTTACGGTTGAAACAGCCCTTGGCTAAACTCCCCCCACAGTATATCCTTAACATAAATCTTGGTTCCTCTCAAATGGCCTAATAATCCCATAGCACACATAATAAGGGGGTGGGAGGAATCTGGATGTATAGGAGGCAACGTCCCGGGTCCCGGAGGCTGCTGGTGGAGGCATGCTACTGTTGCTATATACCAATACAGCATATACAAATTTAGACTGGAGATTTGCCTCGCGCACGCACACTATTTACATTACACACTGCACACATTGCTGACACACAGCAGCTCCACAGCAGCGAAAACACACATTGTATGCTGCAGCAACATGAAAACAGATTGCCAGCTCTTCTGCACAATGCTTCCTGTATATTTTACTTAAAAATAGGTAAAATATATTTATTATTTTATTAATTATTTAATAAGCATACAAAAAAACAAAACAACGCTGCTCATAGCACACAAACAACCAACAGCCTCGCAATGAGCGCTGAAGGCGCCCAGCACGTAGCTCACAATCAGGGCCAACAAAATTAATGTCTCAACCAAACACCATTACCTGCCTTACAATCTTATTGTCGTTATTTTGTTGACGGGCAAGTCGCTAGTGATTATATGAAAAGAAAGATGTTTATATGCCTATGCCTAATAAAACCTAATGAAAGAAATTATCATAAGAGAAATGTGACAGAGCAACCCTTAAATATCTTGAATGAGTAAGAGTGTATAATTATAAATTAAATAAGATAGGTTTATTCTTGGTAAAGCTAAAGGGGTGATGTTTGGTTGTAGCATTTAGAGACAGAGATTTAACATATGGTTGTATAAGATAACAAGGGAGTTGTGGGATAGAGTTTGAACTTGAACCTGGATGTGATTGAGAGCTAGCTCAGGGACTGACAAAGTATAGAAAGAGATAGACTGCAGAAGTATTCAAAACTGAGAAGGGAACGTCAATTAGGATGTATAGGAGGCAACGTCCCGGGTCTGGTTGCACTGGTTACAATATAGTAAAAAAAGGATATAAATGAATTCAATATGGTGGTTGAAGGAGAGAATGGCATCAGGAATACCCCAGGACTTGGAGTTGAGTTATTATTAGTGATCGAGAATTCAGATTCTGGGCTTTGATAGAAGGGGTGGTAGTAAAATCAGATTTTTAGGTGTGAGAAGCTGTCCAGTATAAGAATAGTAGGGAAGAGACTTGTAGAGGAGAAACAGAGTATTTGGTACTTGTGTGGTTTAAATGAAATTCATAATGAAAAAATAAATATAGTTAATTACTTCTCTTAATAGTGAATTGTGTTATAACTATGCTATGTGCACTGCATACACTAGTATAATTTACAATGTTTAATTCTTAATTTTCTGCACTAAAATGTATATAGACTGTTTTTAAATATTCCCGTTTCTACACCTATGTCGTTCAACCGCAGCTTTCTTTGTAAGATTTTGCAATATTTCAAAATTAAATGCAAAGTAACCTTAAAATTTGCTATCACTTTAAAAAAATTAGTAAAGGAGACCACATAGCTTCTCAGCATGTCTAAACATTAAACTCATAGAAGCTTTTATTTCGACAGTTTTTGAACTGCCTCTTTACATCAGCACTTAATAGCAGAAATAAATGCAGGAAACAGCAAGATACCTCCAGGCTCAATGGACCAGGTTTACACAGCAGTAGCAGACGCCTTTTTGAATTAATCTTTATGTTCTCTGATCTCTGAGCAACATATGCAACGAGGATAGGCAGAACCCACTGTTCTTTTATGGAAGACCTAAGCTAGATTGATATGAATATACCAAAGGAAAAAGAAACTGGTGACATTCAGTCGAAAAGACATTGTAGTTCTGACATAGTATATGGGGCAATTTAAATTGCAGAGTACGGTGCCATTTTTTTAATCATGTGCTATAGGAGAATTTTTTTTTGTAAAGAAAAAGCATGTTATGGCAAAAATTGTAGTATTAGCTGTAATCAGTCTATATCTGCTCAGTAGCTGTAAAATGGATGTCCCTTAGCCTCTCTTATTTCACTTCACATTCATACCAGTTGTACCTAGCTTTAATAAATGAAATATGTGGATGTTGTGTAAAATCTATTTATTAATGATAATAATGCCATACTTCCAAAGCACCATTAAATTCCGGTCAGAAACCTCTCTGCATTGTGATTCTTTATTGTTCAACTGATATGTGAAATAATCAAGAACAGTATTAATGATTATATTAGTTTATGATTCTTTCAGATTGAAAAAATAATACAGCAACAATAAAATAATCACGTCATATATTTATTTACTCTCAGTTAATTACCATTTATGAGTCATCCACAGTAATAACTGGTTTCCCACCACGCATTTACCAAAATGTTAAATATTTCAAACAAATATGTTGTGCCAAAAGATATTGATTGCACTGGTGACAGAATCAGTTTCTATCCTAGTTCAGAATACATGACCATGGGGCAAACATAAGCATATGCAATGAAGCACACACTGAGGAACATGAGAAGAAGTCAGTACTCAAGATACTTTTAAAATATATATCAACTGGATGTGCAGGTGTTAGCTTTAAGGCGGCTAACCGGCTTCTTTAAATGATTGTTTGTTTTTAGTTAATTAAATATTGAGACTACTGATTTATTTTCCTTGTCCTACACAGTATGACTGAACCTGCTGGGAAGAGATAAGCATTCAACAACATTTAATATACAAAACAAGAATGAAAATATGGAGAATGTGTTAACAAAGTTTTACATACAGACTTTGTCATCAACATTCATTCAAACACTAGGTAATAAGGGCAACCGTTGGTTAATCATATACAAATAGTAGTATAAACTTTAATGAAAACAACGTCGAGTAAAAGGATTAAAAATGAAAAGTTTAAAAACAAGATCAATAGTTCCTTAGATGAAATACTATAAACCTTATCACCACTCTTAGTTTATCATTTATAGAATGTGGTTAAACAGCAAAAAGTTTTACAGAGGATTGTAAGGGCAATTGCTCAGGTCACTGTGAGCTTAAGGGTTAAAATGTACATCTCCAAAAAACCCTATATATCATATATCATGTATCATATATTCGAACCTTATATACTAAGTTTTGTGGATTATTAAGTAATTTGTCACAGCCAGTTGTCAAGGGGGTATTATAGATTTTTTTTATCTCACAGCCAAATTTCAAGAGGGGTATAAAAATGATTTAAGTCAGTGTATTGGGACGATTTTATAGTCATAAATTATATATATATACGTATATAGCGTCGCTAAGTTCTTATATTCATCTTTTCACCCTCTTTAGTAAGACCCCATAAGTCCTACACTATCCTTGGATAAATAGTATATGTTTTAAAATTATTTCAAGCCCTAATACTGCCTTTGAACTATCATGCTCGGTGTCCTAGCGTCTCCATGCACTGAGGAGATTCGCGCTTCCTGGTTGCTGCGTGCGTGATGACGTCACGCAACGCCTGCCTGCTTCCTAACATGTTTCTACGTATAGAACGTCTTTCTCAAAGGATTAAACACTAGGTAAGACTGAGGTCCTTGTTAAAACCACACAAGGTTTTAGTACTTAAGGAGGGACTGTACTGGTCTAGCTTTCTAAACTTCCAAGTACAATTGATCAGTTGAAACTAAAAAATACATTGAACATTGCTGTTATTCCCTCATATTTAAACTGGTGCTCTTTTTTTTACAAACTACTTAGCTTTGTTGGCAAGGTATTTAGATAAATTGTTTCCTCTGGGGTAAAAAAAAAAGCTACTGAAGGGGGTTTTGAGCTAAATCATCTTAAATTGAAAGTAACTCAATGATTTGTAAGATTTCAAATAATGTACAATCGCTTTCTTATTGGTCTTTGCTTGTTATAATACTAGCCAAATATTTAATCTGTGACCTTTCATAAGTTCTTACTTCTACAGTTTCCCAAATGTAGGTATTTTAACACTTTTATTTCTAAAAGCCATTTTTCTAACAAATATTTAAAAGAATTGGTGAAAACCCTTGTATGTGATTCGGTATACTATGTATATACTAGCGACTTGCCTGTCAAAAAATGACGGCAATAGAATAGTAAGTCAAGGAATGCTGTTTGGCACACAAAGTAAGTGTTTTGGTTGTGTGAGTACCTTTGGGGCTGGGTTGGTGTTTTTTTGGTTCTTCGAGCTGGTTTGGAGCTGATTACAAGGCCCATGCTGATGTCCTTTTGGTGCTCATTGCGAGTGTCTCCCCTGGTGTAGTTTTGCTCCTGTGAGCACCCTTGGTGCTCCTTGTGATGGGTGCAGCGAACGGCTTTGGCGTTTATTGCGATTGTGTGGTGTGGTGTTTTTTTTTAAGTTTTCTGTATATGTACTTTGTAATGATAATTAATTAATTAATTAATTAAATCATAAATTAATATACTTTACCTATTTGTAATAAATATATGTAGCAACCAATAAGCTGAAGAGCTAACAATCTGTTTTGATTTTCCTGCAGCATACAATGTAGATTTGTAGTGTTATTGAGCGGAGGTGTAAGTGTCAGCAATGTGTGAAGTGTGTAGTGTAAATAGACTGCGTGCGCGAGGGGAAATTGTTTGTGTAGCTGTGTAGTTGCGCATTTTGTAATGCAAATGTTAGTATGTGCAAGTTAGTGTTGTAAAATGGAGGCGATTGTGTATGTGTTAAGCGGGTCTGGATGAATTTGCTGCCTTCGTAATAGTGTATTTTATACCTCATATGGTCCTGTGTATAAGTCGTATGTGTGTGGCGGACTTTTGCGTGTTTAGGGGTTGTGTAGCCTCATTTTCGTTTTTTTGGGCGGCCATTTTTTCTCTCTCTTAGGGGATTTTCGAGTGTCAAAACTCTGTAAATTGGACTTAAATTGACGTGTAACATGACTTCCAGACATCCTGGGTGTCCCCCCTTGCTGTGTGTGATGTTTTTTTTTAATTTATGTTTGTATTTAGTGTGGTTTTCGTGTTTTTCGGTGTGCGCGGTTCGACCGTTAAGTTCGTATTTTCTGCGGCTCGTATATTTTTTTATGTAAGTCGCAGTTTCCTTTTGCAAGTGTTTTAGGTCGTATTTTTTTTCATGCAATTTTTTCAAAGTGCTACGGGTCTTGCAGTGTGAATTGTGTATTTGAGTTTTCTATTGATGTGTAGTCCCGCGGGTCGTAGGTATGATGGTAATGTGGTGCGGGGTCGTAGGGATGAGCGCCTGCGGCGCTCATCTCCACCAGTGCAGGGAGCGCCTTTGGCGCTCCTTGCCTGGCTGCAACCGCGGACCTCGCTTGGCAAGGGCTGCAGTTTCCCCATTGCGTTACCAATGGATTTTGGCAAGCCCGGCTGCTGAAAACTATATATGTGATTGGAGTAGACCAAATTAATGTCTTCCTCAGCAAGGAATGCTTATATATGTTTTTTTATTTTTTTGCTCACGTCAAATGAGAATTACCGTGTTTTTATCATAGGTGTTTTTAGAATTAGTTAAGCTGAAAGGAGTACCAGTGTACTTGGAAAAAGTCACATGCTATTCATCCTTTCCTTTGTCACATAGGGAATTTGTTTACACAAGTTGTTGGCAGTCCTGACTCATATATTCAAACCACATCTCTATATTATACATGTGTACACTCCATCCAGGAGTGGAGAATCCAGTGGTGCAGTACACCAGAGCCCTCCTCTGATTGGGGGCAGTGGTGTTTATTTTTTTATTTTTTTGCATTCATTTTTTTTCTATAAAGCATTTCTACTGAAGCAAAAGGTGGCAGTGTGGAGCAGTTCAGCATGCTAGGGGTTGTGTATAAGGGAAGCGGTGAGAGAGCTAGGGGCTGGATTACAGCAAAGTACAGGGGGATGGGATCTTTGAGGTGGTTGCTGAGAAGGGTTGGATACTGAGCGGGGATGGCTGCTGAGAGGGGATGGCTGCTGACAAGGATTGGGTGCTATGTACAGATGGATGCTAAGAGGGGTGGGAGCTGTGTGGGATGGATGTTGACAGAAACTAGGTTCAATGTGAAGAAGGCTGCTGAGAGAGAAGGGCTGCTATGTAGAAATGGTATATGTATATATGTGTATATATGTGTGCTTCAAACAGATAGGAGGTAAGGGGAAAGGAGCAGCTATTATTATTATTATTATTGTCTAGCATTCAATATGCTCCAATATATTCAGCAGCGCCATACGTAGGATGAAACAAAACATAAAAACAATATCAATACAGATTAAACAAAAAGAGAGCCCTATCGTTGAGCTTTGCATATAGAGTACTTTTTCAAGCATCATATGCCATTAAAAACTTGCAAACCTATAATGTCAGGGATTTGGAAGGTGATAAATACATAGGGCATATTAAGTACGAAGGTGAGAAGCTTAATTAAATAGATGTGTTTTTAGTGAGGTTTTAAAGGACTTGAGACTTCAGAGGAGGAAAGACTAGTACAAAGTTCCAAAGAATAGGGGCCTGAAAGCGGGAATGAGTGGAGGGAAAAAGAAGGTCATTAGTAGAATGGAGGGGGAGGATGGGGGAGTATTTTGAGATGAGAGCAGAGATATAAGGGGGTTGCATTATTATTGAGGGCTATGGGAAAGGGTCTTGGGGAGGGCACTGAGTAAGTTGTACTGGGGGCACTGAGTAAGTTGTACTGGGGCGCAGAGCAAATTCATTTTTACAACTTCCCCCTTGACGGAGGGAGCCCTTTTTTTTTTCACCGGGGCCCTTTATTCTCTAGCTCTGCCACAAACTCAATCTTCCCAGACAATAGGGTAAACTATAGAATCTACCTACAACTCTGGGGTTCTGTATCCTTTTCTGATAGAACTCATGAACTTGGTTGCTGTCCCTCCTTCTTCCCATCCTTGACAGTGCTATTTTTCAGACTATGCAGCACTACACAGTTTACATCTACTTCCTTGTTATAGTCTTTCATGTTTCTCATGTTTCTTGGAAAGGGCAAATGAAGGTTTGAGGCACATGGAATTAATGAGGAGTGCCATTGCAGTACTTCTTAAATCACTTCCAGGCCTCTGTACACTGTGTGTGTCCCTTTGTTTTTCGCTCTTATAAACTGCTCCCATTGATGAATCTTCATTTAAAAGTTATCAATTACTTCTGGCTAGAGGTTGGCATAAAGTAGTCAAAAAATATAGGATGGTAGAGGAGTGAGGTAACCACCCTGCGTATACTTAATGGCAACCACTAAATATATATTTTTTTTTGGGGGGGGGGGGGGGATATTTTAATGAAGCTTATTTGTCTTAGATTGCACCACCAGTTTTTTGCCTGGGATTCTTTTGCAAGTGTGTATTCAAGGTTTTCATAAAATGTATTTGTCTTTTAAATCTCATCTTATATTTTAATGGTATTCTCACCAACAATGGCACCTATAAAACTTATGGTTTGTATTGGAATTTAAGTTATAATCAGATGCACATCATGTTACATTACATCAAAAATTACAGGATTAATCCACAAAATGTTAATCAAACCTTAAGATTAATAAAGATCCAGTTAGAAATGACACTAGCCAGAAAATAAATATGTTACAGAAACTTAAAGAAAGTCATGAGGCAAATATTTCAATTTTTTATAAAAGTTTAAACTAGCTTAACTATTTTAATTTCATCGTCCTTAATGTAATATACTGTATATATGAATATAAATATAAATACATATATATATATATATATATATATATTGTCTATAAATAAACAGTACATTTGTGTTCACATTTGAATGTCTAAAACAAGTTAAAAAAAACTTGTTTCATGCTCAGAATTCCGAGAAATACAGTTATTACACTGCATTCTGAGAACCTATGTAAAATAGAAGTAAATGCACTGTAAAATGTAAGTGATATAAATATGTAAACGGTTCTTATGGATCCTATACCTTTAATACAATGAGCGTAAAGAATCATCAACAACAGTAATATCTAAATTCAGTGCAAAAGGGAGATATATTTTTAAGCATTTTTTACTTAAAATTTCTTCTATGAATGATCAATGAACATTAATAGTTGAGTAGCAAGCACAAAATGTAAAACTACTATACATTTTTGTTTGTTTTACTAAATGTGTTATAATGACTAATAATAATTAATTAACATTATTAATAATCGTAATGATGAATAAAATAATAAATGAACATTAATAGTTGAGCATCCATGTCAAAATCTAATTGCAGTGACATTCTTTTTTTGTTGTAAACGTTATTACTATTTAATCAATAATGTAATCATAAAGTTAAATTAATAACAATTTTTTTAATAATAATTAGTAATTAATAAAATTAATGTCCATTAAAAATTAATTAATCAATGAAAAAACATATTTGAAATGATGGTTGATGATTAATACGGTGCTAAAGTACAGGTATTGCAAAATGCAGTAATGTATATATTTTTTCTTTAATTAATAAATAATAAATTAATATAATTAAAAATTAATGAATCAATTAATAAACATATTTGAAATGGTTAATGATTAATACCGTGCTAAAGTACAGATATTGCAAAATGCAGTAATGTATTTTTTTTCTTTTTTAAATTAATAAATAATAAATTAATTAATATACTTTACATATCACTAAGAAATATCCAGCAATCAATATCCTGAAGAGCTAACAATCTCTTTGGATTTTCCGACAGCAGAAAATGTCCAGTCAGACTGTCATTACCTGAGGAGAAAGTGTGAGCTCTGTGGCAATTGTACCCTATATATAGGCTTTGTGCGCGAGGCAGAGCCGTTATTTTAGGTGGGAAATCCGTCATTTCAGATACGTTATTGTGTAGATTGTCTTAAAATGCCGGCTTTATTGTATGTGTGTTAAGAGCATCGGAATGATTTTGCGATACTCTGTTGTACTACCTGGTGAAAGTCCTACGTGTTGGGCTCTGTTTTGCGTGTTTAGGGTTGTGTAGCCTCGTTTTCATTTTTTTCGGCTGCCATTTTTTCTCTCGCTTTGGGGATTTTCGTCTGTCTAAACTCGTGAATTTGGACTTAAATGGAGGTGTAACTTAACTTGCAGAGGTCCTGGATGCCCCCCCTTGCTGTGGGTAAGTTTTTTATGTGTTTTTTGTGTGTATTATTTGTGTTTTGACTGTTTTCCGTTGTGCGCAGTTCGGCCGTTAAGGTCGTATTTTTCCGAAGTCGTAATGTTTTTTTCTAAGTCATGCGTGTTTGTGACGTTAAGGTCGGTTCCGAGGTCGTAATGTTTTTTTTCTAAGTCATGCGTGTGGGTGTTTGTAATGTAATATAATATAATTACACTGCACCCAGAGCTCCTAGAAGCTCCCGAGTAACAGTTTCTGACATGGAGGTGCTTTACACTACCAGTGCACAGCTCCTGTGAAGTCCCTCCCTGAGGGCATGACTTTAAGTCACAACTGTTCAACATGTCAATTCACATGAGAGAGAGCAGGAAAGGAAGCTACAGAAGTTGAAAAAACTGTGTGGAGCTTCTTAAAAGTGTAAATTTGTATTATAATTACCTTGTGGAGGATAAAACGTTTTGCCCAAATAGATCATCAAAACTAAGTAAACAATCAAAGGTCTCAATAACACTCACTGAGAGTCTCTATGTTAAAACACACTATCCTATTCTAAACCCCATTATAAATACACTTACTCTGATATGTTGGTATCCATATGCATTGACATTCCCCTTCAATGTCACAAGCACAACCCTCTGCCATTGGATAGACCTGTAAAACTAAAGAAACTGTGTTCCCCCAGAAACCTATTTAAATCTACCTGCTGGTGTCATATGAACCCCTTTCCTCCATGCCATGGTGTGATATGATATGTGTAACAATAATATTATAAGGGGTTTAATGTACATCACTAAATAAATGGAGGGTCATTGGGAGCTACTACCTTCCACTAAAAAACTAAAATGAATTAAAAAAAGGTCCCTACTATTTAGGAATCCTTATCAAACCTTGCAGCAGTATTCAATGGAGAGAATGCTATTTCTTACCATTTGGCATTGACTAATTTGATCCGGTGGTTTGAAAGTATCTCTTAAGTGAATCGAACGTGCAAAATATAGAACTTCAGAAAGTAATGCAAAGCAAGAAAAGAGCCAATGACTGTACAGTATGTGAAAAAATCCTTAGCACAGTAACAGTGTGGAAACAGAGTAAGATCTATGTCCGACCATTGGAGTAATAGTAATTGTGACAAACTAAGAAAATAAAAAAAACTAAGAAAATAAAAAAATACAAAAAGTTATGACAAATACAGCCTTCTTGTTTTGTTGTTAGTTGTTACAACTGGTGCTACCCTATTGATACAGATTATTTTTACAACGTGTTCTTTCAGAATTAGAACACATACCTGCATCATAAAAGTTGATCTTTTTTCTGTAATAAAGTAAAATAAATAGATTAAATAAATAATATTAATGTATATAATTATATAAAAATACTTATATAAATACATAAATTACAATGTGCGTTTAGTATTTTGTGTAATTTGGGATAAAATAATTAGTCACTATTATAGCAGATAGGAATACATTGTAAAGCCCTTTAAGATAGTCATTCATGAAACCTCATTCATGAAAATATTAAAGGAACTGCAGAGCTATAAATCTCATCTAGCAGCAAAGAGTTAATGCAGTGCCTTAGCTAACAGCGTGAAGTAAACCATCAAATATGGAATGAAATAAACAGGCCATTGCTTCCACATTGCCGTGGTATTGTTCCTCTGACCTTGCTGGACTCTCATTTGCCAACCATTCCCTTGTCTCCATAGTTACTGGATGTGAAGACCAGCTCCCTCGAGTCTCCTTGTAGAGTAACCATGGTGATTTGGAGAGCAGTTCCAATGAAAGACATAAGACTTGACTGAAGGAGACGCGAAGCTTGAAACAAGAGACTTAAAAAGGGCAGGAAGATGTACAATACACACAGAAATATAAAAAAAACTGTAAACAAGAAGGAATACAAGATATTTGTGTGTTATATAACAAAAAATAGTGACGGTCAAAAAATAAAAATACAATAATGTATCCATATATAAATAAGTAAAAGAAAATCCACTGGCGGAACAAAAAAACATCCAGTGTCAGCAAATGCCTACATACACAAAAAAGAAGATACAAAGAAAAATGTGGTGAAGAGTTTTGCCAAACAAATAAATGTGACACCTAAACAGTAAAAAGGAAGTAATCCTATATACATTGGGTTGTGCATGTAGAAGATATACAAAAAGAATGGAGGAAGAAAAGAAGAAACTGTTGGTAAAGGGAAACAGAATGTCTGTATATCTGTAAAATATTTTTCACCAGCAAGATGAATGTAAGCTATATTAAACACAGCAAAGGTCCCAGTTATTGCAGCAAGGAAAAATACACATATAATTCCAAATGGTTTACTGTAAATTGAATGGAAGTGTTACATAACCAAGTTTGAAAGTTACGTTTTTTAAAGCCTAAAGTCACAAAGTATTTGCCCCTTACTGATTTCCTATACTTCTGAATATTTGTTGTATTTGTTGAGACAAAATGTAAAATTTATATTAAGGGAAACTGAGCGAACAAATAACACATTTTTTTTTACTTATTTCATTTATTTAATGAACACCGTAATCTGGCACTGTATGAAAACTTAATTGCCCCCTAGTTAAATCAACCCAACTAAAATGATAAATAGTCAGTTGAGTGGACACAGACAGGCTTGATTATAGCTAGCCCTGTTCAATATTAACCTCAATCATTTTCCCCTTACTGTTGGTTGCTAGCACAAAGTTTCAACCAGCACATTATGCCATGATCAAACAAAATTCCTAAGGACATAACAAAACAATTGCTGATATCTATCAGCCAGGAAAGGGTTACAGCACAATTCCTAAGACCCTGGGACTTCCCAAACCACAGTAAGAGCTATAATCTCCAAATGGAAAACACTTGGCACATTAGTGAATCATCCCATGAGCAGTTGGCCTGATGAAATGTCTCCAGTAAGTCAAAAAGTTTGCTAAACATATCCACAGAACTTTTAGTGTTCACTATTCAACAATCAAAAAGGGATTGGGCAAAAATGGACTTCATGGGAGAGTATGTAGGTAAAACCAGCAGCTAACTGGGAAGAACATAAATGCTTGTGTCTGCATTGCCAATGAGCAGCTGGATGGTCCCTACGCCTTTTGAAAGAATGTTCTATGAACAGATGAGTCAAGAGTGGAACTTTTTGCATGACATAGGTCCTATTACCTTTGGCGTAAAAGAGTATTGCACAGAAAAACATAATACCAACAGTTACACATGGTGGTAGTTTGATTGTTTCAGAATGTTTTGCTATATCACCGTAAGTCTTGGATGACATGCCATTATTTTATGGAACATTGCATTCTGCTCTGTATCTAAACATTCTTAAGGAAAATATCTAATCATCCGCCCATGAGCAGAAGCTGTTGCTTAGTGGGGTCATGCAGCACGACAATGATTAAACACACAAAAGCAAGTCCACATCATTATGACTGAAAAGTAGCAAAATCTAAATTTTTGAGGGTCCTGTTCAAAGTCCAGACCTAATAGAGTTGCTGTGGCAGGACCTGAAACAAGCAGTACATGCTCAAAAACCTACCTACCAGTGTTTCTAAATTAAAGCAGTTTTTGAGGAAGAATGGACTATCATGTTTAACTAATGGATGCAACTGGTTGTAGTTTACATTCCTTATATATATATATATATATATATATATATATATATATATATATATATATATCTGTTCAGTGAATTGCATTTTTCAACTTCTAAGAGTTTTTACTCAGTCTCAGCATATTAGTTTCTATCAGTGTCAGCTTGTATTGTATCAACACTGGGACACTGATGTGATGTCTGCAGATTTTATCAACAGCATTATCATTGTCCTTGTCAAATGCTATTATTAGAGCTAATGGCTAAAGTTCACTGTGGATTAGTCAGACTAATTTGAATTTTATGGCGCTGTGTATTTTATGATACTATGTTACAGATATGTACTCTGAGTAATGCTTTATCTTCTGGCAGAAAGACAGTGACCTCCAATGCAAAGTTACAGTAAGAATTTTCTATGAAAATTGCAGTTTATTGTAAATCTAAGTTTATTGCAAAACAAAAAACAGAAACATTTATTGCAAAGCTGTTTTGTACAGCATATTGTAGAGTGTTGAGCACTGAAGTGGTCTATTAGTGGTTCTTCCATTTGGTGACCCTGGTAGAAGTGCATAGCACAAGCTATACTTTCAAAAAGTTTTTTTTTTTATAAAGTGATTCAGCTAAATACCTCCCAGGCACAATAGACAGGGAGCTGTGCATATGAGTAAAATAGAATGCAAAGAACTTGGAGCTCTGGAGTAAAGCTATAAACAAGCAGTCAAATAGAACAGCCTAGATCTCCAAAGTAAAGCTAGAATGCAGGCAGTCATAGATAACTTAGAACTCTGTCCTCTCAGGCTTTTAGGCTCTGTAATTCCCAAATAAATTAAGTTCTTCTGAAGAGCCATAAAATAACCGTACACTGTAATGTCTTTTTTATTTTTTCTAAATATACAGTGAGATAAAGAGTTTAGTCTCTCCTTATGGCATATAGTACTCTAGTTACTGTCGCTGTATATTCCATGCATGAAATAAGGCATATATGTCAATTATATAACTTAGTCAAATTACTAGAAGCAAGAATAACCAGTTGCTAATTCTCTGTAATTAAAAGGCAGCTAGTTTTGAGGTGACAAGCACATAACTGTTACATTTAGCCCATTGGGCTTTTTTTTTTTTTTGCTAAGCATGTAATAGCTATGGGTTATCACACTCAGTTGATCTCCATTCCTGATTGTTGAGGGAAACAATCAGTCATGTTGATGGTGAGAGATACCACCATGTCCATCACTTATGCCTCTTTCCAAAGAGAATGTCCCCCATACTTATATTTTTAATTAAATCATATTCCTCCTTTATAATTTATTCAGTCATCCTGCCAGGGTACTCACCACATACTGAGAGGACAATCATTAGTTTCCAGTTGCTGCAGATGGAGCCATTTGTGTTAAACCCCAGAGGCAAATTTCCTCCTATAGTTCTGTCTTAGTTTATCACTGTGTAGGTGTCTGCATTTATATTAAATCTATTGCTATGCAATTTAAAATTTATATATATTGGCAAAATCGTAAAACCTGCTTAACAACATATGGTGAGTCAAAATATTGTGGAATAAGGCATGTTTATTTTTAATTCCCAGTCTTTCGGCTTTCAAAAACCATATGCTTATATAAGGTTATTTTGGTGTACTGAAGTATCTTGGCTTTATAAACCCTAAGATGCAAAATGTAAGTATTTTGTGTAAAAAAATAGATCTGAAAATCCTAATGTGTTTTCTTCTTTTTTTTTTTGGTAGACAAAAGTGTGTGATCTAGTCATAAATGTAGTTACAGTGACACAGAAAATATAGATGTTATTTAATTTATGTATAAATTACGGTAATTAAAAGATTCAACCTCAGAGGTAATGACTTTATCAAACTTATTTAAAATTAGCAATGGAGTAATAATGAACAAGAGCATGCTCAGTTGAATGGTAACAATTACATTTGCTTTATTATTAAACATGTCTGTCACAATTACCACTATTATATTGTTATTAATGATAATCTTCATTTTTTGCTGTTGATAAAGAAATTACATCAGAGGCTGGGTCTTTCAGTTAATTTATATGCTTAAATGGTTCAAGACACTCCCACTTAAAAATTTTCATTGCTACTAGTTGCATCTATGTTAATTTTAAATGTACATTTAATTTCTTTAATAAATGGAAAATGTTATCACTTTAATGGATATGAGGCATATTTATTTTCTTGCAGTAAGCTTTTTGCTTATATTTTGCTGGACAATTTTAAATCCTCAAAAATGTTTGGTAAAATTATAAAGCAAGCTTAAAGTTGTATTGTTGTAGACATAATAGGCCACATTCAATTCGAAGCCTGCAACTCGATCACAGACAGACGAATGTCTGCGAGTGAGTTGCGGGCTCCCGTTCATCTCCTATTGCAATGCTATTCAATTGCTCAAGGCCACAATTTATGGGCCCCAAGCCAAAACCGTAAACCATGCACTGGTTCGGAGCAGTTCAGGGCAGGAACATGATCAATTGAGCAAGCCCGTGACCTCCCATTTCAAATCAGCCAATAGAAAATGAGACTGTCATTATTATGGCAGTAAAACATAGAGGTTACATGTCAATCAATTAGGTTTGGGTAAGGATTATGAAAATGAATGCCAATGCTGTTCTAGTCCATATGGGTGGCCTGATATGTATTAACTCATTGATACCCGTGATCGATTTAATCAGGAAATGACACATACAAATTTATTGTATTTCCTACCAATTTGCGAGCTTGAGACTGTTGTGCAATTAATTCTAATGTCTTTCATCGCTTTCCCGATTATTCACAGTGCAGTAGAGATTTTTTATTTGCTTTTACAGTGCTATGAATAGGTGTTTGACTCCCTTGCGGGTCCTCTCTAGTACTCGTAGTATTTTCTCCTTCATTTGCGCGCTTGGGGAAATTGAGCAATTGAATAGCGATTTGCGATTTTAGCCTTGCGAAAGTGAAAGATCAAAGACTTCTGGAGGCTGTAAGTTGCGAGTTTAACCATCAACATTTTTTCAAGACCATAACTCGGAAGCCGTTCCGAGCCCGCAAAAAGACACCAATTGAATAGCAAAATAGCTTGCGACCTAACTTACGGGCTTCCGGATCTCCCGAAAGCTCAATTGACTCAATAAGTCTATCTAGAAATAATGTTTTCATAAGAAAAATCACAAGATTTGATGTAATAGTGATCTTTATTGACTAACTAAGTAGAAGTACGAGTTGTTGTTAACGCTTGCGGGCTCGTGAAGCGAGGGCCTCAGTTGCTGGGAAGGAGCGCTGAAGGTTTGTATATACTTAAAACTGTAAGGAGACACAGGCATTGCTCAGAAATAAACCTGAGAAAACACACACAAAAAAAACAGAGAAAAAAAAACAACACAAAACATATCCATGATGTAAAATTAAAAGAATTCTAGATAAGAGTTCTAGATAATGCGATAATGACTTCCTGCGTGCAAAAAGTTTCCATTCAGCTTTGGGACTCAAATGGTTTTAGTGTATTTTATATTTTGTTGTTTTTGTTTGTGTTGTAAACAGCAATATCATTACTTTAGAAACATTCTAATGTCTTTGCTTCTGTAGCCCCTAGGCAATAAACATAATATCAATGAAAATAAATGTAATTTCCTCCTATAAAATGTAGACACCACCTACCTTCGTGCCTGCATTTGAATCCCATGCATTCTTCCCACTAACTGTTTTCTGGTTTCTAGAGGAATTTCATCATTTTCTACTCTGCTGACAGTATTAATGCTATACATTGGCCTAACTAAAGGTCATCATGATATGCATGCAATCTGGAAGCATCCAGCGCATCAGAGATTTCTTTGAATGATCTTAAAAAACCACTGTACTCTCACTGTACTCTAAAAATGAACACTATTTACAATGAAAGCAAATGCATATCCATAATTCACTTATAATATATAAACACTGTAATACTAGTAGTTATAATTTACAGCCCTTAACCTATAGGTTTCTGCCGGTCATGTTGTGCTGCTTAGCTCTGACCCTTTGCATAATTCGGGGTGGGGCAGCTGAAGCAGACTTTCTGTTGTGTGCTTAAATGTCTGACTGGTGTAGATCTGAGATCTGATCTACACCACTCAGACACCAGACCACAGAGTAGAAAGTATGCTACATCTGTTCTGTACTCAATTATGCAAAAGGGGCAGAGGTAAGAAGCACAACATAAATAACCCTATATGACCTATTGTCAACGGACAGTGGATTTCTATGTGAAAGTATATGTGTTGATCTGTCAGTTATTTAAATATGTCTGGCTACATATCTAGTTATAAGTATGCACGTGTCTCTCTTTGCCTGCATTTGTGTATTTATGCATGCAATTATTTAATCTTTTATGAATGTAATAAGTTCCATCTTGCATATATAAGTCTAAACTTTGGTTTGAAAGTGTAATCATCTATGCTTTGCTTGTAGTTTATTTAAAACTAGCGACTTGCCCATCAATAATGACAGCAATTTTTTTTTTGAAGCCTGGTAATGCTGTTTGCCACACAATGGGAGCCTCTCCCGCCTCTACTTTACTTGCCTAGCTATCAGCGCTTTGGCGCTCATCACGGGCCTTGCAATGAGCGCCTTCGTTGCTCATTGCAAGCCTCCCCCCCCTCTACTTAAGGGGAGGCGCTCTACTTTACTGGCCTTGCGATGAGCGCCTTCGGCTCTCCCCTGTCAATGTCCTCCCTTGTTTCTCCTTTCCCCCGACCCTGTGCTTTTACTCTCCTCCCCTGTGTCTCTTTCCCTCCTGTGTCTCTTCCCCCTCTCCCATGTGCCTGGTCCCCTCCTCCCCAGTGTTTCTTTCCCCCCATTTCCCTCCCCTATGTCTCTTCCCCCACCTTTGCATCCCCTGTGTCTCTTCCCCCCTCCCCAGACCCTTCCCCCCTCCCCTGTGTCTCTTCCCCCTCTCCCTCCCCTGTGTCTCTTTCCCCCTCCCCTGTGTCTATTTCCGTCTCTCCCTCCCATGCGTCTCTTTCCCCCTCCCCTGTGTCTCCTTCTTCCCTCTCCCTCCCGTGTCTCTTTCCCCCCCCCCCTCCCTCCCCTATGTCTCTCCACCCTCCCACCCTCCCCTGTGTTTCTACTTTACTGGCCTTGCGATGAGCGCTTTCGGCTCTCCCCCTGTATACTTCCTCCCTTGTTTCTCTTTTTCCCTGACCCTGTGCTTTTACCCTCCTCCCCTGTGTCTCTTTCCCTCCTGTGTCTCTTCCCCCTCTCCCATGTGCCTGGTCCCGTCCTCCCCAGTGTTTCTTTCCCCCCATTTTCCTCCACTGTGTCTCTTCCCCCACCTTTGCATCCCCTGTGTCTCTTCCCCCCTCCCCAGACTCTTCCCCCTCCCCTGTGTTTCTTTCCCCCTCTCCCTCCTCTGTGTCTATTTCCCTCTCTCCCTCCCATGTGTCTCTTTCCCCCTCCCCTGTGTCTCCTTCTTCCCTCTCTCTCCCATGTCTTTCCCCCCTCCCTTCCCTATGTCTCTCCACCCTCCCCTGTGTTTCTTTCCCCCTTGCCCCCTGTCTCTTCCCCCTCCCTTGTGTCTCTTCCCCCCATTTCCCTCCCCTGTGTCTTCCCCCCCTCCTATGTGTATCTTCCCCCCTACTCTCCCATGTGTCTCTTTCCCCCTCCCCTGTGTCTCCTTCTTCCCTCTCCCTCCCGTGTGTCTTCCCCGCTCCCTCCCCTGTGTCTCTCCACCCTCCCCTGTGTTTCTTCCCCCCCTGTCCCCTGTCTCTTCCCCCTCCCTTGTGTCTCTTCCCCCCATTTCCCTCCCCTGTGTCTTTCCCCTCTCCCATGTGTATCTTCCCCCCTCCTCTCACTCCACTGTCTCTTCCCCCTCCTCACACTCCCCTGTGTCTCTTTCCCTTCTGTGTCTTTTCCCCCCTGTCCCCCCATGTCTCTTCCCCCCTCCCTCATGTCTCTTCCCCCTCTCCCTCCCCTGTGTCTCTTTCCCCCTCTCCCTCCCATGTGTCTCTTTCCCTGTCTCCCCTCTGTCTCTTCCCCTCCTCGAGTCTCTTCCCCCCATTTCCCTCCCCTGTGTCTTTCCCATCACCCCTATGTCTCTTCGCCCCTCCTCTCAATCCCCTTTGTCTCTTCCCCCTCCTCTCACTCCCCTGTGTCTCTTCCCCTTCTCTCACTACCCTGTCTCTTCCCCCTCCTCTCACTCCTCTATGTCTCTTTCCCTCCTGTGTCTTACCCCCCTGCCCCCGTGTCTCTTCCCCCCTCTCCCTCCCATGTGTCTCTTTCCCCCTCCCCTGTGTCTCTTTCCTCCTCCCCTATGTCTCTTTCCCGCGTTTCCCTTCTCTGTGTCTCTTCCCCCCTCCCCTGTGTCTCTTTTCCCCTGTCCCCTGTGTTTCTTCCCCCCTCTTGTGTCTCTTCCCCCATTTCACTCCCCTGTGTCTTTCCACCCTCCCCTATGTCTCTTCCTCCTCCTCCCCCTCCCCTGTGTCTCTTCCCCCCTCCCCTGTGTCTCTTTCCCCCTCCCCTGTCCCCCATGTTTCTTCCCCCCTCTTGTGTCTCTTCCCCCCATTTCCCTCCCCTGTGTCTTTCCACCCTCCCCTATGTCTCTTCCCCGCTCCTCTCCCTCCCCTGTGTCTCTTCCCCGTCCTCTCACTCCACTGTGTCTCCCCCTCCTCTTCCTGCTCTCCCCCCTTCTCTCCCTGCTCTCCCCCATCCTCTACCTCCTCTCCCCCCTCCTCTCCCTCCCCTGTGTCTCCCCCCCTCCTTCCCTGTGTGTCTCCCCCCTCCTCCCCTGTGTGTCTACCCCCTCCTACCCTGTGTGTCTCTTCCTCTCTTCTTCTTACTCCTGTGTAATCCGGGCACGCGCACGGCCGCCCGCTCGTGCGTGCGCCCCCAGCTTAATGCTCATGCGCGCAACGCGCTCCTTGCCAGCATCTGCGGCCCTCGCAAAAATCGTCCGCAACCCGCAGACATGAAAAAATTTAAAACACAATAAATACACACAACACATACATAAAAAACGTTCCTACAGCATGAGGAAGCATGCAGGACCTCAAAAACTGAAGTTACACCTCAATTTAACTCAAAATAAAAGAGTTTAGACACTAAAAAGTTCTCTAAGCGAGAGAAAAAATGTCAGCCGAAAAAAACGAAAACGAGGCTACAGCAGTCTAAAGACGCAAAACACCACCAAACACCTACGTAATTGCCGAAAAAGACATACGAGAATTGAAAACAAGGACTCAACCCGCGCAACCCCAAACACATTAGAAACACAATAAATACACACAACAAACATATAAAAAGCTTACCCACAGCAAGGTGGTGCACCCAGGACCTCTGCAAGTAAAGTTACACCTCAATTTAAGTCCAAATTTCGGAGTTTAAACACCCAAAAATCACCTAAGCGAGAGAAAAAATGGCCGCTGAACAAAACGACAATGAGGCTACAGGACTCTAAACACGCAAGACACCACCAGAAACACGCAAAAGTACACAGCTACGCTAATGGATTTGCCTTGGCATGCACACTATTACACTGCACACATTCATCACGCTTAAACAGCAGCACCACAGCACTAATGCTCCAGCAACATGAAAACAGATTGCCAGCTCTTCAACACAATGCTTCCTGCATATATTACTTGAATATAGGTAAAGTAAATTAAATTATTAATGTATTATTTATTTTATTATTATACACAGCATTAGCTCACTTACAATTTCACTGCCGTCATTTTTTGACAATTCGCTAGTATAAATATAATTGCATATTCATCTCGCTCATCACGTCTAGATTGGGAAAATAAATAGGGGCCAAATTACACCGCTACATCACATATATCGGGTATCAGGGGAACATTTTAATATTTGTTGTTCAGTCCCTTAGTCGTGTCCAACTGTCTATGAACCTATGGACTGCAGAACATTTAGCTAGGTCTCTGCCTGTGCCTTTTCACAAGGTTTACATGCCAAAGATACTTGATTGGGTTGCAAGTTCCTTCTCCAGTGGACTGCAATTTGTCTGACATCTCTGCTATAACTTGCCCACCTAGAGTGACCCTACATGGTATAGCTCCCAGTTTCATTGAAGTACACAAGCCCCTTCACCACAAGGCAGCAATCCAGAAGGGGAACTAGGGAACATACACCACACCAATCTACTCTAAACGATCAGGAAGGGCCATAAACACACATGGAGGCTGTGCAGAGGCACATGGAGCAACAGCCAACTCACCTCCATCAGGGACAATCTCCGCTACGCCCATCCTGGAAAGTCCCACTGTTGGTGGCCATGTGTTTTGCTATCAATGGATTCACATTATGCTCCTGTCATATTCCTACCTTCAGGGGAATGTTGATACACCACAGTATCACAAATTGGACCTCTCATGTGTATTAACCATTTATTATTATCTATTTTATAAATTATTATATGATATCTTATTATATTATTATTATTATTATAATTATATGTATTAATCTATTGCACAGTAACTACAACTCATTAGTTTACAGATATAGGAATGCAGCACAAATGTGATGTATGTGGATGTCCCATAACCCCAACCATAAAAAACATGCTGACACGGTGAGAACGGTATAACAAAGCTTTATTTCATACACAGGGCACAATCAGAAATGGACAAGACTGTGCATTAACATCATGGGTGTGGTGTGGGCGGATCCCGGGAAGGTAAGAGGCTCTTGGGGAAAAATGGCATACCTACACGGGGTAATGTCATAGTCTAGAATAAGCATGATGCGTAGCCCCTATCCGGGTCACATGTGGTCACTACATCACTGCAACCAGAATCTGAAGAAAAAAATGGTCATCAAAAATCACTCCATTTAATTTAAGAAACCATTAATGTGCATAGCACTTACAACTTGTCTAGATCTGCTCAATGAAACAGATGATTCAACCTCTGGACCGTGTAATCCAATCCAGTTTCATATATACATTGTGGTGACAAAACAAAAATCTGAAAAAAGTGGTCAAAAAGAAAAAGGCAGAAGAGGATAAAAAATAAAAAAATATGCATATACAGTACAGTGCTAAATACTGTAACTGTAACAATATACCAACTCAACTGATTTCCATCTGCAAACATTATTAACCATCACCGTCAGTGGTCAAGGTGTACTATCACCTTCTCCATATGATATTGTTCATCAACATTGATATCACATCCATCAGCTAGACAGCTGTTAGCACATGTTAAAGGATACTCATGATATCAGCAATACGGGAAAATACCCATTAATACAGAGAGGATACAAAGGTCAGCAGCCAGATTCAATGTTACTTACATCAGACACAAATACTCATATTGAGGTCAGGATCACATGCTATATTAATGCTGGCTGTCATTAACATGCCATTGCAAGACTTTGCAAGTGCACCGCCATAGCGGTATTAGTCTACGTTTAAGCTAACAACAATCTTGTCTTACATATCTGGATATGATAGCTTTAATATTGTGGGACTCTGTAGACTGGCTAGATTAGGTTAACATTGTGACCAATAGATTGTCACTGAGGAGTGCTGTTGAGGAGGCACGAAAATATGCTCAGCCTAGCATCAGGGCCCCTATCCCGCGTGTGTGGCCACTGTCTCACAGGTGCCGGGTGGTGGGGTAGGCATCCCCGGTGAGGCAGCGACACGACCAATGGTGGTGCTGGTGGCAGAGGCATTGGGGGAGGAGAGGAGGGGCCTGGCTGCTAGTGCGCGGGGGACGCTTACAGGGGGATGAGCACGGCAAACTACATCCGTGGTCACCCGGTGGACTGTGCTCTGGCCTGCCCCCATCCTGAGCAGCCCGGCAAGGTAGGACTCATGAGATGGTGCCTCCTCTCCTCTCTATTATGCCTGGTCAGGCTGCTCATAATCTGTTGGTGATTGGAGGACAGACTGGCCTATATCCCCTGCAGACAGTCCAGGATCTGTCTGGACACAGCCAGCTTCTCCTCCTGAGCAGCCTGGCTTGGTGGTGGTGGGGATGGTGGTCTAGTTGCAGGGCCCCCAAGGAGGTGGCAGAGCTGGTGGCTCAGTGGGTAGGGGCTATTGCCTGGCCAGTGCCTGGCTCCAATATGGTGATGATGGACCTGGTGGTTGGAGCCAGGCCGACGAACCGCAGAGGGGAGGAGAAGGTGGGGCCATGCCTCTCTCGTCCCTCCAATATTTGTGCCCTGGTGATAGCTGCAGCTGCGGGAGGAGGGGAGCAGTGAGGTCGAAGGTCAATGGGGTAGCATGATGTTCAGCCAGTGGCCCCACTGCCCAGATGAAGTACTCCTCCTTTTCCTCTTCCTCACCAAGACACAGGGCTTGAGCTGGTCCCGCCTCCCACTGCGCCGGATCCTGCTGGGCGGTGGCTTGCTCCATGTCCTCCTGCTCCATGGAGCTGAAAAAGAGATACAAGAAAAGAAAAGGATATGTGTCAATGATGTTGAAGAGAACATTTTATTGAGTTCCTTACTAACTATTTGACATCTAGGCTTGAACATGGATGAATCACTTACTGTGCCATTGACCTCATTATCAGTGCTCTTCATTGTGTGACAGAATAGAAGATTCTATTTTAATTGATTGTTTTACTGTTGGCTGATTACATTCTTGTAAGCAGTTAAACCATAATATGTGAAATGTTCGCTATGGCAGAGGCTGTTAATCATCACTGTGTCTGTAGACAAACCTTAGCTCGCATATATTTAACTGTTCTTATTTAAACTACAATAAGGCAATAGATCAATTTAACATAGAATGCTGTGCTCTTTCACACAATTAATCTCACTTATAGTGAGGTAACTGTCCCTTTGACTTCAACTCTGAGTAGCTATCATTTGCTAGCTGTAACAGTTGATCTTTATAGATTATAGTTCTCTTGATTCTGGCCGCAGTCTGTAACTGCATACGCTGCAGTGGGTACGCCCATACGTGGACTGGCTATTGGTTGATTACTAGTGATGTCGCAAACATAACATTTTCAGTTCGCGAACCGCGAACGCGAACCGCCGCAAATGTTCGCGAACCGGCGAACCCGGCGAACCGCCATAGACTTCAATGGGCAGGCGGATTTTAAAACCCACAGGGACTCTTTCTGGCCACAATACTGATGGGAAAGTTGTTTCAACGGGACTAACACCTGCACTGTGGCATACCGGAGGGGGATCCATGGCAAAACTCCCACGGAAAATTACATAGTTGATGCAGAGTCTGGTTTTAAGCCATAAAGGGCATAAATTACCTAACATTCCTAAATTGTTTGGAATAACGTGCTTTAAAACATCAGGTATGATGTTGTATCGATCAGGTAGTGTAAGGGTTAGGCCCGCTTCACAGTGACAGTCCAAACTCCCCGTTTAACGCACCGCAAACAACCCCAAACAGTCCATTTGCACAACCACAAACTCCCAATTTGCACAAGGTTGGATACCAAGCTAGCCATGTCCTGTTCCTTGTCCTCACTGATGTCATTGAAGGTCTCTTCCTCCACCCAGCCACCAAGGGTCCCCGAAACACGCCACTCCTATCTGGTGGCACCTTTGATTGCACGTGCCGTGCACCAAAATTGAAGTGATACGACCAAAAAAGCATCTTTTTCCATCTCCTGGTTCTAAAAGTCCAGGCCTTATACACGCCCCCTGATAGGTGACGTAACAAGTATTAAACTGATAAGAGTAGTACTTACAAACACGCCACTCCTATCTGGTGGCACCTTTGATTGCACGTGCCGTGCCCCAAAATTGAAGTGATACGACCAACAAAGCATCTTTTTCCATCTCCTGGTTCTAAAAATCCAGGCCTTATACACGCCCCCTGATAGGTGAAGTAACAAGTATTAAACTGATAAGAGTAGTACTTACAAACACGCCACTCCTATCTGGTGGCACCTTTCATTGCATGTGCCGTGCCCCAAAATTGAAGTGATACGACCAACAAAGCATCTTTTTCCATCTCCCGGTTCTAAAAATCCAGGCCTTATACACGCCCCCTGATAGGTGATGTAACAAGTATTAAACTGATAAGAGTAGTACTTACAAACACGCCACTCCTATCTGGTGGCGTGTATAGGGCCTGGATTTTTAGAACCAGGAGATGGAAAAAGATGCTTTGTTGGTCTTATCACTTCAATTTTGGGACACGGCACGTGCAATCAAAGGTGCCACCAGATAGGAGTGTCGTGTTTGTAAGTACTATTCTTATCAGTTTAATACTTGTTACGTCACCTATCAGGGGGCGTGTATAAGGCCTGGATTTTTAGAACCGGGAGATGGAAAAAGATGCTTTGTTGGTCGTATCACTTCAATTTTGGGGCACGGCACGGGCAATCAAAGGTGCCACCAGATAAGAGTAGTACTTACAAACACGCCACTCCTATCAGTTTAATACTTGTTACGTCACCTATCAGGGGGCGTGTATAAGGCCTGGATTTTTAGAACCGGGAGATGGAAAAAGATGCTTTGTTGGTTGTATCACTTCAATTTTGGGGCACTTTGTGACATTAGCTTCTTACGCTCAAACATGTCCTTTACAGGCACCTGACTATGGGCAGATGAGCAGGAACTGCTCAAGGCGAGAGATGCAGTGGTGGATGGTTGACAGGGGCAAGGAGGACAGCAGTGGTTGATGTGGCTGATGATGCTGGACCAGGAGGAGGATGGTGGCTTTGAGTTTGTGCGCTGCTTGTACTCATGTTTTGGTCTGGAGTCACCCAAACATTAGGTCTCAACCTGTAGAGGATAAGGGAACCAGGCTACTCTAGACCTCATTCATCATTACCGGTTTTGACAGATTGGTACTATGCGTCCAAGCTACTGTGACAACAGATATGAGTGGCACTGTGCACTTGCAGAAGTTGGCAGAGTAGACGCTGTAGGTCTGACACACACGCTTGCAGACAACTAACTGCTATGCAATCTGTTACAGTAGAAAAAATGTTTTTTGTTTTATATGTACACTACTGTTACACCAGATATGAGTGGTGTGTTAAGTAGTACTACTCCTATCAGTTTAATCCCTGTTATGTGCCTTTTGGGGGGTTTGGTTGTTGAAGGCACAGTTCAGCACCAGAGGCCAGAAAAATTAGGCATGTACACATGCCTGAAAAATTAGGTATTGTTGATCTTGCAGCGAGCAGAGAAGAATGTAGGCCTGATTCAACGCCCCAGCCCCGCATACCCACACTCAGAGATTGAGGGGGGCACCTGAGAAGGCCACGGGCCGGAGATATAAAGGGGGGGCCATCCCAAATAAGCACACAAGTGGTGACAAAGGTAGTGAAGGGGACATAGAGGCCCATGGACTGACGGTCGCCATCTTGGCAGGAAAAGGGCCCAGTAATTAAGCCAAACTGACCCAGCACAGGCAGCTACTTGAGTCAAACGCTGTACAATTACACCTTAATAAAGCTGAAACATGCAGCAGCAGGGATTCTAAGCGGCCACACGGGGACAAGGAGGCTAACAGCCCCCACAGTCTCTGCACCACTCTTTTTAACAGATAACCCAAGGGGCTAACCGGGGACCTTGCCCACATAAAAAACAGAATTTTATTGGAGGAATTATTAGTGTCTTTACCCCCCAAGAGAGGACATAATATACGGTATCTTTAGACTACCTGATGGCCAAACCTCCTTTAGCCCCAATACTATCCAAGAAACATTTCAAATCTTCTATCAGACCATATATTCATCCCAATCCCGCTGCAGCGGATCTGACAGAGTCCTTCCTACTACAGCAAGAAGTCCACAAAATACCTGTACCTCAATTGGACAGCTTGAACCTAGACATATCCCAAGAGGAAGTTAAATCTACAATCCAAGATCTTAAATTTGGCAAGTCCCCAGGGCCAGACGGTTTTACTCATCTGTACTATAAGAAATTTGAGCCCTTTCTTACCCCCGCACCTAACATCTTTGTTTAACGCTATACTAAATGGAGAACTTATGCCCCCTTAATTGAATCAGGCCGACCTCATAGTCTTTCCAAAAGAGGGTAGGGACCCTTTAGAGGTTAAAAATTATCGCTCCATACCCCTGATAAATGTGGATGTCAAGATCCTAGCTAAAATTATCGCCAAACGAATATTTAACTTTTTACTGGACTAAATACACAAGAACCAAATGGGGTTCATTCCTTTCAGAGAGGCAGGAGATAATGTTAGGAGGGTTCTGAACGCCCAGTTCTTGGCTCAACACTATAACAACCCAGTTTGCCTTCTAGCCCTAGACATAGAGAAGGCTTTTGATATGGTGGAATGGCCATATATGTACAAAATGCTAGATAAGTTTGGATTTGAGGGACGCTTTCTCAACCTGCTCAGAAGGTACTACGACTCACCAGTAGCTAACTTAAATATACCAGGGGACCATAGGGCCAAAATCCAAGTACAGAGAGGGACCAGGCAGGGATGCCCACTCTCCCCACTGCTCTTAGCTCTTGCCATTGAACCCCTAGCGCAGGCAATCAGAACCAACCATGCCATTCAGGGGGTTCAAGAAGGACACCATCAGTTTAAGTGTTCACTTTTCGAGGACGATATGCTTTGCACCCTGACCAAGCCCCTTCTCTCTATACCAGCACTCATGTCCACTATAAAATACTTCAGCTAAATCTCGGGCCTCCAATCCTTGCAAAAGGATATTTCTCTTTCAATGGAATCCTGCTTACTGGGGATACACTTAAAAAAAATGATCTCAATCCTAGAACAAGCTATTCCAATTAATGGCTTTAGCATTCAAAATACACATAGCTACCCGGGCCCGGATGGATTTACAAATCTCTATTACCAAACTTTTATAGACTTGTTATTACCCCACTTAGCCACACTTTTCAATCAAATTTTAGAAGGCTCTCCCATGCCACAAGAACTAAACCATGCAAATATGATATGTTTCCCGAAAGAACGACGAGACCCATTTGTACTTAAAAATTACTGCCCCATATCACTCCTAAACGGGGATATAAAAATTTTGGCCAAATTAATGTCAAACAGGATTTCGCAATTTCTCCCCTCCATAATCCATAAAGACCAAAGAAGGTTTATCCCCCATAGACAAACGGGTGTCAATATCAGACGGACACAAAATTTAATCTCATGGTCATCCCTACATCAAATACCGACATGCCTTTTGGCGTTAGATATAGAAAAGGCCTTTGATACGTTGGAATGGCCTTATTTAAATGCAGTATTACAGAAATTTGGGTTTGCAGGCAAATTTATGAACTTGATAGATACATACTACAAATCCCTGTTAGCCAGATTAAAACTCCCAGGAGATCGCTTAAAACACATAAAGATTCAAAGGGGAAAAAACAAATTTTTAGATTTATTTGGAATCATAAAGCCCAGAGGATCTCAAAAAATAATATGTATAGACCAAAAGGGAAAGGGGGCCTATCGTGCCCGAATCTCAAACTGTATTACAAGGCAGCGCAGCTGGCTTTCATTCCTCTGGCGCATTCTCCAACACATCAGCCGCTCTGGGTATTTATGGAAAATGTAAGCATGTCACCTTATACATGGGATACAGTAATATGGATTCCAGGCCTGTATACTTTTTTGAGAAACTTGAAAAACCTGTTGATTAAGCACTCATTAAAAATATGGACGGAGATGAACTGGACACAAAAACTGGACACTCGGGTATCAGATCTTACCCCTATCGTACCCAATCCCCATTTTAAGATACATCTTCCGGAAAGCTCCCTCAGTTGGTGGAAGTCTCAGAACCTACTAAGGGTTGGTCCATGGTGGCATGACGACAAAATAATGACCTTTGAGCGGGTGAGAGATAGATACAATTTACCCCTAACTGAACACTATAATTTTAGCAGGATACATCATTTTATATATACGATAAATGGTAGGGGAACCCCCCAAAGAAACACCTGGCTACTAAAAAAATGTAGGGATTCCCCCTTTCAGCCTGGGATTATTAGCCTTGATGTATGAACTATTTAATGAAAACTTATGGGCAAACAAACCAGACTATACCAAAGCCTGGGAGAGGGATTTGGGCACCGAGTTGGCAGACAGCACATGGGATAAAAGTTGGCGAGGCTTAAGTAGGGGATCTTTAAATTATAGTCTGCTTGAGACTTCAATAAAGGTCCTACACAGGACATATATTACTCCTTTTAAGCTAAATAAATGGGATCCAAAACGGAGCAGCTCATGTTTTAGGAACAGTGGTAATGAGGCTACATTTATTCACGTCTGGTGGGAGTGTGGGAGTGTTACCATGTTTCTCTTAAAAATTGGAATCACAGTAAAAAAAAAGAAAATTTATTAACCAAAAAAGTAAAAATAAGAAGGCTTAGCCAGCTAATTTTAACAAAATGTCTTCATTGTAAATATGTATTTTTGCACAACTGTTGTGTTATGCAAGACTGTTCAATATGCTTTGTTTTTCATTACATGCCGTACGCCTTCTGACATAAAAATTTAAATTAAAAAATTAGGTATTGTTGCAGCCGCTGCTGTTGCAGCGTCCAGAAAAATTGACCTTTGTTCCCCAGGCAGAAAGTACCATAAAACATTGCGTCTTCTTGAACCCTAGTTGGTGGCGGATAAGTCACGCAAGTCATCCGGCATTCACAGATAACATACAGCAGCGTGTGGACCAGTTTTAGCCAAAGGCAGCCCATCTCATCAGGACTTTTTCAGTCGAATGTATCGCCCAGTGTCAGTCCCTTCGGGATCCATCCCTCATTCATCTTTATAAAGGTGAGGCAATCTAGACTTTTTTGCCCTTAGGCGACTTCTCTTCTCGGTGACAAAACATCCTGCTGCACTGAAGGTCCTTTCTGACAGGACACTTGAAGCGGGGCAGGCCAGAAGTTCAATTGCAAATTGGGATAGCTCAGGCCACAGGTCTAGCCTGCATACCCAGTAGTCAAGGGGTTCATCGCTCCTCAGAGTGTCAATATCTGCAGTTAAGGCGAGGTGATCTGCTACCTGTCGGTCTAGTCGTTCTCTGAGGGTGGATCCCGAGGGGCTGTTGCGATGCGTAGAACTGAAAAAGGTCTGCATGTCCTCCATCAACAACACGTCTTTTAAACATCCTGTCCTTGCCGGCGTGGTCGTGGGAGTAGGATTACTTTCACCTCTTCCCCTGTTATATTGCCCTTGTGCTGTGGCATCACCCTTATATGCTGTGTAAAGCATACTTGTTAATTTGTTTTGGACCTGCTGCATCCTTTCTGATTTGCGGTAATTTGGTAACAAATCAGGCACTTTCTGCTTATACCGGGGGTCTAGTAGCGTGCACACCCAGTAAAGGTCGTTCCCCTTCAGCCTTTTTATACGAGGATCCTGCTACAGGCATGACAGCATGAAAGACCCCATTTGCACAAGGTTGGATGCTGAGCTACCCATGTCCCGTTCCTCGCCCTCAGTGATCTCGCTGTAGATATGTTCTTCCCCCCAGCCACGTACAACACCACGGGTACCAGATAGGTGACAACGAGCACCCTGGGATGCCTGTTGTGATTGGTCTTCCTCCTCCCCCTCAAAGCCACATTCCTCCTCTGACTCCTCTTCCTCACAATCCTCTTCCAGCGTTGCCGCAGGTCCAGCAAGCGATGCTGATAAGGCTGTTTCTGGTGGTGATGGTGACCACAACTCTTCCTCTTCCTCGTCTCGCTCATCTACGGCCTGATCCAGCACTCTTCGAGGGGGACGCTCTAGGAAGAAAACAAATGGTATGATGTCACTGATGGTACCTTCGGTGCGACTGACAAGGTTTGTCACCTCCTCAAAAGAACGCATGAGCCTACAGGCATTGCGCATGAGCGTCCAGTAACGTGGCAAAAAAATCCCCAGCTCCGCAGAGGCTGTCCTAGCACCCCGGTCATACAAATACTCGTTAATGGCTTTTTCTTGTTGGAGCAGGCGGTCGAACATTAGGAGTGTTGAATTCCAAGGTGTGGGGCTGTCACAAATCAAGCGCCTCACTGGCATGTTGTTTCGCCGCTGGATATCTGAAAAGTGCGCCATGGCCGTGTAGGAACGCCTGAAATGGCCACACACCGTTCTGGCCTGCTTCAGGACGTCCTGTAAGCCTGGATACTTATGGACAAAGCTATGTACGATCAGATTACACACATGTGCCATGCACGGCACATGCGTCAACTTGCCCAAATTCAATGCCGCCAACAAATTTCTTCCGTTGTCACAAACCACTTTGCCAATCTCCAGTTGGTGCGGAGTCAGCCATTGATCCACCTGTGCGTTCAGGGTGGACAGGAGTGCTGGCCCGGTGTGACTCTCTGCTTTCAGGGGCAAGTCAACCCCAAGACGGCATGACACTGCCGTATCCGGGATGTGCTATAGTATCTGGGGAGCTGGGGGGTGCCGTTGATGTGGAGCAAGACGCAGCAGCAGAAGAGGATTTAGCTGAGGAGGTTATGGAAGAGGATGGAGTAGGAGGAGTAGAAGAGGTGGCAGCAGGCCTGCCTGCAAGTCGTGGCAGTGTCACCAACTCCTCTGCAGAGCCACGCATTCCATGCTTGGCAGGCGTCAGCAGGTTTACCCAATGCGCAGTGTAGGTGATATAACTGCCCTGACCATGCTTTGTAGACCAGGTATCAGTGGTCAGATGGCCCCTTGCCCCAACACTGTGTGCCAGAGATGCCATTACTTACTTTTGCACAATCGAGTACAGGTTGGGGATTGCCTTTTGGGCAAAGAAATTTCGGCCGGGTACCTTCCACTGCAGTATCCCAATCGCAAAAAATGTTTTGAACGCCTCAGACTCCACCAGCTTGTATGGTAAAAGCTGGCGGGCTAAAAGTTCAGAGAAGCCAGCTGTCAGACGCCGGGCAAGGGGGTGACTTTGTGGCATTGGCTTCTTACGCTCAAACATGCCCTTGACAGACACCTTACTGTGGAGAGATGAGCAGGAACAGCAAGAGGCGAGAGACGGAGTGGCGGATGGTTGAGAGGGGGCAAGGAGGACAGCAGTGGTTGACGTGGATGAAGATGCTGGACCAGGAGGAGGATAGCGGCTTTGAGTTTGTGTGCTGCTTGTGCTCATGTGTTGATCCCATTGGTGTTTGTGATGTGACATCATGTGCCTTCGCAAAGCAGTTGTACCTAGGTGGGTGTTGGACTTCCCACGAGTTTCTTTTGGCACAGGTTGCAAATGGCATCGCTGTTGTCAGAGGCAGACACACACAAAAAATGCCACACTGCTGTGCTCTGCGGTGACGGCATGCGTTGATTGGTGTGCTGTCTGGCTGACCCCGGGTGCTGATGCATGCTGTCTGACTGTGCCACTAGCTCGTTGCGATGACCTCCCTCTGTTACCAACTCGTCTCCTCCTCCTCTCTGTCTCCCCATCTGAACTTTCCCCTGTTTTTTTTTAAATGTAGACTGCTGGTACCCCGAATAGATTGGATTGGTTGAACTTGGCACAGTACTTCTAAGCCTGACACACACACTGGCTAGCGGTCAGGCAAATGAACTAAGATTTAACAAAATAAAAGTTTTGTTTTTTTAAAAGTAGACAACTAGTAAACAAGATTGTATTGGTTGCACTGTGCACACACAGTATAAGCTGTGATCCTGACACACACACTGGCTAGCGGTCAGGCAAATGAACTTAGATTGGGGGTCAGGCAAATGAACTTAGATTTGCGGTCAGGCAAATTAACTTAGATTTAATAAAATAAAATTATTGTTTTTTTTAAATGTAGACTGCTGGTACCCCAACTAGATTGGATTGGTTGAACTTGGCATAGTACTTGTAAGCCTGACACACACACTGGCTAGCGGTCAGGCAAATGAACTAAGATTTAACAAAATATTTTTTTTTTTTTTTTTAAGTAGACAACTAGTAAACAAGATTGTATTTGTTGCACTGTGCACACACAGTATAAGCTGTGATCCTGACACACACACTGGCTAGCGATCAGGCAAATGAACTTAGATTGGCGGTCAGGCAAATGAACTTAGATTTAATAAAATAAAATTATTGGTTTTTTAAATGTGGACTGCTGGTACCCCAACTAGATTGGATTGGTTGAACTTGGCACAGTACTTGTAAGCCTGACACACACACTGGCTAGCGGTCAGGCAAATGAACTAAGATTTAACAAAATAAAAGTTTTGGTTTTTTAAAAGTAGACAACTAGTAAACAAGGTTGTATTGGTTGCACTGTGCACACACAGTATAAGCTGTGATCCTGACACACACACTGGCTAGCGGTCAGGCAAATGAACTTAGATTGGCGGTCAGGCAAATGAACTTAGATTTGCGGTAAGCAAATGAACTTAGATTTAATAAAATAAAAGTATTGGTTTTTTAAATGTGGACTGCTGGTACCCCAACTAGATTGGATTGGTTGAACTTGGCACAGTACTTGTAAGCCTGACACACACACTGGCTAGCGGTCAGGCAAATGAACTTTGATTGGCGGTCAGACAAATGAACTTAGATTTAACAAAATAAAAGTTTTGGTTTTTTAAAAGTAGACAACTAGTAAACAATATTGTATTGGTTGCACTGTGCACACACAGTATAAGCAGTAAGCCTGACACACACACTGGCTAGCGGTCAGGCAAATGAACTTAGATTGGCGGTCAGGCAAATGAACTTAGATTTAATAAAATAAAATTATTGGTTTTTTAAATGTGGACTGCTGGTACCCCAACTAGATTGGATTGGTTGAACTTGGCACAGTGTATTTTGACATTATGAGAAACATGATCTGTAAACTAAATAAAAATCATTTTAGGGGGTTGAGATAAAAAGAAACGGGATGGGGGGATACCGAGCAGAGCACACCATCTACAGCCCACTGGGAGACAAACTCATCCATTCCCCCAGTGGACAAAGCCAGGTGGTACTCTGCCCGGATACGGGAGCGCACCAGCACCCGGAACATGGCCTCAGGTGACAAGGGAACCCCCCCTATCAAACACTGCTTCCTGGACTTATATATAGCCAATTTGGCTAATGCCAGGAGCAGGTTGACGAGGAGGTCCCTGGCCTTATTGCCCCGGGACACTGGGCGCCCAAAAATAAAAATGTGAGGGGAGAAATGCAGCCAGAACTGCAGGAGGAGGCCCCTCAAGAGTGACAAGAGGGGCTGCAGTCTGGCGCAACTAAAATAAATATGATACACGGACTCTCCCTTGCCACAGAATGGACAAGTGGAGGGAGAGTCCGTGAATTTAGCTAAGTACTCTCCCGTGCTCAGTGCACCATGGAGCACTCTCCAACTCAAGTCCCCGGTGGGTCTTGGAACTAAATCAGAATAAAGTTCCCTCCACCGGGGCCTCTTGCCCTCGTCAGCTGGTAGGACCCGCCTCCAGATGGTATCGGGACGGGTCACGAGGGCAAGGAAGTGCACTGTATGGAGCACGAGAGAATATAAGCTCTTCCTCGGCATGCCGCGAAAGCATGCCGAGGGTATGTCCCTCAACCTCGAGAGGTTGGGGACAGGAGGAGCCTGAGGGGAAACACGGGGCTTGTGTCCAATGCAAACAGCCGGAGAAGGGGTGTTGAAAGGTGCATGTGGCACTCCGGCCTGCAAAGCCCCGCGAAGGAAGGTGCGCGAGTCGGGGGAGATGGCATCTCTAATCTCCTGGAGCAAGCGCCCTGAGACTTTGGGCGTCACATATCCCAAACGGAGCGCAAGCTCCTGGGGTGACACCCAATCAGAACGCCCGTATTCCAGGAGATCCCCGACTCGGGTCATCCGTGCATGACTAAGGCGGCGGATGATACTGGGGGACTGTAACATTGGAGCCCCCACTGCTGCATTAAATAGCAGGGGCTCTGTGAATATTTCATCCCCCAAAGGCACGCCCTGCCTGGTCACGGAGACCATGCTCCAGGCCTTGAGGGTTTCCTGGTAGTATGCCGGCAACACAGAGAGGTCTTTTCCAAACCCCTCGGGCCTGATCAGAAATAATTGCCGGTCATACCCCAGGTTGCGCAACTGACGATAAAAGCTGGATGCCAGTGCGCACCACTGCGGAGAGGGATCTGCATATAGGTATCTCTGCAGGTACTGAAGGCGGAAGGTGGACAACTGGGAGCACACACAAACTACTCCCTGTCCACCCTCCACCAAAGGCAGACTTGCCACCCCTGCAGAGACCCAATGCCTTCCCATCCAGAGGAAATCTAACAAATTCCTCTGGATATTGGTGACAAACTCGGGGGTCGGACTCAGACAAATCAGCCGGTGCCAGATCTGAGAAGCCACCAGCTGATTCACCACTAGAGTCCGCCCCCTAAGGGAAAGCATTTTTGCTAGACCCCTCCATCGTCCCAGACGAGAGAGGACACTGCCCTCTAACTCCCTCCAGTTGTCTGGGACGGAAGCGTCCGCAGCGGACAGGTAGACCCCCAGATATTTAATGACATCTGCCTCCCACGTGATGTCACGAAACGTGGGAGGCAAAGAGTCTACCTGTAAATTACCCTCTAAAAGGCCTGTGCATTTGGACCAGTTGATCTGAGCGGAGGAGGCAGCTGAATATACCTCCTGGCACTGTTTTGCCAGCTCAAGATCAACTGGATCCTGGGCCACGAGGAGCACATCGTCAGCATAAGCTGAAAGGACAATCCGCATGTCTGGATCTTTTAGCACCAGCCCTGTGAGCCTTTTCCTCAGTAGGCAGAGGAAAGGCTCAATGGCCAGTGCATATAACTGTCCAGACAAGGGACATCCTTGACGCACCCCTCGTCCAAATACCAAAGGTGCTGTTAGGGACCAATTGATTTTAAGTAAACACTCTGCAGAGGCGTACAGCGTTCTTATAAAGCCCACAAACTGTGGGCCAAAGCCGTACGCTTGCAGAGTGGCTATGAGGTAACCATGGTCCACCCTGTCAAACGCCTTCTCTTGATCTAAAGAGAGAAAGGCGAGTGACAGACCAGTCCTGCGAGAATAATGCAATAGATCCCGGACCAGAAAGATACTATCAAAGATAGTCCGGCCCGGGATCGCATAGGACTGGTCAGGGTGAACCAATTCTGCCAGCACAGACCCAAGTCTAAGCGAGATGGCTTTAGCTACAATCTTGTAGTCCGTGCTGAGCAGAGAGACCGGTCGCCAGTTCTTAATAAGCCGGAGATCCCCCTTTTTGGGCAGCAGGGCAAGTACTGCCCTGCGACAAGACAGGGGCATCTCCCCGGTCTCCAGGGCTTCCCCAAGGACCAGATGGAAATCAGGTCCCAGAGTCTCCCAGAAAAATTGGAAAAACTCTACAGTCAGTCCGTCCAGTCCTGGAGACTTCTCACAGGACATGGCACGGAGGGCTTCAGAGAGCTCTTGAAAAGATAGTGGTATATCAAGCCGCTCTCTTACACCCTCACTGACTGTGGGGAGCCCCTCCCATAGCACCCTGCAGGCGTCTGGAGAAATGGGATCCGGAGAGTAAAGATCTTTATAAAAGTTCCGGGCTCTATCCCGGATACTCTCCGGATCTGTAAGGGGGGCACCGTCTTCATCTAGAAGACAGGTGATGTGCCTACTGTTACCCCCCTTTTTCTCCAGTGAGTAGAAGAGGCGCGAGCCGCGGTCTAGATCTTTGAGAAAACCTAAGCGGCTGCGCACGTATGCCCCCTTGGCCTGGTGTTGTTCCAGGTCACAGAGGACACCCTTCCTCTCTACATACTCGCTCTGCAGGGATTGGTCCCTACAAGTGAACAGCCTCTGCTCCAGATGGAGTACCTCCCCCCGGAGTGACTCCAACTCAGCTTCGCGCTGCCCACTCGCACCCTTGGTATATTCCTGACACAGAAGTCGCAAATGAACCTTGCCCACGTCCCACCACAGTTTTAACGTGGCAAAGTCCCCCTTGCAACCCCTCCAGTCCGTCCAAAACTCCCGGATCAATGTCACGAGCCCCTGGTCCTTCAACAAAGCATTGTTGAAGTGCCAATAGGCGGCTCGTGGCGCTGTTGGCGTTAGCGCCACTGTCACAGACACACAGTTGTGGTCTGTGAACGGAGCCAGCCTAATGGCACAAGAACCGACTCGTGACATATAGTGACTAGATATATATAGTCTGTCGATCCGGGAGTGGGACACCAGACCAGCTCTCACCCTGACGTAGGTGAAACCGTCTGATGCCCCTGGGTTCTGCTCTCGCCAGATGTCCTCCAGGGAGAAGCGGGCGATGATCTCCCGCAGGGCTGACGCAGAAGGCGGGTACGGCTCTGGACTATTCCGGTCCAGAGCGTCGAGGGTGCAGTTGAAATCACCCCCGAGTACCAAACACTCATCTGCGTCAACCGTCTCCAAAAACTGGGACAGTCTGGCGAGGAACCTCACTCTCTCGAGCCCTCCAGCAGGGGCATATATATTAACTAGGTTAATGATGCTACCCTGCTCTCGGACCCGGAGGTGGATTAGACGGCCTGGGATAACAGCTTTCACAAGCAGCAGCTCTGGCTGAAAAGACTCTGAGAACAGGGTCACCACTCCACATGACGCCGATGTGAAGTGGCTGAAGAAGACCCTGCCTCTCCACTCCAGTTGCCACGAGGCCTCAGCCTCTGGAGTGGTGTGAGTTTCCTGCAGGAAGCTCACAGAGTACCCTCCCTGATATAAATAGGAGAGTACCTGGAACCTGCGGAAACTGTCTTGACAGCCATTGGTATTCAGCGTGCTGATGTGCAAAGCCATTACTGCGTGTCAGGAATTGTGCGTTCCTCAGACCCTTGAGACTGCTGATAGGACACGCACATTTTATAGAATTTCCGGACGCGGAGATGCTCCGCAGTCCCAGAATTCTTGGCCCTAGTGCTGACCACTAGATATTGCTGGAGAGAGTGGAGAATAAACGACATATTCTTCCACCTCTCCAAGGCCAGCCGCACCTTCCTTTTCTTTTGTCCATGAAGGGTGCTCTCAAGGAATAGATCTATTTCCTTGACAGGGATAACCCACCCAGAATATGATGTTCCTTCTAGTGGGTCACCCCTGGGCTCCTCTTGGCTGAGGGCTTTTACTCCATCCTCCCCGGCTGGAGTCAGTTTCCTCAGCTTTATTCTCAGGGACCCCCTCTTAGATGATACAGAAGGAGTCCCTTTAGCACCCTTCAAGGTAAATAATGGACCCTTGGATTGCTGCTGCACCCCTGTAGCTTCAGGAGTGCATTCAGGGGTAGCTGGCTGGACAGCAGTGGCTGGCATGGCTTCCTTAATGGAAGCCTTGGAGGCTTTATATGCTTCCTCTGCCAGTTCCACCGCTGCTTGCTCAGCTTGGATGGCACCGATGTTAGGGTCAGTGGACGGCTGAGGAGGGTAGACAGGCTCTCCCATGATGTTAACAGGAAAACCTGTTTTATCACCCTCCCCCATTTCCACTTCCCCTTGTGCCACATCCCCCCTGACAGACAAATCCATGGGGTCCTGAATGGGGGTCATGCCTATATTCCCCCCCTCCAGTAGTGACTCGGCCTGGGGCTCTAACAAAGCCCGAGGTACGTCACTAGAGAGTGACACTGGAGGAGGAGACTGACTGGTGCCCTTGAAGCTCAGCACCTCAGGGACACTGACTACCCATTCCGCAGGGGCTTTGTTGGGTCCCCCCTCAAAGGCCAGAGGCAGAACCTGATCTTTCTTGTCTACCCCTGCCTCACTTGGGAGACCCTCTTGCCCCTGCTTTTCCTCCAGACCCTTTTCCACATTAACCCCTATAGGGTCTGGAGAGAGAGATGTGTGGTCTGGCACCGGCTGGCTGAGCTTAATAACTGGGCCAGACAATGTCACCGGATGAGGAGGAGATGTTTTGTTCCTCTTCTTGCTTTTAGAGGGAGGTGCTCCACTATAGAGCACTTCCCACTTATCAGCAACCTCCCTGTTGGTTTTATGCTTCCTCTTCCTGGGGACGTCACTCCTGGAAGAGGAGCTGCCACTAGCTGCCTCCCCTGCAGAGGGCTTATTATCCCTCTGCTTACACTGTGCCCCCACACTAACTGATGTAATTATGGTGGGGGCAGATTGGGACTTGGGAGATGCAGCTGTGACACTGGGAGGACCGGTGACATTCTTCCCCTTTTTCCCCGTGTCTGCAGTCTTGCTGGAGACCACAGACACAGATTGCTTTTTGGGGGAAGAAGGGGGTTTGGAGGCCGTGGTGGTGGCTTGAGGAACGGCCTCCTTGCCTGAGCTCTGTGGGGGGGCTATGACCCTTGAGGTCCCCGCTGTTATGGGCTCAGCGGGGATGGGTGCCGTACTGACGGAGGTGCCATTTGCTGGGGCTGGGGCATGATGCTTTACATTAGGACAATTCCTACGTGTATGCCCCAACCCATTGCAATGATAGCACTGCACCTCCGTAGTGCTGTAAAAAATCCTGTACAGCACCCCCTCAAATGGAACCCCAAAAGACCCCTCTATGTTTTCTGCGCCCTGAGGCAGGCACATTTGTACCTGCCTCTTGAAAGAGAGCACATGACGAAGTGCTCTCTCTCTGCACCCCAGGGGAATTTTAATAAATGGTGTTTTTACTTCCCCTAGGGTTAGCAGGTGGGGGCGCAGGAGGGAGTCTGGTAGGAAGGGGGGCACATTAGAGAGTGTTACTTTTGTGCCCAACCCTTCCAGGGGTTCTATTGGGACATATAATCCCCCCACTGTGATGCCTCTCTGTATAAGAATGTGTGCAGCAGCCAGAGTACGGGTAAAAAAAAACTGCTTTCCCGTACATTTTGCTGGCTGCTACTATAACAGAGGGGCTGATGACATTAGCTGCAGCACGCAGATAGATATCAATGCTGTAGACCCCAGACATCTGACATTTAACCCCATGCTTCCTGGTGATCTGCCCCTCAGCCCCAGCGGTGGTATTACTGGGGCCCGCAGAAACCACCTGTGACCAGGTATTAGCCACAGGGGTAGGTCTGCTGGCAGAACCACCAGGAGCTGGGGCTGCCTTATCTGCCTGGGGCCTATGCTGTGCAGTGCTGCAGCTAGGATTTTCAGGGGCCATTATTCCCCCTTTTGACCCCTGAGGCTTCTTAATGGTCTTATCCCTCATGTTTAGACCCTTTTTTTTTTTTTTTTTAGTTTATTTGTTTTATTTATTTTTATTTTTTGTTTTATGATTTTCTACTGTTTTCTTTTTTTTTAAAAAATATAAAAGTGTGAAAAAGAAACAAAAAAAACAAAACTAAGGGAGACAAAAACTAAGGGAGAGAGAGAGATGATGTTTGGCAGTGGAAGGGTTAATGGCCTGTTGCAAGATGTTACTAAATGCAACAACACAGAGAACACAGTGGCTTTTTAACCCCTCTGTGTCTCTGTGTCAGATGTTAAGAAAGCCTTTTAAACAAAACTTCAAATTGTTTTCCCCCCCACTGCCTACAAAGATGTTACTTGTCTTCTCTCCCCCAAAACATAAAACCCAACACCAAACAAACAAAACTTTAACAAAACCTGAAAAACTTTTTAAAAAAGTCAAAGTAAAAAAGTTCCAGGAGTGCAGGTGTAGTGCTAAGGGAGGGGTGTGGCAAAGTATCCAGGAGACAGCTCACTCTCCTGGGATAGAGGGCTGAGCCTGGCTCCCAGAAAACTAAAACTTAAATTAAACTAAGAAAAATACCACAAAAACTCCCAAAAATTAACAACACCGTGCACAAAGTGCTTATAAACAGAAAGGTGTTAAAATAAAACTTGTATTTGAGGGACTAAGACCCTAAAAAGCCTTTTGTTTGGAGCTCAAGCATGCACACAACATGCTCTCTGGCACAGTGTATTTTAAAATTAGGAGAAAACATTTTCTGTAAACTAAATAAAAATCATATTAGGAGGTTGAAAGAAAAAGAAACCGGATGGGGGGATACCGAGCAGAGCACACCATCTACAGCCCACTGGGAGACAAACTCATCCATTCCCCCAGTAGACAAAGCCAGGTGGTACTCTGCCCGGATACGGGAGCGCACCAGCACCCGGAACATGGCCTCAGGTGACAAGGGAACCCCCCCTATCAAACACTGCTTCCTGGACTTATATATAGCCAACTTGGCTAATGCCAGGAGCAGGTTGACGAGGAGGTCCCTGGCCTTATTGCCCCGGGACACTGGGCGCCCAAAAATAAAAATGTGAGGGGAGAAATGCAGCCAGAACTGCAGGAGGAGGCCCCTCAAGAGTGACAAGAGGGGCTGCAGTCTGGCGCAACTAAAATAAACATGATACACGGACTCTCCCTTGCCACAGAATGGACAAGTGGAGGGAGAGTCCGTGAATTTAGCTAAGTACTCTCCCGTGCTCAGTGCACCATGGAGCACTCTCCAACTCAAGTCCCCGGTGGGTCGTGGAACTAAATCAGAATAAAGTTCCCTCCACCGGGGCCTCTTGCCCTCGTCAGCTGGTAGGACCCGCCTCCAGATGGTATCGGGACGGGTCACGAGGGCAAGGAAGTGCACTGTATGGAGCACGAGAGAATATAAGCTCTTCCTCGGCATGCCGCGAAAGCATGCCGAGGGTATGTCCCTCAACCTCGAGAGGTTGGGGACAGGAGGAGCCTGAGGGGAAACACGGGGCTTGTGTCCAATGCAAACAGCCGGAGAAGGGGTGTTGAAAGGTGCATGTGGCACTCCGGCCTGCAAAGCCCCGCGAAGGAAGGTGCGCGAGTCGGGGGAGATGGCATCTCTAATCTCCTGGAGCAAGCGCCCTGAGACTTTGGGCGTCACATATCCCAAACGGAGCGCAAGCTCCTGGGGTGACACCCAATCAGAACGCCCGTATTCCAGGAGATCCCCGACTCGGGTCATCCGTGCATGACTAAGGCGGCGGATGATACTGGGGGACTGTAACATTGGAGCCCCCACTGCTGCATTAAATAGCAGGGGCTCTGTGAATATTTCATCCCCCAAAGGCACGCCCTGCCTGGTCACGGAGACCATGCTCCAGGCCTTGAGGGTTTCCTGGTAGTATGCCGGCAACACAGAGAGGTCTCTCCCAAACCCCTCGGGCCTGATCAGAAATAATTGCCGGTCATACCCCAGGTTGCGCAACTGGCGATAAAAGCTGGATGCCAGTGCGCACCACTGCGGAGAGGGATCTGCATATAGGTATCTCTGCAGGTACTGAAGGCGGAAGGTGGACAACTGGGAGCACACACAAACTACTCCCTGTCCACCCTCCACCAAAGGCAGACTTGCCACCCCTGCAGAGACCCAATGCCTTCCCATCCAGAGGAAATCTAACAAATTCCTCTGGATATTGGTGACAAACTCGGGGGTCGGACTCAGACAAATCAGCCGGTGCCAGATCTGAGAAGCCACCAGCTGATTCACCACTAGAGTCCGCCCCCTAAGGGAAAGCATTTTTGCTAGACCCCTCCATCGTCCCAGACGAGAGAGGACACTGCCCTCTAACTCCCTCCAGTTGTCTGGGACGGAAGCGTCCGCAGCGGACAGGTAGACCCCCAGATATTTAATGACATCTGCCTCCCACGTGATGTCACGAAACGTGGGAGGCAAAGAGTCTACCTGTAAATTACCCTCTAAAAGGCCTGTGCATTTGGACCAGTTGATCTGAGCGGAGGAGGCAGCTGAATATACCTCCTGGCACTGTTTTGCCAGCTCAAGATCAACTGGATCCTGGGCCACGAGGAGCACATCGTCAGCATAAGCTGAAAGGACAATCCGCATGTCTGGATCTTTTAGCACCAGCCCTGTGAGCCTTTTCCTCAGTAGGCAGAGGAAAGGCTCAATGGCCAGTGCATATAACTGTCCAGACAAGGGACATCCTTGACGCACCCCTCGTCCAAATACCAAAGGTGCTGTTAGGGACCAATTGATTTTAAGTAAACACTCTGCAGAGGCGTACAGCGTTCTTATAAAGCCCACAAACTGTGGGCCAAAGCCGTACGCTTGCAGAGTGGCTATGAGGTAACCATGGTCCACCCTGTCAAACGCCTTCTCTTGATCTAAAGAGAGAAAGGCGAGTGACAGACCAGTCCTGCGAGAATAATGCAATAGATCCCGGACCAGAAAGATACTATCAAAGATAGTCCGGCCCGGGATCGCATAGGACTGGTCAGGGTGAACCAATTCTGCCAGCACAGACCCAAGTCTAAGCGAGATGGCTTTAGCTACAATCTTGTAGTCCGTGCTGAGCAGAGAGACCGGTCGCCAGTTCTTAATAAGCCGGAGATCCCCCTTTTTGGGCAGCAGGGCAAGTACTGCCCTGCGACAAGACAGGGGCATCTCCCCGGTCTCCAGGGCTTCCCCAAGGACCAGATGGAAATCAGGTCCCAGAGTCTCCCAGAAAAATTGGAAAAACTCTACAGTCAGTCCGTCCAGTCCTGGAGACTTCTCACAGGACATGGCACGGAGGGCTTCAGAGAGCTCTTGAAAAGATAGTGGTATATCAAGCCGCTCTCTTACACCCTCACTGACTGTGGGGAGCCCCTCCCATAGCACCCTGCAGGCGTCTGGAGAAATGGGATCCGGAGAGTAAAGATCTTTATAAAAGTTCCGGGCTCTATCCCGGATACTCTCCGGATCTGTAAGGGGGGCACCGTCTTCATCTAGAAGACAGGTGATGTGCCTACTGTTACCCCCCTTTTTCTCCAGTGAGTAGAAGAGGCGCGAGCCGCGGTCTAGATCTTTGAGAAAACCTAAGCGGCTGCGCACGTATGCCCCCTTGGCCTGGTGTTGTTCCAGGTCACAGAGGACACCCTTCCTCTCTACATACTCGCTCTGCAGGGATTGGTCCCTACAAGTGAACAGCCTCTGCTCCAGATGGAGTACCTCCCCCCGGAGTGACTCCAACTCAGCTTCGCGCTGCCCACTCGCACCCTTGGTATATTCCTGACACAGAAGTCGCAAATGAACCTTGCCCACGTCCCACCACAGTTTTAACGTGGCAAAGTCCCCCTTGCAACCCCTCCAGTCCGTCCAAAACTCCCGGATCAATGTCACGAGCCCCTGGTCCTTCAACAAAGCATTGTTGAAGTGCCAATAGGCGGCTCGTGGCGCTGTTGGCGTTAGCGCCACTGTCACAGACACACAGTTGTGGTCTGTGAACGGAGCCAGCCTAATGGCACAAGAACCGACTCGTGACATATAGTGACTAGATATATATAGTCTGTCGATCCGGGAGTGGGACACCAGACCAGCTCTCACCCTGACGTAGGTGAAACCGTCTGATGCCCCTGGGTTCTGCTCTCGCCAGATGTCCTCCAGGGAGAAGCGGGCGATGATCTCCCGCAGGGCTGACGCAGAAGGCGGGTACGGCTCTGGACTATTCCGGTCCAGAGCGTCGAGGGTGCAGTTGAAATCACCCCCGAGTACCAAACACTCATCTGCGTCAACCGTCTCCAAAAACTGGGACAGTCTGGCGAGGAACCTCACTCTCTCGAGCCCTCCCGCAGGGGCATATATATTAACTAGGTTAATGATGCTACCCTGCTCTCGGACCCGGAGGTGGATTAGACGGCCTGGGATAACAGCTTTCACAAGCAGCAGCTCTGGCTGAAAAGACTCTGAGAACAGGGTCACCACTCCACATGACGCCGATGTGAAGTGGCTGAAGAAGACCCTGCCTCTCCACTCCAGTTGCCACGAGGCCTCAGCCTCTGGAGTGGTGTGAGTTTCCTGCAGGAAGCTCACAGAGTACCCTCCCTGATATAAATAGGAGAGTACCTGGAACCTGCGGAAACTGTCTTGACAGCCATTGGTATTCAGCGTGCTGATGTGCAAAGCCATTACTGCGTGTCAGGAATTGTGCGTTCCTCAGACCCTTGAGACTGCTGATAGGACACGCACATTTTATAGAATTTCCGGACGCGGAGATGCTCCGCAGTCCCAGAATTCTTGGCCCTAGTGCTGACCACTAGATATTGCTGGAGAGAGTGGAGAATAAACGACATATTCTTCCACCTCTCCAAGGCCAGCCGCACCTTCCTTTTCTTTTGTCCATGAAGGGTGCTCTCAAGGAATAGATCTATTTCCTTGACAGGGATAACCCACCCAGAATATGATGTTCCTTCTAGTGGGTCACCCCTGGGCTCCTCTTGGCTGAGGGCTTTTACTCCATCCTCCCCGGCTGGAGTCAGTTTCCTCAGCTTTATTCTCAGGGACCCCCTCTTAGATGATACAGAAGGAGTCCCTTTAGCACCCTTCAAGGTAAATAATGGACCCTTGGATTGCTGCTGCACCCCTGTAGCTTCAGGAGTGCATTCAGGGGTAGCTGGCTGGACAGCAGTGGCTGGCATGGCTTCCTTAATGGAAGCCTTGGAGGCTTTATATGCTTCCTCTGCCAGTTCCACCGCTGCTTGCTCAGCTTGGATGGCACCGATGTTAGGGTCAGTGGACGGCTGAGGAGGGTAGACAGGCTCTCCCATGATGTTAACAGGAAAACCTGTTTTATCACCCTCCCCCATTTCCACTTCCCCTTGTGCCACATCCCCCCTGACAGACAAATCCATGGGGTCCTGAATGGGGGTCATGCCTATATTCCCCCCCTCCAGTAGTGACTCGGCCTGGGGCTCTAACAAAGCCCGAGGTACGTCACTAGAGAGTGACACTGGAGGAGGAGACTGACTGGTGCCCTTGAAGCTCAGCACCTCAGGGACACTGACTCCCCATTCCGCAGGGGCTTTGTTGGGTCCCCCCTCAAAGGCCAGAGGCAGAACCTGATCTTTCTTGTCTACCCCTGCCTCACTTGGGAGACCCTCTTGCCCCTGCTTTTCCTCCAGACCCTTTTCCACATTAACCCCTATAGGGTCTGGAGAGAGAGATGTGTGGTCTGGCACCGGCTGGCTGAGCTTAATAACTGGGCCAGACAATGTCACCGGATGAGGAGGAGATGTTTTGTTCCTCTTCTTGCTTTTAGAGGGAGGTGCTCCACTATAGAGCACTTCCCACTTATCAGCAACCTCCCTGTTGGTTTTATGCTTCCTCTTCCTGGGGACGTCACTCCTGGAAGAGGAGCTGCCACTAGCTGCCTCCCCTGCAGAGGGCTTATTATCCCTCTGCTTACACTGTGCCCCCACACTAACTGATGTAATTATGGTGGGGGCAGATTGGGACTTGGGAGATGCAGCTGTGACACTGGGAGGACCGGTGACATTCTTCCCCTTTTTCCCCGTGTCTGCAGTCTTGCTGGAGACCACAGACACAGATTGCTTTTTGGGGGAAGAAGGGGGTTTGGAGGCCGTGGTGGTGGCTTGAGGAACGGCCTCCTTGCCTGAGCTCTGTGGGGGGGCTATGACCCTTGAGGTCCCCGCTGTTATGGGCTCAGCGGGGATGGGTGCCGTACTGACGGAGGTGCCATTTGCTGGGGCTGGGGCATGATGCTTTACATTAGGACAATTCCTACGTGTATGCCCCAACCCATTGCAATGATAGCACTGCACCTCCGTAGTGCTGTAAAAAATCCTGTACAGCACCCCCTCAAATGGAACCCCAAAAGACCCCTCTATGTTTTCTGCGCCCTGAGGCAGGCACATTTGTACCTGCCTCTTGAAAGAGAGCACATGACGAAGTGCTCTCTCTCTGCACCCCAGGGGAATTTTAATAAATGGTGTTTTTACTTCCCCTAGGGTTAGCAGGTGGGGGCGCAGGAGGGAGTCTGGTAGGAAGGGGGGCACATTAGAGAGTGTTACTTTTGTGCCCAACCCTTCCAGGGGTTCTATTGGGACATATAATCCCCCCACTGTGATGCCTCTCTGTATAAGAATGTGTGCAGCAGCCAGAGTACGGGTAAAAAAAACTGCTTTCCCGTACATTTTGCTGGCTGCTACTATAACAGAGGGGCTGATGACATTAGCTGCAGCACGCAGATAGATATCAATGCTGTAGACCCCAGACATCTGACATTTAACCCCATGCTTCCTGGTGATCTGCCCCTCAGCCCCAGCGGTGGTATTACTGGGGCCCGCAGAAACCACCTGTGACCAGGTATTAGCCACAGGGGTAGGTCTGCTGGCAGAACCACCAGGAGCTGGGGCTGCCTTATCTGCCTGGGGCCTATGCTGTGCAGTGCTGCAGCTAGGATTTTCAGGGGCCATTATTCCCCCTTTTGACCCCTGAGGCTTCTTAATGGTCTTATCCCTCATGTTTAGACCCTTTTTTTTTTTTTTTTAGTTTATTTGTTTTATTTATTTTTATTTTTTGTTTTATGATTTTCTACTGTTTTCTTTTTTTTTAAAAAATATAAAAGTGTGAAAAAGAAACAAAAAAAACAAAACTAAGGGAGACAAAAACTAAGGGAGAGAGAGAGATGATGTTTGGCAGTGGAAGGGTTAATGGCCTGTTGCAAGATGTTACTAAATGCAACAACACAGAGAACACAGTGGCTTTTTAACCCCTCTGTGTCTCTGTGTCAGATGTTAAGAAAGCCTTTTAAACAAAACTTCAAATTGTTTTCCCCCCCACTGCCTACAAAGATGTTACTTGTCTTCTCTCCCCCAAAACATAAAACCCAACACCAAACAAACAAAACTTTAACAAAACCTGAAAAACTTTTTAAAAAAGTCAAAGTAAAAAAGTTCCAGGAGTGCAGGTGTAGTGCTAAGGGAGGGGTGTGGCAAAGTATCCAGGAGACAGCTCACTCTCCTGGGATAGAGGGCTGAGCCTGGCTCCCAGAAAACTAAAACTTAAATTAAACTAAGAAAAATACCACAAAAACTCCCAAAAATTAACAACACCGTGCACAAAGTGCTTATAAACAGAAAGGTGTTAAAATAAAACTTGTATTTGAGGGACTAAGACCCTAAAAAGCCTTTTGTTTGGAGCTCAAGCATGCACACAACATGCTCTCTGGCACAGTACTTGTAAGCCTGACACACACACTGGCTAGCGGTCAGGCAAATGAACTTTGATTGGCGGTCAGACAAATGAACTTAGATTTAACAAAATAAAAGTTTTTTTTTTTTTAAAGTAGACAACTAGTAAACAAGATTGTATAGGTTGCACTGTGCACACACAGTATAAGCTGTGATCCTGACACACACACTGGCTAGCGGTCAGGCAAATGAACTAAGATTTAACAAAATAAAAGTTTTGTTTTTTTAAAAGTAGACAACTAGTAAACAAGATTGTATTGGTTGCACTGTGCACACACAGTATAAGCTGTGATCCTGACACACACACTGGCTAGCGATCAGGCAAATGAACTTAGATTGGCGGTCAGGCAAATTAACTTAGATTTGCGGTCAGGCAAATGAACTAAGATTTAACAAAATAAAAGTTTTGGTTTTTTAAAAGTAGACAACTAGTAAACAAGATTGTATTGGTTGCACTGTGCACACACAGTATAAGCAGTAAGCCTGACACACACACTGGCTAGCGGTCAGGCAAATGAACTAAGATTTAACAAAATAAAAGTTTTGGTTTTTTAAAAGTAGACAACTAGTAAACAAGATTGTATTGGTTGCACTGTGCACACACAGTATAAGCAGTAAGCCTGACACACACACTGGCTAGCGGTCAGGCAAATGAACTAAGATTTATCAAAATAAAAGTCTTGTTTTTTTTAAAGTAGACAACTAGTAAACAAGATTGTATTGGTTGCACTGTACACACACATTATAAGCTGTGAGCCTGACACACACACTTGCTAGCAGGGGCTAGCAGGGAGACAGGCAAATGAAGTTAGATTACACAGGGAAAAAAAAATGATGTTATAGCCCTAAAAAGGGCTTTTTGGGGTGCTGTGTTTACAGCAGAGATCTGATGAGTCCTTCAGCACTGCACTGGACACTGAATAAACTTGCCTAGCTATTGATTTCCCTATTCAATCAGCATCACCTACACTCTCCGTCCTCTCAGTAAGACTGCAAGTTAGTTATGATTATAAAATGGCTGCTGTCCATGAGTTAGAAGGCTCTGGAAGGGAGTGTATGCTGCTGATTGGCTGGAATGTGTCTGCTGACTGTGACATGCAGGGTCAAAGTTTGCTCAATGATGAAGTATAGGGGGCGGGTCGAATCTCGCATATGTTCGCTGTTCGCCGGGAACAGTCCGCCGGCGAACTATTCGCGACATCTCTATTGATTACTGTTCTTGTGACCACTGAAGACAGTGATTTGTCAGCCTCAAGGATTTAATGACGCTTTACTGATCCATCTATCCCTTGTATATTCCATGAAGCTGACGTGTCAGTGTCCTTGTTGGTCATCCTGTACATGTAGGTGACAGTCACTGCGGGGCCACCACTTGTTGCTGAGGCCATCTCCTTGGCCATCTTCCTCCTTACCAGGACCCTGACGTCATCGAACCTGTGCTTCACAGACCTCACTTTCTGTTGTGCCCACTGCTGTTACCGCAGCTGCTACCTCCTTCCATGCCTGGGCCCTAGGCCCGGGCCTAACTTCCCTACCCAATGACAGGATAGCGGGCCACTCACTGATGGCACGAAGGAGTACCACCATCTGCTGGAGGCATAATTTGGGGCCCTGTGCCTGCCCCCAGTCTTTTCCCCTCTCAACTGTGGATGGGGATACTGTCCTCCCTCACCTGACCCTGGGGCTTGTCCCTCATCCCTGCTACCATTTCCCTGGGATCAGGCCCCTCCCCCTCTGACCCTGAGGTCGATGTGTCTATCAATATGGGCACATGCCCACCCACCCACCCTACACTTTCTCCCATCTCCTCCTCAACCGCCTCTCCTCCACTCTCCTCCACTGCATCCACCTCCTCTCCTCCACTCTCCTCCACCGCCTCCACCTCCACCTTCTCTCCTCCACCTCTTCCTCTCCAACAACCCCCCGTGACCACCTCTCTCTCCTCTATCTCCTCCTCGCCTCTCATCATCTTCACTCCTTTCTCCTCCTCTCTCCTCCCTCCATATCAATCACAAAAGTAAAATAATGATAACATAATAAAAGTATTGGTGTATATATTTTGTGATGGGGAAAAAATGCTAGGTAATTGCTAACTGTTGGCCTTTTAGGGTGGGGGTATAGGGTGGGTGTGTGTGTATGTGTTGACCTGTCTCTAAGTGTATCTATTTGTGGTATTTACTCTATGTGTATTTGTACTATGTGTAATCAGGATATATGTGTAATCAAACTGTAAGTGTAAAATAGTTATGATAATAATATAAATTAATTGAACTGTAAGAACCTATTCTCCAATATCACCTACTCTCTCTCTCTCTAGAACCAACCACTAACTCCGGGACCTGCGTGTGGAACAAAACTTTATTATCTCCCTCTGTCAATCATTTTCCAGAATCCCGCTTTTCATTGGCTCCGAGGCCTGTGTCGTGCTACGTAATTACAGGATTGGGTTATAACAGTGGACCACATCTATTCCAGCCCACTGACAGCTGGAAGGGTTTATGGGATTGCGGCTTTGTTTAATGTAATTGCTCTGTAACTCCAGCAGATTTCAAAACCGCTGACACACGGGCTAGACGACGGCCGCTGCAGGCTTGGAATTTAATGGGGCTGAATGTTTATGCATATATTTATTTAAATATATATTCCAGATTTAAAGTTGATCGGGGTCTACTAAGGCATAATATGTAAGTAAAAATGTTATCTGATCTCCGGAATTAGGTCTAAAGAATGGTGACATTCTATATTTTACTTAGATGTAATTATTGATATCAATATTTACTACGAATATCATATAAAATAATATATTGGTTGCACAATCTAGAGATTTTTTATCTGGTTACATTTATTGGTTTGAGATGCTCATTAAATCAAAATAAATAAATAAAACTCAAAAAGATACTTCTTAGAAAAACTATAAAGATATTTTACTTGAATTCATTGGGGAAGCATAACAGACAGTGCTGGCACAGATTATGTAGAAATACATCAAAGATGGCAATGACTGTTAGAACAAATTAGCTAGTTTCCTCTATAATGCATTTTATATTTAAGTATTCATATGTTCATAGGGAGATAGTTATGAGACTCAAGTATAGGATATAGCACTGCACGCTCATTATATTAACTTTGAATATAATTGCTATTCTCATAATACAAACTGATTGACAGGTTCTTTATTGAAGGTCTACTGAAAGATACTTTTCTCAACTTAATCTTATGTTCTTAAAGGTGGTAGGTGAACTGCACGAGTATATATTTTTAATAAGCATATTTATTTAAATAATATTAATATTTAGATCAAATAGTACAGCAACACAAGGAAATAACTCTCAATATACCATAACAAGGACAGTGTTGATTTGTGTCTGCTATACTCATTTTTATAGCATGTATGTGGTTGGCTCTTACCTTTTCTATACTATTTAGAATACATTTGAAATATTTCTTTAAAAAACGTATTTACAGTTTCTTAAAAAAAAATAATAATAAAAAAATAAAATATAAAATATATATATATATATATATATATATATATATATATATATAAAATATACATTTTTTTAATGTACCTGCAGTTTATACCGAATATTAATTTGAAGAAAAACCTGGACTATATCAATGGTTCATAAATAATAAGTAATTCTAAAAAATACCAATTCCAAAAAATAAACACAAGCCCCTGATAAAACAATTTGCTCTACCCAGTGGTGGTAGGGTCTGCACTCTTCACCCCTCCAGGCCCCCTCCTACCAGCAGTAATGTGGTGGCACTCCTGCCCAATTCCTCACAGGCTTCTTTTTGTCCAGCTTCCTGTTCTTTTTCTTCTGACCTTGGATAGGAAGATCCGGCAGTGGGAGGAACCTCCAGACCGGCAGCACAGCATGAGGCGAGAGGTAAGAGACAGGGAGGGAGAGAGAAGTTGAGGGTAGGGGGAGAAGAGATGGTGGAGAGAGACAAGGGAGGAGATAAAAGTGAAGTGGGGAGATAAGGGGAGGGGGAAAGAGACAAGAAGGGATAGATAAGTGGGGGGGGGGGCATGGGTGTAGGAACTGGGGGGATGGGGGGACAAATCCCCACAGAGTTTTCTATGTTTGTATGTATGTATACATAAGCTATTTTACGTCCAGTGTATATAATGAGCCGTATCCCCCTGATAATTATTATGGCTTCTACACCCCTGGGGTGGGAAAACAAGATGAAGAGGAGGCAAAGGAGAAAGGAGACAAGAGGAGAGGGAGATAGACAAGGGGAGGAGGGAGAGAAAAGTGGGGGAGAGGAAACAAGGGGAGGAGAGAGAGAAACAAGGGGGGGCAGAGAAGTGGGAGTGGGGAGAGAGAAAAGGGGGAGAGAGAAGTGGGGTGGGGAGACAAATGGGGAGAGAGAAGTGAGGGTGGGGAGACAAGTGGGGATGGAGAAGTGGGGTGGGGAGACAAGGGGAGAGAGAAGTGGAATGCCAAGACAAGTGGGGAGAGAGAAGTGGGGGTGGGGAGACAAGGGGAGAGAGAAGTGGGGGTGGGGAGTCAGACCAGGGGGAGAGGAGACAATGAGAGGGGGAGAGAGAAGTGGTTGAGAGGAGATAAGGGTGGAGAGAGAAGTGGGGGTGGGTAGACAAGTAGAGAGAGAGAACTGGGGAAGAGGAAACAAGGGGGAGACAGAAGTGGGGAGAGGAGACATGGAGGAGAGAGTAGTGGGGTGTGGAGAAAAGGAAAGAGAGGAGAGAGAAATGGAGGTGGGTAGACAAGGGTGGGACAGATAGAGAGAAGTAGGGAGAGAGACATGGGGGAAAATAGAGACAAGGGAGAGAGAGACAAGGGGAGGGGCAGAGATACAAGGGGAGGGGGAGAGAGACACAAGGAAAATAAGAGACAAGGGGATGGAGACAAGGGGGAGAGAGAAGTGGGTGGGGAGACAAGGGTGGGGGAGATAGAGAGATGGGGAGAGAGGGAAGAAAGAGACAATGGGTTGAGAGAAGTGGGAAGATGGGGGTGTAGAGACAAGGGGAGGGAGCAGGGAGAGAGATAAAAGGAGGGGAGAGAGAGGGGGAGAGAGAAGTGGGGGTGGAAAGACAAGTGCGGGGGAGAGATAAGGGTTGGGAGAGAGAGATAGAGAGAATACAGAGGGAGAAGAGAGAGAGGAAGGGAAAAGAAAAAAGAGAAGGCAAAGAAAGAGAAGAGAGAGTGGGAGAGAAAGAAAGGAGAGTCAGAGAAGGGGAAAGAGGAAGAAAGAAATGTGTCAGATAGCAAAGGGAGGAAGAAAGTGGAGTGTTCTAAAAAAAAAAATATTTGCTGGGCCCTCCCGGGTCTCCCTCTGGTATGTGTGTGTATATATATATATATATATATATATATATATATATATATATATATATATATATATATATATATATATATATAAATACACACTTTATACGGTTGTGCTCAAGTTTGCATACTCTGGCAAAAATTGTGAAATGTTGGCATTTATTTTGAAAATATGACTGATCATGCAAAAAAATAATGTCTTTTCTTGAAAGATAGTGAAGTCATTTATTATCACATAGTTGTTTGGCTCCTTTTTAAATCATAATGATAACAGATATCACCCAAATGGCCCTAATCAAAAGTTTACATACCCTTGAATGTTTGGCCTTGTTACAGACACACAAGTTGACACACAGATTAAAATGGCAATTAAAGGTTCATTTTCCACACCTGTGGCTTTTTAAATTGCAATTTGTGTCTGTGTATAAATAGTCAATGAGTTTGTTAGCTCTCACATGGATGCACTGAGCAGACTAGATACTGAGCCATGTGGAGCAGAAAAGAACTGTCAAAAGATCTGCGTAACAAGAAAATGGAACTTCATAAAGATGGGAAAGGATATAAAAAGATATCCAAAGCCTTGAAAATGGCAGTCAGTACTGTTCAGTCACTTATTATGAAGTGGAAAATTCGGGGATCTCTTGATACCAAGCCAAGGTCAGGTAGACCAAGAAAGATTTCCGCCACAACTGCCAGAAGAATTGTTTGGAATACAAAGAAAAGCCCACAGATAACCTCAGGAGAAATAAAGGCTGCTCTGGAAAAAGACAATGTGGTTGTTTCAAGGAGCACAATAAGACCATACTTGAACAAAAATTAGCTGCATGGTCGAGTTGCCAGAAAGAAGCCTTTGCTGCGACAATGTCACAAAAAGCCTGGTTACAATATGCCCGACAACCCCTTGACACGCCTCACAGCTTCTCGCACACTGTAATTTGGAGTGACGAGACCAAAATAGAGCTTTATGGTCACAACCATAAGTGCTATGTTTGGAAAGGGGTCAACAAGGCAGGGTGGTGGCTCACTAATGTTTTTTTTTTTGAGGGGGAGCTCTAAAGGCACAGGTAATCTTGTGAAAATGTATGGCAGGATGAATACAGCATATCAGAAAATTCTGGCAGACAATTTGCATTCTTCTGCATGAAGGCTGCTCATGGGACATTCTTGGACTTTCCAGCATAACAATCACCCTAGGCACAAGGCCCAGTTGACTCTCCAGTGGTTACAGCAGGAAAAGGTGAAGGTTGTGGAGTAGCCATCACAGTTTCCTGACCTTAATATCATTGAGCCACTCAAATGTGTGGTTCATGCAAGACGACCAAAGACTTTGCTTGACCTGGAAGCATTTTGCCTAGACGAATGGTCAGCTATACCACCTGCAAGATTAAGGGGCTTCATTGACAACTATTACAAAATACTGCATGCTGTCATTGATGCTAAAGGAGGAAATACACAGTATTAAGAACTAAGGGTATGCAAACTTTTGAACAGGGTCATTTCATTTTTTTCTTTCTTGCCATGTTTTGTATTATGATTGTGCCATTCTGTTTTAACCTACAGTTGAATATGAATCCCATAAGAAATAAAAGAAATGTGTTTTGCCTGCTCAGTCATGTTTTCTTTATAAATGGTACATATATCACCAATTCACCAAGGGTATGCAAACTTTTGAGCACAACTGTATTATATACCTACTCATAATTTCCACAACACAGGCTGAGATTCCGCTCCATGCTGATGATAGCCAGTAAGCTTGAAACAGCGGTACATGGATTGGATACTCAGCCTGTGTATATTCCAACCTTGGCTTTGCATTAAAGCTGTGTAATACAGCATGCATAAGCTTAAAGGAAGACATGTTTGATAATGGCTACGGAATGAAAAGCGAGGCATTTGTGGGCACATTTGTGTCCCAGCTCAACTTCCCAGAATGCAGTGTAATAACTGTTTTTCTCAGACCTCAGAGCTGGAAGCAGGTTTTTTAACTTGCTTTAGACATTCAAATGTGAACACAGATGTACTTTTTATTTACTATATATATATAGATGTAGAGGAGGAGAAGGAGGAGACAGGTTATTGCTTGGAACTTTGGTTCTTACAGGCACAGGCCGCACAATCGCACTTACAGGCACAGGCTACACATTGACACTTACAGGAACAGGCTGCAGATTTCCTCTTACAAGCAGAGGCAGGATGTGGGGTGTTGCAAGCGAGTTGATTTCTGAGCAACTTGATCAGTCCAACAAGTTGAGTTCCGAGGAAGCATCTAGTTCCAAGCAATTTTTCTCCCTGGGAAATGAGTCGAGAACCAAAAAAGACGCGAACAGAAGCCCATGGGAACCGAGGTAATATATATATATATATAATGTTTGCACCAGCTTTGGTCGGAAAAAGCTCTAGCTATGACACTGGTTATACTTCAGCATTTTGGGATCACAGGATACTTATATACAGAGGTTCTGTAGAGAGAAGTTCTTCTCTCTGTAATGGTTCAGTATATCTAAGACTTACACCGGCACTGGCATCCTACCAACAGAAAGAGTATGTATCACCATTGTACATCAACCATTGGAGAAGTGGTAAGGCTTACGGTAAATAATACATCTGCTAAAAAGAATTGCATCAGTAAAAAGACAATCATGACAAATGGCAATCTCATTTCCTGGCTTATAGATGGGGAAGAAGTAGAGGTAGTGACAGATTTTATTTTCCTTGGCACTAAGATCTCTGCAGATGGTGACTGCAGCCATGAAATTAAAAGAGGTTTGCTTCTGGGGAGGAAAGCTATGGCAAGTCTTGAAACTCAATTACAAATTAAAGATATTTCACATTCAACAAAGGTCCACATAGGTAGAACTATTGTATTCCCAGTAGTAACAAATGGATGTGAGAGATGGATCACATCTTTGAATTGTGGTGCTGAAGAAAACTTCTTCCTTTGACTGCAAGAAGATCTAATCAATCAATACTACAGAAAAGCACTGGGAGATTTTATCATGAGGCTAAAGGTCAAATATTTTGACCATATCATGAAAAGACAGGATTCCTAGAGTAGACTCCCATGCTGGAAAAAAAAAAAAACATTGGTACCAGAATTATTCAATTATCTACTTCAAGCACACATCTTCTCTAAATTGGATTTAAGAGGCGCATATAATCTGGTATGATGAGTGGTATGAGTTGAAAATAGCCTTCCATAAAAATGTATGGCAAGTTTTAATATCTTGTTATGCCATTCATGCAATGCTACATCTACCTTCCAACACTCTCTTATAAATGTGTACCCTGACCTACTTTATATATTGTTGATAGTAGACATGAATAATATTCTTGTCTTCTCTGGATGAGCATCGCTGAGATATTTCCAAGATATTATGCCATTTTTGTACCCACCCAACTTTTGGACTTTATCAATTTCCTAGAGAGACTTTGTATGGATTCTCATAAAGTTGCTGTGTCTAACTGGCTAGTAACTATAAATTGGTGTGAAATAAAAACAAAAAAATATACCCACTTATTATTTTTTAACAAAAACACTAAGGGCCCCATTAAATTTGCCAATTGGTAGCTTCCCGTAAAGGAGCCCACAAAAGTTACGGCTATTAAATTGGCCTTTTTTAGCTACCTGCAAACGATCTGCGGGTTACAGGCTGAAAATCCCTACGGGCTGTCAAAATCGAAACTCCGACTCAGCTAAGCCTTTGATCTTTCAATCTTGTAAATGTTACAATCGCTACTAAATTGCTACAAGACCTTAAGCCCGCAATTTTTTTCACACCCATAAATGGCAAATGTAGCCAAAAATCCTACAGGTACTAGAGAGGACCCGCAAGGGAGTGAAACACCTGTCCGTTGCACTGTAAAAGCATATATAAACACACTACTGTTTTTAAATTACAGGGAAAGCAATGAAAGGTATTAAAATTAATTGCACAGATTCTCAGTCTCGCAAATCTGGAATAATTTTTTTTTTTTTTTATGTTTAATTTCTGTGTTATATTGATCACGGCAATCATTTTGTTAATACATATAATAGAACTCACATTGACTAGAATATGATATTTATTGATTTTTTCATATTGGATTATTTCTGGAATGCGGGACTGATCGCAACTCGGACTTGAAAACCGTAAGTGATTGAAATGTAACCTCCATGTTTTAGTGATGCTCCGTCTAAACCCGTAACTACAGGTTTGAATAATTTATCATGTTCACGCCTGGAAATGCTACACCCGGAAAAGGCCATGTCGTCGCGGCCATTTCTAATTTAATCGCTCTGTAACTCCTGGAATTTAATAGGGCTCTAAGTATGTATTGGCGCAGCCGATGTCACTAATTTTAAATATACACTGATATAAACAGAAAAAAGGAAAAATATAACATAATAGTACGCTCATTGGTTAGTTGGGTATTTTCCCTGTTTTGGGAAGGAAAATGTCTTTAACAGTAATTTTCATACAAATAAATGTAAACATTTAACACTATGAAATGTATCAAGAGATTATATAAGAACACATGCAAGTCCTCCTGTAAGTACAACATTTTGTTCATCACTATGGACTTTCCCAGAAAAATATATAAAACTTAGCGTCTTTCCTTCACTCGATTTCTCTGAAAATGTTGGTTCTGTTATAAACTGAATCTTGGACTTGGTTTTTATGAAAAAGGAATCTGATCAGGATAACTCGGTGTTACGCCCGCCAGATTTGGGGGACTATGCTCACCCCAATTCTCTCTCTCTATGGGTCGCAACTTTTTGTTCAGATCTCGACACCAGCAGACACTTCCAATGACAGCATAATTTCTGAAGAGACAGACACCATCAAACCCCTTTTCTTAGGATCTCAGAATCACACACCATGTACCTTTGATTAGTACAAGCAGACTCTGACACTACCTTTGTTCAGTGTGTCCAAAATCAGACTGGCACTTCTTTATTGTTACAGAGATATCTAAAAAAAACAAGATCTTACTCCCCCCACATGCCTAACCCCTCCTCTTGTGGACAATAGCTTTTTACACTCTCACCACCCGGGAGATGTCTATCCCATGATAGATCCCCCAGTTGACAGATCTCAACTCAAAGGATTATAAAACTAAACTCCCCCCTTTCAGAGCAGTCACACGTGGCCAATCGCAGGGCCATATAAATTCTTTAAAATCTTTAACTTTAACCTTTGTATATCCCAGATATGACTGCATTAACTTTATCATCTACGCATAGTCTACTATCCTTCTTCCAATAAAGATACAGTATTGAAATGTAAATCAATGACAATACTATATGCACTTATTACATCCATGATTTATAGAGTTTTGCAAAAGTATTCACCCCCCTTGACTTTTTACCTATTTTGTTACATTACAGCCTTAAGTCCATTGTTTTGTTGATCTGAATTTTATGTGATGGATCAGAACACAATAGTCTAAGTTGGTAAAGTGAAATGAGAAAAATATATACATAAAACTATTTTTTAGAAACAGAAAATTTTCATGTGCATATGAAGCCCATAAAATGCTCTGGTGCAACCAATTACCTCCAGAAGTCACATAATTACTGAAATGATGTCCACCTGTGTGCAATCTGAGTGTCACTTGATCTGTCGATACATATACACACCTTTTTTGAAAGGCCCCAGAGGCTGCAACACCTAAGAAGGAGGCACCACTAACCAAACACTGTCATGAAGACCAAAGAACTCTCCAAACAAGTAAGGGACAATGCTGTTGAGAAGTACAAGTCAGGGTTAGGTTATAAAAAATATCCAAATGTTTGATGATCCCCAGGAGCACCATCAAATCTATCATAACCAAATGGAAAGAACATGGCACAACAGCAAACCAGCCGAGAGACGGCCGCCCACCAAACTCACAGACTGGGAAAGGAGGGCATCAATCAGAGAGGCAGCACAGATGATTTGAGGTTAGGACGGAGGTTCACCTTCCAGCAGGACAATGACCCCAAACACACTGCTAAAGCAACACTTGAGTGGTTTAAGGGGAAACATGTAAATGTGTTGGAATGGCCTAATCAAAGCCCAGACCTCAATCCAATAGAAAATCTGTGGTCATACTTAAAAATTGCTGTTCACAAGCGCAAACCATCCAACTTAAAAAAAATATAACATAATAGTACGCTCATTGGTTAGTTGGGTATTTTCCCTGTTTCGGAAGGAAAATGTCTTTAACAGTAATTTTCATACAAATAAATGTAAACATTTAACACTATGAAATGTATCAAGAGATTATATAAGAACACATGCAATTCCTCCTGTAGGTACAACATTTTGTTCATCACTATGGACTTTCCCAGAAAAATATATAAAACTTAGCGTCTTTCCTTCATTTCTGTTCACAAGCGCAAACCATCCAACTTGAAGGAGCTGGAGAAGTTTTACACGGAGGAATGGGCAAAAATCCCAGTGGTAAGATGTGGCAAGCTCATAGAAACTTATCCAAAGCGACTTGGAGCTGTGATTGCCGCAAAAGGTAGCTCTTCAAAGTATTGACTTTAGGGAGGGGGGGGGGGTGAATAGTTATGCACATTGACTTTTTCTGTTATTTTGTCCTACTTGTTGTTTGTTTTACAAAAAAAAAAATCTTCAAAGTTGTGGGCATGTTCTGTAAATTAAATGGCTGAAACGTTTGTTCCCCAACAAGTCTTCAGCTGTGAAGAGACTGGTTTATTTTGGAAGAAAATGCCTAACAGAACCTACATCATTCAAGACACAGGGATAACCCCTGATTTTTTTAAAAGAGAAAATGTGATAAAAAAGCAAGTTAAGTGTAATGGGTAGGGCCAACAGCAAAGCCTGTGTAACCAGGCAGTTATTCATTGCATCGATGAACAAAGTGTTTTGCCCCACTGTCTAAAAATTTTTGGAGGAGAAAGAACTGCCTCTGAGGGCTCTGTTAATAATGGACAATGTTCCTGCTCACCCTCCAGGTTTGGAGAACAACTTGCTGGAGGACTTTATTTTATATATGTGAACTTCTTGCCCTGTAACACAACTCTTCTGAGCCAGCCCATGGACCAGCAGGTCATCTCAAACTTTAAGAAACTGTATGCCAAGGCTCTCTTCCAGAGTTGCTTTGAGATGACATTTCAGTCAAAGTAGGGCGGAAATGAATCATGTACTTCCTAAACTTTCATCCTATTTAGTGACTGGGAGTTTTTTAAGTAATCTAACAAGAGGGAACTGTTTCTTCTGAAACCCTAAATGACAATACGTGGGAAATTTTAGAAGTACCTATTTATATGCTGGATTTAGCCCAAAACAGTGAGTGAAATAAAACATCTAAAAAGGAAAGTGAACCTAATCAAGTTTATCAGATGTCATGGAAATATGGAAAGAAGACAGTAAATTCTCTATATAAAAAATGGGTTTTCAAGATGTGTTTATGTTGTTCTGGTCACTTGGGCTTGAACAAACATTATCTACACTAGTGACATGGGTATCAACAGAAAAATTAAAATAGCCTCATCATAATTACATTAATGTTGATTAGTAAATGCAAGTGAACTAATACGTTTCAACACACAAATACCTACAAATATATAAATGTATTCACACACACTGCATATATCTAAATATTTCTCTCTCTGTATATGTTTAGATATATATAATACTTAGTATTGGCAGAATGTACACAGACCAGTGATTGGTTGCAATGTAAACATTTATATTTATACTAAGACACATAGCGGCTCTGATATTAAACTCAAATACCTATCGAAGACTTGATTTAAAGTCCCACTACTACAGAGCCATGCTTAGAATGTGCTCCCATAATTGCCAACTCTTAGAAACATCAGCTCCTATTAAATTGTCCAAATTGTAGTTACTGTAGACCGTAATTTGGACTCTTTTAGCTACCCGCAATCGATCTGCGGGTTACAGGTTGAAAATCCCTGTGGTTTTCAAAATCGTAACTCTGACTCAACTAAGCCTTTAATCTGTCAAACCTGCAATTGCTAAAATTGCAAATCGCTGTTCAATTGCTACAATTCCTCACAATTGTTTTCAGACCCTTAAATGTCAAATGTAGCCAAAAATCCTAAGAGTACCAGATAGGACTCACAAGAGGGTTAAACACCTTTTCATAGCTCTTTAAAAGACGGTGGAAGAGATGTAAGACATTAGAATTAATTGCACAATAGTCTCAAGCTCGCAAATCTTCAATAAATAAACAAAACAATGTTGATGTGTAATTTTCGTGTTATATCAATCCCGGCAATCAATGGATTAATACATATCATTGAATTCGCATGGATTAGAAAAGTAGATTTATTGATTTTTTTAGATTGCAACATTTCTGGATTGAGAGTCCCATCCCAAATCAGACTTCTAAACAATAATTGATTATGGTTTAACCTCCATGTGTTGCTGACGTCATGATGACGGTCTCAATTACTATATGATGTTTCTAAATCGGTAGTTACGGGCTTGCTTAATTAATCATGATCATGCCCTGAAATGCTACTTACGGTTACATGGTTTATGGTTTTGCCTTTCAGCCATGTTCAATTTAAACGCTCTGTAACTTGAAAATTTAAAGCTGCAGGCTTATGGGCTGTATGACGGCAACCGCGGGCTTGGAATTTGATAGGGGCCATTGTGAGACACTTTGCAGCAGGGCAGTCAAGAAAGATTATTATTCTTGTCTGAATTCTATTTTCAAATCTCCAATATCATGCACCCAGTATCTACATTTAAACCATTGACATTGTTAAATTATATCAAATATAGACTTTACATAACAGATATATACAAATAAAACCTTCATTAAGTTTGTGCCACTAAATAAAACAAAATCAAAAACAATGAAAATGATGGCAAGAAAAACATGAATGTTGGCTATTTTCTGTAAGTTGCGGGTGTACTCACTAGTAAGTTTTTACTTAATCTCAAATTATTATTACATGAAAGAGAACATGTCCAGATGTTTAGATTGTATGTGTAAAGGTTTTAGAATTTTCTTTTTACAACTACAAGAACTGTGCTTGTTAGGTGATGTGAGCTACTGGGGAATAAAGAAAAATGTTTGCAACTGTCACAGCTTAAAACTCTTGAGCTGGTTCTTGAACTTTCAAGCACACATTAGAGAGGCTCCATAACTGAGAGTTCTCATCTCACTAATGAGTAAGCTCTCACCTGTGAGGGGAATATAGTAATCTGGCCTGGGGAAAGAAGTCTGCTTTATTTATGTTATTCTATGGATCCCAAAGTCTGAGATCTCTCCATCTTTAATATGAGAGTCTACACAGTAGCATAGGAAACACATATATAGTTGTGAGCATTCTGGGTTGTTGCTAACGCTTGCGTGGGCCGCAGTCGCAGGCAATGGGCGCCATCCCTACAACCATCCCTACAACCCTGCACGACTTAGGCAGTGAGCGCTGAAGGCGCTCACTGAGCTGGTGGAGATTAGCGCTGTAGGCTACAGATCTGCAGAAATCTCAATTATCCAATTCACAGTGCGAGCCCTGTAGTAGTTTTAAAAAAAACATGTAAAAAAATTACGAAACGTAACACTTTGCAAAGATCAGGACCCCGGAAAAAATCCAGACCGCGCAAAAAATCCAGACCCCGCAAAAATACAAATTTTACGGCTGAACCACGCAAATCAAAAAACACAAAAAACACAACACGGGGGTACTGCAAGGACAGCTGGGAGTGAGGTTGCACTCAAATTTAAACCAAATTTGCAGAGTTTCTGTGAAAAAAAAATGGCGACGAAAAAAACGAAAACTAGACTACAAGACCCCTAACCGTGCAAAACACCACCAGGCACGTACGACTTTTACCCAGGAACGTACGAGGTACAAAATACACTATTAGGAAGGACGGAAAATGCTCCAGACCCGTGTAACACATAGACAACACTAGCTTGCATCTAATAACATTGCGATTCTAAAATGGCGCTTTTCTCAACTAAACAGTTTGCCCTCCGCACGCAGCCTATTTATACTGCACACTTCACACATTGCTGACACTTACACCTCAGATCAGTAACAGTCCAAATGTACATTGTATGCTGCAGGAAAATCAAAAGAGATTGTTAGCTCTTCTAGATATTGATTTGATATATTAATTAGAAATAGGTAAAGTATATTAATTAATTTATTAATTAATTAATTATTATTAAAAAAAAATATATATATATATATATATTAAAAAAAATAATATGCAAAATAGCATATTTTACACTGCCGTTACTTTATGAATACATTAATGCTTCGCTCTTCCTAATACATTTATTCATTACTAATTAATTACTAAAATACATTAATTGGATAATTATTAATTAGTAATAGAAAATAAAAATGTATAATTTCCAATGCACTAAAAAAAATTACATTTTACACTGCACTACTATATCTGGATTACTGCCCATTGGCTGACAGCGGTAGGACTCTAAAAGCAGTAACATATTTAAATCACTTTATTATGCTCTGAGATGTGAAAACATTTTCTTAGCAAAATTGAAATTGAAAATCTGTGGGGTGATCTGAAGAGGGCTGTGCACAAGAGATGCCCTCGCAATCTGATAGATTTGGAGTGTTTTTGCAAAGAAGAGTGGGCAAATCTTGCCAAGACAAAATGTGCCATGCTGATAGACTCATACCCAAAAATACTGAGTGCTGTAATAAAATCAAAAGGTGCTTCAACAAAGTATTAGTTTAAGGGTGTGCATACTTATGCAACCATATTACTTTATTTTTATATTTTTTCATCCCTCTACCTAAAAGATTTTAGTTTGTTTTTCAATTGAGTTGTACAGTTTATAGGTCCCATTAAAGGTAGAAAAAGTTCTGAAATGATTTATCTTTGTCTCATTTTTTTACAGCACGGAAACCTGACATTTTAACAGGGGTGTGTAGACTTTTTATATCCACTCTATATCTGTCTTTGCGATGAGCGCCGAAGGAGCAAAAGTACACAAGGGGAGAGACTCGCAATGAGCGCCAAAGGTACTTACAAGAGCAAAAGGCTTACATTTTGTGGCAAACAACATTGCCATGGCTTCAAATTTTTTGCCGTCATTTTTTTATATAGCTCTAAATCAAGGAAGAAGGGAGAGAAGGCAGCACATGTTATCATTTTATTGCGAAGTAAGCTAACACTGCTGAACACTTTAATTTTAAAGTACATTTTGTACAATATTGTGTGACATCTTACTATCATGCACAGCTCTGAGATAACTGTGATAACTGTAGATTAAAATACATCTATACAATTAAATGATCTCTATCCATCTTGTGCATATGAATCTAAGAAATTACCCCCCACCGTTGGGTTTGCTGTAAGTCTTCTACCATGTATTTTCCCTTTGAATTACCATGGAATGCAAGTCAAATACAGTATTTGATCAATGTGAGAGAGATACTAGATTTATTAAGCATGTTGCTAGGTAAAAAGCTTTATCATGCCCAGTTATTGCAGGAGCTACATTACAACAAATAAGCTAGCTTATATGGGTTCCCAGCAGGTGGTAATTTACTAGTATGAAGCCAAACTTTAAACTAGGAGAATGGCCAACATGTGTTTATAAGAAGAGTAGGTGTAAATCATAACATTTATTAATGAGAGAAAAAAGGACAAATATATGTACCCTGTTAATTTACTTAAAGGGCCACTGTAGTCCAAAACATTCCACCATGCATTTAAAAAAACATGTCCATACATTACCAAAACTCATTACAATTGTATCAAAGTAGATCTAACTCTAAGGGTGTTAGTAAATGCTCAGATAAACCATGTCTATAAATATGTATTTATTTATGTACTTTTAATATTGATTTTAAGAAATGTTTTAACTGTATCTATTTATATATGCAACACCGTCCACATATGGGACAAGATTGAAAATATCAAGAAACCTATATCTCTAACTATATGGTCTTCCATTTTTACTATGTAGATTTGTAAACATTACATGTATTTATGATTTTCATGTATCATGTATCACAGGTATTTATCACTGAGGAAGCTGCGGATTATCACCAGCGAAACGCATTTGGAACAATTTTATTGCATTTACTAATTGATTTTATATACTTGACGTGAATTTGAACCTTGCAAATAAAGATATATTCTTTTTGGAAACCCGACTATGAGTACTCGTGATTGGATCAGAGAGACACCATCCTCACCACACACGTATAAGAGACATATAGTGCCACACCCAATAACGTACCAGTTTTGTGTTCACCATTAACATTACACTGAGACCTGGATCTAAGCACACAGTGCAACACCCCTCTATAGATTATAAAAGATACGGACCAAGGTTTCTATATTACCCATACATCAGATTGTAAGCTCTTTTGATATTTCAAAACCCTCCTCCCTCTTTCAAATTTCTTGCAAAACTCTGGTTTGCATTTAAAATAAATTATATTAATGTAAGAAAAGTACCAATAAAGCATTACAGATTCAGATAAAACATGATTAATTCACCTTTATCTTACAAGTGAACTAAGAGAAAGTGTTAACAAATTCTCATGGAGAGCCTGGTCATTTTTATCTGAAATACATTCAATTGAATGACAATGCAAGCACACTTTTTTTGCAGTCAAGATACCCACAGGACTCAGTGTCCCTTTGCGTCCTGTAATATTTCAAAGAGGAGAAATATTGTCCATTGTGCCTCAATGAAATATAACTTATCTGGATCATAAACTATTTATTTTCATACAAAATCACATTTTTTCTAATATTTAAAATGTACTGTTTTAAATGCATGACTGAATTAAGTTTTTGGACTACAGTGATTCTTTAAATACTAGAAAGCCAAAAATAATTTCTATATAACTTAGAATGGTAGAAGTGCATCTGACACTAAGATGCCGATACAGATCTCTCAGACATCTATCAGGGTCTAATAAATAAGTACAGAGATGTATTTTCCAATATCCTTGGAAATGCAGATGTAATTGCTCATCATACTGAGACACATCTGGTGAAAAAGTCAAACATTTCAGTTCTGACAGAAAAGACAGTACAGCAGAAAATTGAGAATACGCTAAATTTATGGGTGATCAAAGTGACACGATGAAGGTTTAAAACATGGTACAATGAAAACAATAGCAAATATCAAGTACACCAATTACATTGTGAGCTATTCTGTATGGTATGTAGGGTCACCCAAGATTGTCAGGCCATAGCATAGATGTCAGACAAATTACAGTCCACTGGAGAAGGAACTGGCTAACTTTGCTAACTTTATGGACAAGCACAAGCAGAGACATAAAAATATGGCACTGGAAGATGAGCCCCTCAAAAGTGCCTACCACACTACTGAGGATTATATTATTACTAGCGAATTGCCCGTCAAAAAATGATGGCAATGAAATTGTAAGTGAGCTAATGCTATTTGGTGTATAATAATAAAATAACTAATAGATTAATAAATGAATATACTTTACCTATTTTGAAGCATTGTGTTGAAGAGCTAACAATCTGTTTTGATGTTGCTGGAGCATTAGTGGTGTGGAGCTGCTGTGTAAGCGTGCTGAATGTGTGCAGTGTAATAGTGTGCGTGGGCGAGACCAAACCGTTAGCGTAGTTGTGTACTTCCTCATTGTTCTAAAATGGCGGGTAATGCGTGGTATGCATCTGTAGCGGAATATCCGTAGCTGTTTTGTGGTATTTTGCGTGTTTCTTGTGGTGTTTTGCGTGTTTAGAGTGCTGTAGCCTCGTTTTCGTTTTGTTCGGCGGCCATTTTTTTTCTTGCTTAGAGAATTTTTGAGTGTGTAAACTCTTTTATTTTGAGTTAAATTAAGGTGTAACTTCATTTTTTTAGGTCCTGGATGCTCCCTTTGGCTGTAGGTAAGCTTTTTATGTATGTGTTGTGTGTATTTATTGTGTTTTTCATTTTTTCCTGTCCGCGGGTTGCGGACGATTTTTGCCAGGTCGTAATGAGTGGTAACGTGTCTCGTATGTTTGCGTTGCGATGTAAAGTTTGCGAGGGTCGCAGTTGCTGGCAAGGAGCGCCTTAGGTGCTCCTTGCCAGCAACTGCGGCCCTCACTACGCAAGGGCCGCGGGCTCGCTACGCGAGTCCTCAAGCGTTAGCAACAACTCGTATGCTCACAACTATATATATGATCACAAACTAATTTAGCTTATAATAGGGAGGTTGTGTTAGGGAATATGGGTGGTTTAAGGTCCATGGTAGTAATTAGAGTGCTTGCTATTATTCTGTTACAGGTCACACTCACATCTTATCATAAGGTATGTTCTCTCTCCCAGCATTGGTGTGTTCAGTCTGACACAAACACATACATACATACATACATACATACACGTACACACTAAGGAAAAGGGACACACAAAGCTACTTTAACAGACACCATACACTTTAAATGGACAGTGTAACACCAAGAAAAATGGGTCAGAGTATCTAGTTGAAAGTTTAAGACACGGCTTGATAAATATTACTGCTGGCTCCGTATATTTGTGTTATTATACTTATATTTCTATATAGAATCCATTGCCTGGCTCCTAAAAATGTTTTGATTTATGCTAAAATGGAAGAAGAAAAACAATGTAATAAAAAAATGGTATGGATTGCACGAATGGCTGGTATATACATGATTACAGAAGCTGTATACATGCATGAAGTCTGATAAAGTGTAAATATCCTGTACTGAGTATATGTGGCTGTGTATATGTATAGATTTGAAGATAGATAAAAAGACAGAGACATAGACACAGAGAGACATTATATATATATATATATATATATATATATATATACTGTATATATATATATATATATATATATATATATATATATATATATATATATATATATATATATATAGACAGGCATATAGATTTATAGATAATATGAGATAGATAGAGATACAGACAGAGACAGACAGATAGATACAGATAAACGGATACAGATAGATAGACAGAGGAAGAGATATAAAGATAGATACAGACAGATGGAGATATAGATAAATAGACAGACAGACAGAGAGATAGATAGATAGATAGATAGATAGATAGATAGATAGATAGATAGACAGACGGATGGAGAGATAGATAGACAGATAGATAAACAGACAGAGATAGACAAAGATAGATAGATAGATATCCAGCACACTTCACCACCAGCTGTTTCTATCCCTCCCAGTCACGGTCTTGATATACTTGGACTTGTTAAACAGCAGCTCACTCAGCTCCATGTTTCCCCTGTCCTTCTGTGGGCGCGACGAAGAGTCATGTGACCTTCTGTCAGCTGGGGCTGGACTGTGGCTGTGAACTGCAGGTTTGAGCAGGGACTGGACGTGCGCGCTCCAGAGAGCGGGCTGTGATACGTGAGGCTTGGTGTGCGGGGAGATGTGTAATGTATGTGTATTATTACACTGCATGCTGCACTATAAGTACTGCAATATGGGATTATATGGGGTCCAGCTATATACACACACCGAGTTATACACTATGGGCCTCATTCTATTAGCGGCCGCAGCCGTTGCGGGGCCGCAAGGACCGGCCGCAAGCTATTCGGCTATTCTATTCCCTTACGGCCGGGGGCTCCGGCAGGCTTGCGGCCGGCGCCTTGCGGCCGCTCGCGCCGGAGGAAAGCCTTTGATCTAAAACGGCCGCAAGGAAATCGGCCGTAAGAAAGCCCCGGTTGCTATTCAATTGCTACGGGAAACCTCTCTGCAAGGCTAAAAGCGAGCCGCAGCTTACTTGCAGCAAACAGGTCCCGCTAGCACCAATTAAGCACATAATAAAGCCCAAATAAAGCCATCCTGCACTCTGATGAGACAATAAAGTGATTGTAGGTGTTAGCAAAAATAGCACAACATTCCCCTATACTCAAATCTGCAATTTTTGTATTTTCAACTTCTTGTCAAATATCCGTGGACAAAGTCCCGAGGGCTTGGAGCACCTCAGACCCGCAAAGGCTGCGGGATTAGCCTCCGTCAAGTCCGTAAATGGGTAAAATAGACCTACGGGTCGTAAAGGGCTAACTTACAAGTCGTAGCATAGAAAAGCCATCCTGTACTTTTATTAAAAGTGAAAGTGATGTTTGGTTTCAGAATTAATAGCTCAACATTCCCCTACTCTCAAATGTGCAAATAAAGATATTTAACTTCATCTATCATGCAAGCCCGCACGGGTTTGAATAACGAGCTACGGGCTTGGAGGGCACTCATCCGCCAAACCCGTACGTGCTTCACTAAGAAGCTACGGCCAAGTCTCAAGCCCGTAATCCTAAAATCAAACCTGAAATCAATTAACCAATAGGAAGATGACAATCAAGGGCACAAATAGTTTAAAAGGGAGTGAAATTCTGTAATCTGTGACTGTGTTGTATGCTGTGCAAGTGGACACACAGGTCTTGGAGTTGGAGGTTTTGTGAGAGCAAGAGAGATAGAGGAGGAGAGATGGAGGGAGAAGGCAGTGAAGGGAGAGGTCAGGGAGAGCAGGGCCCCCAGCCACAGGCTGGCCAGCAAGCTGCTGCTGCACGCAAAAGGGCAGCAAACTTTACCAGCCAGGAGATCGAAACACTGGTTAGAGGAGTGCAAGCCCGACACTCCATCCTAACCGGTGGGAGTGAAGTGAGGCCCAGGCAGAGGACAGATGCCTGGAAGGAGATTGCGGCTGAGGTCTCCTCGCTGGGGTATGCGAATCGTACCTGGCAGTCTGTCCAGCACCGGTTCCAAGACTGCCGCATCGATGTAAAAAAGAAGATGGCCGATGAGGCCAAAGCAGCACGTGGAACCGGTGGTGGGCCGCCACAAACCTTCACATACCCCGGTTGGGAGGCCACAGTCCGCGACATGATCCGGCCAGCGTCAGTCGTGGGCCTCCCTAGCCTGGTGGACTCCGGTCGGCCTGAAACCCTGCAATGTGAGTACCATGTACACCGTAACACCCTCATATGTACGCACATGTACCCCACACAGATAGATAACTGACGTTGAATTGCACTGTAAGATATCTGGTTGTGACTACAGATATATGAGGCTGCGAAAATCATGTAAATCCAGTGTAAAGAAATCTACTTGTCAGAATTGTTATCAATGAAATATATGTCCAATACCTCCTCCCACAACTGATTATGATACCGTTTTGCAAATCTATTGATGTTACTGTTATGTTTGCTGTTGGTTCCCAGTGCATATAAAGCATACATGACAACTCTATTGCAATTGATTTTTTATTGTCATGAGTTCCCCTGTCACACTCTACTCCATGTTAAACTGGCCCATCCATAGCTGTTTGGCTTAACCCTCCTACTGCTTAGAATTCATGTACATTTTGAAACTAGGTATAACGGATGTATCCTGTTTTATGTGGGCATTTCAGTATGTGCTGGAAGAGTGCCGCCGCCGACTCTAGGGATGCGGCTGCGCTTGCGTCCCCATGTAGCCGTCAAAAATAGTTGGTACACCCAAAGCCCGTAACCCTCTAACCCTAACCCCCTAAACACCACTTTCTAACTCTAACCCATCCCCCCTAACTGTAGCCAGAACCTGAAACCCATAACCACTTACCTGGCCTGCTGGGCTGGCGTAGCTAGAGTCGTTGGTGGGGCACTTCCAGAGATGCGCACATATGCGCACATACAACAGGATAGGTCCGGTCTAGCTGGTACATCACCATGAGAGTACATGTATGGATGTGCACACTGCAGCATATGCGGATACAGACTCTGATGGACTGTAAGTTTGTGTTGTGTAACAGCATAATCTGGACCATGTTACATTAACATGTTAACTCACATTGCTGAGGATTGGTCACAGATTGGTCTGTCTCACACACTGGCCAACAGATTCAGATGAGCACGTGTTCTAATTAACTGCAGTTGGCACACCGCACCAGCATTACATATAGCCATGGGCCCTTTCCTGTTATCTGACCGTGACTGCTGGTAGCAGCAGTGAGCAGCCTCTACATGTCACAGCATTTTCCTGGAGATTATATAATCATGCAGATTTAGTGGGTTATGGTGTTGTTAAGGTAAGGGGTTCGGATAAGTGTGAGGGCTAGTGCTTTTGGGCTTCTGTGTAAGTTGAAAATGATGTATATAACAGTGGCAGCGCCATCTATCAGCCCCTTGGTCCAACTGCTGCTGCCAGTAGTCGGTGTCACATAACAGGAAAGATCCCAGCCAGGATCCACAATACTAATGATGCAAATCAATTTTGATTGGCGTCAAACATTCACAGCCAATTACAAGTCACTCTGATCTCAGAGATATGGAAACAACAATACTCAAATCAAAATCTTGTCTCATTTCAGTACCAGCCAGGCGTCCCCTGCCTCCTCAGGGACCTGCAACATGTCAAGATGCAGGACCACCAGCAGCCACATCCCCTGCAGCAGGCCCATCGTACCAAAGCCCACCTGGGCCATCCACGAGGTGCCATCAATTGCCTCCAGCCAGGATAATGGTACCGCCTGGCTCCCAGCCAATGTGGGCTGGCCAAATGTTGGGCCACCCAATGTGGTCCCATTCCAGTTGTGCCCCCAATATGGCTTCACAAACAATGCTGCCCTGGAGCATGGGCCCCTGGCAGGGCATGTGGCCCCCGCAGGACCAGCAGGCCACTGTGGCCACTCCGGCCCAACAGGCCCCGCAGGCCCAGACAGCCGCTGTGGCCAATCAAGACCAACAGGCCCCGCAGGCCCAGACAGCCGCTGCGGCCACTCAAGACCAACAGGCCCCGCAGGCCCAGACAGCCGCTGCGGCCACTCAAGACCAACAGGCCCCGCAGGCCCAGACAGCCGCTGTGGCCACTCAAGACCAACAGGCCCCGCAGGCCCAGACAGCCGCTGTGGCCACTCAAGACCAACAGGCCCCGCAGGCCCAGACAGCCGCTGTGGCCACTCAAGACCAACAGGCCCCGCAGGCCCAGACAGCCGCTGTGGCCACTCAAGACCAACAGGCCCCGCAGGCCCAGCCAGCCACTCCGGCCCCGCAGGCCCAGCAGGCGTCTCCCAGGCAGGACACACCAGTAAGCAGTGCCTCCACCCAGAGGACACAGTGGTCTGGGTTGCTGGCAGTTAGTCCTGCGCTGTCAGCGGCCCAGTGCCCGGATTTCCTGGCTCATCTCCAGCATGAGCGTGAGCAAAATCAACAGTTCATGCTGGAGATGAGACGCCATGATGCCAGGCAGCTCGAGGAGAGGAGAAGCAATAACGCCCGGAACTTCCAGGAGAGGAGACGCAACAATGCCCGGAACTTACAGGAGAGGAGACACAACAATGCCCGGAACTTACAGGAGAGGAGACGCAACAATGCCCGGAATTTACAGGAGAGGAGATGCCATAATGACCAAGTCTTGGCTCAAATGACCCTGCAAAATCAGCGGATGTTCCAGGAGGCGAGGCGTCATAATCAGTTAATGGAGGAGTACGCCCGAAGGCCTGAAATGGCCCGAGAAGGCCAGCACCAAGACCGGGCTACTCCTTCAAACTCGCCTCCGTCAACATCCCACACCCTGTCCCCAGCATCCAGGCCGGAAGAGCCTCCAAACACCCGAAGAGGTCGGGGCCGGCCTAGAGGACCATCTTCCAAAGGCCAGGAGAGCCAGGAAAAACCCAAGCGAAAGCGGAAATAGGTGAGAACATGTTCATGTTGCATATAGAAGCAATTGATGTCCCAGATCTATTGACGTTGAGGTGTTGCAGTCAATGCGTATATTGTTCTAATTGATGTCTTGTTCTTATCTCTTTAGGTTCCATTTTATTGATGTCCATGGATTTCTGCCTCCCGTTTTTTTTGTTGTAAATATTTGTGAAAGCAACATAAGATTAAACATTATGTATTGCTCACATTATCATTGTTTGTTTCGTTTGTACTGTACCATGATTGGTAAACACCACATGAATGCTACACACCAACGTTATTGGATTAGTACATACATCTTCCTTCAATATACCAGCCCTGTGTTAATGTAGGGTTGGGGTAACAGCCACTAGTGCAGCTGAGGGTGGAGGTAATATTCATGAGTTTGATTACAGTAACGGTGATGCATGATATTCATGTTCATGACACATGGATAGATTAATTCAGGGGAAATATCAAAAGTGAGTCCACCCCTAAGTGAAATTGGCGATTATTTTGTGTGGCCACCATTATTTTCCTGCACTGACTTAACCCTCATGGGGATGGAGTTCCCCAGAGTTTCACAGGTTGCCACTGGAGTCCTCTTACACTCCTTCATGATGATATCATGGAGCTGGTGGATGTTAGAGACCTTGCACTCCCTGTAATGGAGTTGGAACACGCAGTCCAATATCTCCGCTGGTATACGGTACAATATCCAAGAAGCACTACAGTCTCACCATTCCCAACCTGCAATATTTGCCCACACTCAATTGGGAGTCAAATGAATACGGACTTTATTTTGTTGCCCAGAAATATATATATATACACATCTCTTCCCACAGGCAATACACACATCCCCCATAGTTGGCCACACAATACACATTGAGGGACAACAGGTGGGTCACACCTCCCGGAGACTACCTGGCTACTTTGATACAATCAGACATTGCTTAGATCATCCTTCTTTGTTATGTCTGATAATGAAAACACTTTATACAATAGACTTCCTTATCCTATGATGAGTCTCTGTACTAGGATTATCTATTATGCCAAGGTCTGCAATAGTCTGGGCTAAGATTTTGCCGAGCAGAAACCAACATACATACAGTATAACAGTATGATCATATTTTAACCATAACCATAAAACAGGGTAAAACAGTGATGGGTTCCGTTACACTCCACATCTTCCATTTGAGGAGTTCCCCACAGATGCTCAATAGGGTTTAGGTCTGGTGACCTACTTGGCCAGTTCATCAACTATTGACCTTCAGCTTCTTTAGCCAGGCAGTGGTCGGCTTGGAGGTGTGTTTGTTGTCGTTAGCATGTTGTAATACTGCCCTGCGGCCTGTTCTCCTATCTGAGGGATCATGCTCTTTCTCAGTTTGTCACAGTACATGTTGGCATTCATGGGTTCCCTCAAAGAACTGTAGCTCCTCAGTGCTGGCAGCATGCATGCAGGCCCAGACCAAACATATATGCATGTGTATAGATGTTTTTGCTAATATGTTGTGTGGCTTCCCACTATATGCATTTACCTAATTATGTCAGATGCTGCCTCCCCTCTCTCTGCATCACTGTTTTGGTTCAAAATGATGGGTACATCTCATATCAATGTTTTTGTGTTCGTTGTGACTTATCCATTTATCTCTGGCACTGGGGAGCTACAGTCCATTGAGGGAACCATGAATGAAAACATGTACTGTGACATACTGAAGCAGAACATGATCCCCTCCCTTGGGAGACTGGGCTGCAGGGCAACATAACATAACGACCCTAAACACACCGCTAAGACGACACTGCCTTGCTAAAGAAGGTAAAGGTGATGGACTGGCCAAGCTTGTCGACAGACCAAAACCATATTGAGCATCTGTGGGGCATCCTCAAACTGACGGTGGGGGAGTGCAAGGTCTCTAGCATCAACCAGCTCTGATGTATCATTAAGGAGTGGAAGAGGACTCCAGTGGCAACCTGGGAAGCTCGGGTGAACTCCCTGGCCATGAGGGTTAATGCAGTTCTGGCAAATAATGGTGGCCACACATAATTGACATTTCATGTCAATTTTGACATTTCAAATTAAGGGTGTACTCACTTTTGGTGACAATGGTTTACACATTAATGGCTGGGTATTGAGTTATTGATGGATCCGAAAAATTACTTTACATTGTAGCAGAGTGTCATTTCTTCAGTGTTGTCACATGAAAGGATGTACTAAAATGTTAACAACAATGTGACGGGTGTACTCACTTATGTTAGATACTGTGGCCCTCATTTAATTGCAATTTGGCCAATTGAATAGGGCTTGAAATAAGCACATAACATATATTCTCTGAAAAATGTTTGAGTTAGTAAACATCTCTACCAAATCAAGGTTTTCACTAACTAAAATCTGTTTGACACAATATATGTTCTGTGCTTATTTTGAGCCCCATTCAATTGGCAAAATCGCAATTGAATGAGGCCCTGTATGTTCACTATTAGGATGTGAGCCACTTACAGAAACCTGTCTCATTTGTCTGTTTCTGCGTCAGATAGATTGTTAATACCAACCTTCCCTTATGTTTGAAATCAGTAATGCAAACACACTGTGAGAATTCTATTGACACCCCTAACTGATGGTGCAGAGCACAGATGTGGAGTCTGAAGGTCCTTTTATTGATGTTCCGGAAATGCTATGGTATCAACATTGACGAGGCAGACACAAACAACATCGCAGATAAATCATATTTAATATTTAACGAAATTAACAAGGCAAGCTTGCCACAAAGCCACAGGTTGACTAATCAACACAGGTATGCAAAGGATCATGGTGGAGGGGGGTAGGATACAAAATCCAAGTAACACAGGGAAATAGGGATATGAGAGCAGAATGCAGGCATGGAAAATTACATGGATATGGATGATCAGGGGATGTACAGTATATCAACCAACATTAGGCAATATAATAGATCTCATTATTGTTCCGACATATATATAACAGTCAATAAGGAAACACCATAATAATCCAGAATAAGGTGATATACATATGGGGAGAGCAAAATGTATGCTTGGGTGTTAAACGGACACTCTGATGCCACATCAGAAGTATAAGTGCTCAATCAGTGAATGCTATGAGCCCATAACGTCAGTTCTCACGCAACAATAAGCAGAACATAGATAACCTTGGTCAAAAAGATGGTGACCTGACCAGGACCATATCAGTCAGATGTTACTTATTGCAGAGAACTCACAACAAACAAGGCAATATCAGTGATAGTTTGTTCTCTGATTGAGCATCTATACTCACTGTTGTTGAATATGCATAACTGAAGATTAACGTAACCTCCTTAACTGTTAAGTCCCAAGCCTGGATTTACTCTTCCCCATATGCACAGGGAGGGTCACATCAGCACTGAAGAAAAGATCTTGAAGGGTTGGTGCTGCAGGCTTCACAACAGTCCAAGTAGAGGAGAGGATAGAATGTCTAAACCAATAGGTACCGGTGAATCGAGATAGACTATATGAGCATACACATGCTGTGGATATACCAGGAACATCAGCTGACAGATGTCACATCACATCTGCATTGTATAATGAAATTGTCTCGTGACACATATCGGCTATTCAGTCAAGGTCATCAGATATCAAACTGGATCCAACAAAGCAATGAAACGGACACATGCACATACATGAGGACATTGACATGGCCACGGAATGTCAGGATGTTTATCGTCATGCCTTTGTTTATCGTCATGCCTTGTTCTGACCGGGATCTGGAATACAAACACACAAATAATATATTAGTGGAAACCTTACATATGCCATATGAGCAGCCACCAACAGATGTAGGTATGTCGGCACACGTTAGGCATTGGGATCTCGTACAAGCTAACCATCTGTACGATGATAATGATGGCCCAGACTAATTTGTCCTGATGTGGGAATATTAGGATTAGTCGAATTCTCATTTATTTGTATTGTGCAAACATATTCCGTAACGCTGTACTGGGGAGAAGAACACAAAAATATACAGTATGTAATATTGACAACGCAAGAAAATGGAGGGCCCTGTTTGGAGCGTAAAGTCTGTTGATAAATGATTTGTTCACAAAGGCCCACACAAGATTAGAAAATCACCACTTCCAAGTTAAAGGTAATGGACATGGGGAAGAGTAGATAAGGAATAGCAAGGTTAATAAGTAAGTGAGAGATACATAGGAAGGAGGTTGTGTCAAGTAGAAAGATATGCATTAGTCGGAGAGGAAAGGGATCAGATGTAAAGTGCGATGCACTATTTTGTAATAAGGTATCTGCCCCATGTGGACAGATAATGTAATCTGCAGATGGGACAGTCAGGAGACACATAGTTTAACCACAGCTTGAGTAGGATTAGGTGATGGGCGAATAAAAGGAGAGAGGTGGGCATGAGAGTTGAAATGAAAATGATGCAGACAAAAAGGGGAGAAGTAAAGAAGAGTCTGAGGAAAAGGCAGGGGATGTGAGGAAGAAGACAAGAGAAAACATAGTGGAAAGGGTTAATTGGGATAGTTAGCAGAAGACTTGAGTGACTCAATAAATTAAGGGTAAACAGGGGTGGAGAGAGAGAGAGAGAGAGAGACACCAGTGCATCCTGTAATAGAAAGGGAAGATCACAACTATCACACATTGATACATGTTCGGACATCTACATGTGGTTCTCTACCTTGGATAGATCAAGTGGAGTATTCAACGAAGAGATCTGTTCCCCCAGGACACGTCTGCATGGTCCGATAAACATTTCGGACCGCTTCAGCAATACATAGGGGATGTCTTGGGGAAAAAGAAAGTTAGGCCTACATTAATGGAGTTATTAGTCATTTCCTCTCATGCATACATGCACATGTTTCCCGCAAATACTCACTTACAATGTAGACGCCATTGATGTAGCTGATGTTCTGTTGCTGGCAAGGTTGTTTCCCATGTCTGTGTGGGTAAACAATGTGTTGACACACGGCAACAGTTCTGTAATGGCAATATGATGAGATGAGTCACACAATCCATATGATATATTGCACAATGATTCCTAGTTAACACATCCTTGAGACTATTCCTGTTATCTGACTGAGAATGCTTTTAACCAGCATTCGCTGACAAAGAACAGGGGACATCCCCTCTTTGCATCACATGAGGTACATTTCTTATGGTTTACAGTATGCTGTTATGTTCATATATCCAGATTGCTAGGAATTGCATTGACCTCCATGGGATGTGGAATAGCATGATCAGACAATGTGAACATTACTGTTCTGGGCAGATGTTTTCAAATACGATTGTGAGGCCTATATCCATTGACATTGTGGAATACATCAGACCATCCTTTAGCTTAGCTTCTTGAGGTTGGCAGATATCAATATATATGATGTGTATGGGAATGTGCGCATACTTACCAGTAACGGATATCAGAGCAGGCTGTATTTGATCCAGTATGAATAATGCGTCACGAGACATATGTTACATCACAAAGCTATCCTCTACTGTGGACTGTTGGATATTCTGGAAGACAATGGGGAAGGAGAAAAGAGATGTATTAGTAACCATAAGCCATGTACATTTGAGTTGGTTGTAATTAGTTTCAGACTTACATGGGAAGTACTCACGAATGACGTGGGCACGTAGTTGTGACCCCTGAACGTTATCCCCACCATCGGGAGGTACTGGACGCTCCGCCGGTTCAAGCGGAGCATCATCAATGTTCCCCAGACAGTTTGCCTGTACTGCTATATTGTGCAGAATACAGCAGGCCATGATGATGTGACAAACCTTCCCTGGTGTATACTGTAGCGCCCCGCCAGTGGAATGTAAACATCTGAAGCGCATCTTCAGGAGTCCAAAGGTGCGCTCTATTACATTCCGGGTTCTGGCATGGGCCGCATTGTACCTCTCCTCCCCCTCTGTGCGTGGATTGTTCACAGGGGTCAACAACCACGGCAAACACCTATATCCTGCATCACCTGAAGGAAACAAAAATGGGAGATGTAGATATGAATGGGAGTTTGTGCTGCTCGTTAAAGCATCTGTAAATATATGCAATGATTAATGTGACGTTAGTTTAGGGATCTCTGGCTTGGAACTTCATACTCCTATGACCACGTCACATCGGGTTAGGCACAGCAACAAGCTACGATGCAATGGCTCAGTCGGCACACCTTCTTTATGGCGCAACAATGGAATAACATTACAGTGGAACATTATGTATATTTTAGGGGATCCTTTATGGGTACTCACCCAGTAGCCACCCAGGTGGAGCTTCTCCAGACTCAAAATAAAGAGGGGTGGATGACTCACGCAGGATATGGGCATCATGAGTACTTCCCGGGAAGCCGGAAACCACATTTTGTATGCGCATGCCTGCATCACAAACAGCCTGTACATTGATGGAATGATAGTGTTTGCGATTTCGGAACATGGCTTCTTGCTCTCTAGGAGGTATCAACGCTACATGTGTACAATCTATAGCACCGAGCACATTGGGGATACCTCCCATTCGAAAGAAATCTGCTTTCACCTTCAAGATCTCTTCCCCAGTGTGGGGAAAACTGATGTATCTGGCAGCTTTCGGAACGATAGCATGGAGGAATGTGCTCAGGCACCTTGAAAGGCTTGCTTGAGACATTCCTCCTACTATGCTAGCAGTGTTCTGAAAACTACCAGATGATAGGATGTGTATGGCGGCTAACATCCGTGTCATGCCTGGGATGGCTCTATTGGTCCGTGAGGAAGGCTCCATGTCCTCCCTCAGGACCGCATAGAGCTCCTCCAGGCTGGCACGGGTTAGCCTAAAACGCTCATACACTTCCACATCAGTTAACCCCTCTAATGTGACTCTGTCCCTGTACACCCTGGGTGCACGAAGCCTCCTGGCCGGCTCCTGGGCCTGCTCACCCCCCTGTGGGTCTGGCTGTGCAGGAGCCCCCACTTCATGTGCCACACCCTCTAGGGGTCTCTCATCTGGCACCCCCCATCAGCTGATCACCCACATCAAGGTCCTCCTCCCTGTCTGCAGGTGCCCTCATATCCCCCTGTCCCTGTGCCACTGGAGCTCTCTCCCCTAACTGACCCCCCACCATGACCCTAGGCATGTCCTGTGATGAGCCACTTGCCTGGCTTGGTTCCGGACCACCATGGATTGCATCAGCACGCTCACCCACATTCACTCCCAGCCGCCCCCTCTCTGTCACGCCTCAGCCACTCCACAGTCGCACGCCTGACATCCCGGTTTCCACTCTGCAACATTCGAAACAAATATCCATTCATACGACGCTGCGCTCTCCTCACATACCTATACGCTGTACTCATGTTGCTGCTATCCATGATGGTTCAGACTTGCTAATTCATGGATGATGGTGTGGTTATATAGCTTGCTAATTACCCCAGCTGTGATTATCCGGGTTGATTTCACAAATGGAAAAGCTCACTGGTGTATCTAAGCTTCATCATGTTATGAAGTTCCCTGATTATGGATTGGTTGAGCCATTTTAATTAGTAACCCCTAATATTCTGGCCCACATTTGATTTTGGGCCCATACTCCATGATCTATGTAATGTGGCGTGAAAATATATACAATATTTGTGTTCAAAAATCTAGATGTGATAAAAGAGATGTAAATCAGATAATGTTGATATGTTTAGGGGACACATTCTATTCTTTCTGAGTGCTAAAGGGTTAATTTGGCTGCCATTTTGAGGATGTACATGACACCACAAAAATCTCTTTTATTAACATATTTGATCATTGTGGATTGTTTTTACAGTAATTCGAATGCCTTTTATTGCTTCCTTTACACTTTTAGGGCCCTTTCAGCCCTGTTTCATTACAATGCCGTAAGTGCATCGTGTGGACTTCAACGGATGCGGCCCGTAACTTAAATCTAGCCAGGCGTGAATCGCGGCCTTCCGAAGGCCGTGACGTTTAGGCGCGCACGCAAGCTGGAAGGGGGACGGACTAGCCGCGCCCGGCACGAACTATCCAATAGCGGAATCACGCATCGCGCCACAGGTCGCACAGCCAATCACTTACGGGATAGAGCATTTGATTGACAGTGGGAGTGAATAAATAGGAATGACACGCACCCACGCCTCGACTGTGTTGTGATTTCGGACGAAGTAGCACGCGGTTCCAGGAGCTAGGTGGTTGAGAGTAGGTAAGTTGCTTTATTATCAAGTCGCGGTTTAAGTTCTTTTTACGGGAATCCGTTACTACATTTACGGATGCCGATGTAAAGAAGTACAATTGTGTTTTTGGCTTGTTTATAGGTGTTTGGAGGTAGTTTGGAGAGTTTGGGAGTTTATATCCGGCCCATAGGAGTTTGGAGGGAGGTAAGTTGCATTGTACATGCTTTTCATCCTATCAAGCTGTCTTTTATTTGTATGTTTTGCCAATTTCTATATTTACTGAATACACTGGTGAGAGGTACAATTGTGTTTTTTGCTTCTTTATAGGTGTTTGGAGTATTTTTGGTTGTGTGGGAGTTTGGATCCGGCCCATAGGAGTTTGGAGGGAGGTAAGTTGCATTGTACATGCTTTTCATCCTATCAAGCTGTCTTTTATTTGTATGTTTTGCCAATTTCTATATTTACTGAATACACTGGCGAGAAGTAAAATTGATTTCTTTTCTTGTTTATAGGTGTTTGGAGGATTTGGGATCTTTGATCCTGCCCTTAGGGGTTTGGAGGGAGGTAAGTTGCATTGTACATGCTTTTCATCCTATCAAGCTGTCTTTTATTTGTATGTTTTGCCAATTTCTATATTTACTGAATGCACTGGCGAGAAGTACAATTGTGTTTTTTTTGCTGTTGGCCTATAGGTTTGGCGAGTTTGTTTTTGTGGGGAGAGGAGTTTTGTGGAGGGAGGTAAGTTATTTATATTTTTCTGTTTAATATTAGATCTGTCTCTCTCTCTCAAAATCTCTCTCTATCTCTCTCTCTATATATATATATATATAGAGAGAGAGAGAGAGAGATTGATTATGAGTTTGATTATGAGTTTGATTATGAGTTTGATTATGAGTTTGATTATGAGTTTGATTATGAGTTTGAGATTGAGTGTGATTGAGTTTGATTGAGTTTGATTTTGAGTTTGATTTTGAGTTTGATTGAGTTTGATTTTGAGTTTGATTTTGAGTTTGATTTTGAGTTTGATTTTGAGTTTGAGTTTGAGATTGAGTTTGAGATTGAGTTTGAGATTGAGTTTGAGATTGAGTTTGAGATTGAGTTTGAGATTGAGTTTGAGATTGAGTTTGAGATTGAGATTGAGATTGAGATTGAGATTGAGATTGAGTTTGAGATTGAGTTTGAGATTGAGTTTGAGATTGCGTTTGAGATTGAGATTGAGATTGAGTTTGAGATTGAGTTTGAGATTGAGATTGAGTTTGAGATTGAGATTGAGTTTGAGATTGAGTTTGAGATTGAGATTGAGATTGAGTTTGAGATTGAGTTTGAGATTGCGTTTGAGATTGAGATTGAGTTTGAGATTGAGTTTGAGATTGAGTTTGAGATTGCGTTTGAGATTGAGATTGAGATTGAGTTTGAGATTGAGTTTGAGATTGAGATTGAGTTTGAGATTGAGTTTGAGATTGAGTTTGAGATTGAGATTGAGTTTGAGATTGAGTTTGAGATTGAGATTGAGATTGAGATTGAGATTGAGTTTGAGATTGCGTTTGAGATTGAGATTGAGTTTGAGATTGAGTTTGAGATTGAGATTGAGATTGAGATTGAGTTTGAGATTGAGTTTGAGATTGAGATTGAGATTGAGATTGAGATTGAGTTTGAGATTGAGTTTGAGATTGAGATTGAGTTTGAGATTGAGTTTGAGATTGAGTTTGAGATTGAGATTGAGATTGAGTTTGAGATTGAGTTTGAGATTGAGATTGAGATTGAGATTGAGATTGAGATTGAGTTTGAGATTGAGTTTGAGATTGAGTTTGAGATTGCGTTTGAGATTGAGATTGAGATTGAGATTGAGTTTGAGATTGAGATTGAGTTTGAGATTGAGTTTGAGATTGAGATTGAGATTGAGTTTGAGATTGCGTTTGAGATTGAGATTGAGTTTGAGATTGAGATTGAGTTTGAGATTGAGATTGAGATTGAGATTGAGATTGAGTTTGAGTTTGAGATTGAGTTTGAGATTGAGATTGAGATTGAGATTGAGATTGAGATTGAGTTTGAGATTGAGTTTGAGATTGAGATTGAGATTGAGATTGAGATTGAGTTTGAGATTGAGTTTGAGATTGCGTTTGAGATTGAGATTGAGATTGAGTTTGAGATTGAGTTTGAGATTGAGATTGAGTTTGAGATTGAGTTTGAGATTGAGTTTGAGATTGAGATTGAGTTTGAGATTGAGTTTGAGATTGAGATTGAGATTGAGATTGAGATTGAGTTTGAGATTGAGTTTGAGATTGCGTTTGAGATTGCGTTTGAGATTGAGATTGAGTTTGAGATTGAGTTTGAGATTGAGATTGAGATTGAGTTTGAGATTGAGATTGAGATTGAGATTGAGATTGAGATTGAGTTTGAGATTGAGTTTGAGATTGAGTTTGAGATTGAGATTGAGTTTGAGATTGAGTTTGAGATTGAGTTTGAGATTGAGTTGTAGATTGAGTTTGAGTGAGATTTCTACACATATTTGCAATACACATAGGTGTTCCAAACTGCTTCTTCAATGGGGCTTGACAATAACTTTTTTTTAGCCTAGAACAGCAGGACCATGTAGTTCCTACTACCTCTGGTACAGAGGATGGCTTCAGGATAGGTACCATGCCCATGAATATGTGCAGAATATAATGCAGATAGGATATTAGTGGCCTCAGACATGGTCCACTCCCCACACATGATAGAAGCACACAGTAAATAGCCGCATGCCTTGTATATATGCAAACTGTAACTGACCCTTCCACATTGTTTATGAAAGTATTGATCTAGCGTGTTTCATCAGCGCCTCTCAGGTCCAGAGTGAGAGGTGCTGTACACCCCTCCCACTGCTGTCACAGGCTCTTTCCACTTAAGGTTGATTACTGCAGTTAGTTCCAACATTGATATCCAAGCAGAAATAGTGTTATAGGCGATCAGAATGGGGGACGAGCGTGGAGCAGGCAAACCCACTAAAACATTTCTTTCTTTCTCTTTCTTTTCAGGTGGTGATGGAGGGAGAGGAGCAGAGGGTGGAGGAGTGGCAGGGAGTCCCGGGGCGTGGAGGTGGGGAAGAGGAAGGGAGGAGTGAGGAGGAGGTACTAGTGGAGGAGGGGGAGGTAGTGGAGGAGGAGGTAGTGGAGGAGGAGGTAGTGGAGGAGGAGGTAGTGGAGGAGGGAGGAGAGGAGGAGGAAGGAGGAGGAAGGAGGGAGGAGAGGAGGAGGGAGGAGAGGAGGAGAAGGAGGGAGGAGAGGAGGAGAAGGAGGGAGGAGAGGAGAGGAGGGAGAAGGGAGGAGAGTAGAGGAAGGAGGGAGGAGAGGAGAGGAGGAGGGAGAAGGGAGGAGAGGAGAGGAGGGAGAGAGGAGAGTAGAGGAAGGAGGGAGGAGAGGAGAGGAGGAGGAGGGAGAGAGGAGAGTAGAGGAAGGAGGGAGGAGAGGAGAGGAGGAGGAGGGAGAGAGGAGAGTAGAGGAAGGAGGGAGGAGAGGAGAGGAGGAGGAGGGAGAGAGGAGAGGAGAGGAGGGAGGGAGGAGAGGAGAGGAGGAGGAGGAAGGAGGAGGAGGAGGGAGAGTGGAGAGGGTCCTCATCCCCAGGCAGAAGAGCAAGAGGCTGTCGGCAGGTCCAGGGCCCACAATTATAGCCGGGAGGAAAACAGGGTCCTCCTGGAGGCCATCCGTGCCCGCCCCGTCATCACCTCGGGGGGTAGGGAAGTAAAGGCTGGGCCCCGTGCTACTGCTTGGCAGCAGGTGGTGGATCTGGTCAACGGTGTGGCGGGCCGTGGACGGTGTCTGCGGTCCATTAAGCACCGGTTTGACGACATCAGGGCCGCGGTGAGGAGGAAGATGGTGCAGGAGGCCGAGGGGCGGAGGGTCAAGTACCTTGCCCATGAAGGGATTGCAAGGGCCATGCTTGCACCCTCCGACGCAGCTGGAGCATCAGGCCCGGTGGAGCAGCAGGACCCAGCCTCCATGGCAGGTGAATATGACATACAGCAACATGCCACCACATGTGCATCACACACACTACACATGGCCATGACAATGACATGTCAGCTCCATGAAATAACAAGGGATAGATGGATGCATCGTTAAATTCATGAAGCTGACAAATCACTGTCATTCATGGTCACCACAACAGTAATCAAGCAATAGAGCAGGTGTGTCCAAACGCGGTCCTGGTGGGCCACACACATGGCTGGATTTGATAACCCTGCTGCGCACAGGTGAGTCAATCGCTTCTTCATTCATCCTGATTGACTCACCAGTGCACAGAAAGGATATCTTCCAATCTGGGAAAGAGTTTGGACACCCCTGTAATACAGAGTCCATGTATTGGTGTGCCCGTTCAGCCTACGCAGTTACAGACAGCAGCCGTAATACAGATAGAGTTGTGAGCCGAGAACCATCCAGAACAGAAACCTAAGAATAGATAACAGCTAGTATAAGATAGCTAATCAGAGTAGCAAAGAGGAGAATCATCCATATTCAAGGCTAGATGTCAGATAATTAGAAATGAACACCTATCAATGAGCTAATCAACATACTAATGACATGTACCTTTCTTCTCTATCTCTCAGCATCCAGGAGGAGCTCTGGGTCCTGTGACCATAGCGAGGAGGCGGGGCCATCAGCCCCGTACCAGGATCCTCCAGCACAGGGGGAGGAGGAAAGGAGATCAGAGGGCTCGGAGTCAGAGGATGGGCTGGTCATTGACCTTGCGGGGTCACCTGCCCCAAGCCCTGGGCCTATGCCCATCCTCGAAAGGCTTGCTCTGGGGCCCTCATCCCCCCAAGGGACAGCACCTCCTTCCCCACAAAGTGTGCTGGCCTGGTCACCACCGGGCACATTCTCCCCACCGGCTCCAGCTGTGGACCTCCCCGCATCACCTCACCACGCCCACCCAGCGGTGTCGTCGCCGCAGAGCCAGGCTGTGCAGGTGGAGACACTGGCCGTCCTGAAGGAGCTGCTGGCCAGCAGCCAGAGGATTGAGGCCAACCAGCTCCGGATGGATGCCAGCATCTCTGCCCTAAGGTCACAGATGACCCACAGCCTGGCCAGGCTGTCCAGGGAGGTGAGGAGGCACCACATGACATCGGAGCACCTTCAGGTCAGGCTGCTCAGACATGCCATGGTCCCCAGCCCAGCATCAACGGGGATCTCACAATCCCCCAGCCAAGAGCAGCCTGGCCCCTCCTCTCCTCCCATGTGTCCGCCACTGCCCAGACCACCGCTGCCTGGCACCGCCCGCCCCCCCCCGCCCTCCCCCCCCACCATCACCACCAGAGGGGAGACGGAGGATGGGCACAGGTGATGTGGGTCCTGGGCCCAAGCGGAGGAGGACATAGGGTCTCATTCAATTGCAATGTGGCCGATTGCTAAGGGATCAATTTGAGCACAGAGCATATTTTCTACAGATGTTTGTAGTTAGTGAACTTCTCTCCAAAAGCAAGGTCTTCACTAACTACAAACGTCTGTAAATAAATATATGCTCTGTGCTTATATAGAGCCCTTTTCAATCGGCCATATCGCAATTGAATGACGCCCATAGGGTCTGCAGACATGTTTTCGCCTTCTCAACAGCACTCCTCAGTGACCATCAATTGGTCACAGGTTAAACACAACACAAAGGGCCTCATTAAAATGTGATTTGGGCAATTGAATAGGGCTCTATATAAGCACATAGCATATTGGTTTTACAGAAGTTTTTAGTTAGTGAAGACCTGGCTCTTGCATAGAAGTTCCCTAACTAAAAACTTGCTTTCAAAAAGATGCTGGGTGCTTATATAGAGCCCTATTCAATTTGTTACATAGCAATTTAATGAGGCTGTTAATTAGTAGTGTGACCAATACATTGTCACTAAGGAGTGCTGTTGAGAAGAGATGCTGCAGGCCCTATGATGTTTTCAGGCCTTATTTTTTAGGTTTTGTCTTTTTTTTTAATTTTTTAATTTTAGGTCCATGAAGGCATCTCCTACATCTGCAAGCATTGTGGAGGAATTATGAGGTGGAGGGTTTTCCCAGTGCCTCTCAGGTAGACATGCCTTCAATGGCAGCCCCCTTAACATGTAGCTCCCACAATCTTAAAGCTATCACATAGCCACATATCTCCAACATGATTGTTGGTAGCTTAAATGTAGACTAATACCGCTATGGCGGTGGACTTGCAAAGTCTCACAATGGCATGTTAATAACAGCCAGCATTAATATATGCACTAGTGACGCATGTGATCCTGACCTCAATAGCAGTCTGAGAACAGATCTTTGGGTCTGATGTAAGAAACAGTGAATCTGGCTGCTGACCTTTGTGTCCTCTCCATAATAATGGCTATTTGCCCATATTTCTGATTATCCACAGACCTAGCTAATGGTTAGTAAAGCTTGCAGATGGGAATCAGGTGAGTTGGTATATTGGTACAGTATTTAGAACTGTACTGTACATACATCGTGATTCTAAATTGTTTTGGATCCTCCTCCGCATTTTTTGATTTGAACACTTCTTTCAGATCTTTGTTTGTTCAACACACTGTATGTGTGAAACTGGATTGGATTACACAGTCCAAAGGTTGAATCATCTGTTTAAATGAGCAGATCTAGTTACAAGTTGTATGTGCTATGCACATAAATGGTTTCTTCAGTTAAATGAAGAGATTTCTGGTTCCGGTTGCAGCATGTGACCCTGGTAGGTGCTATGCATCATGCTTATTCTAGACTATTAGATTGACACCTGTAGGTTTCCCCTTTTTTCCAGCCTCTTGCTCTTCAAGGACCCGCCCACACCACACCCATGATATTAATGCAGTTTTGACCACTGCTGATTGTGGTCTGTGTATCAAATAAAGCTTTGTTATACTGTTATGTGAATGCACAATCTTGACCACTGCTGATTGTGGTCTGTGTATCAAATAAAGCTTTGTTATACTGTTATGTGAATGCACAATCTTGACCACTGCTGATTGTGGTCTGTGTATCAAATAAAGCTTTGTTATACGGTTATGTGAATGCACAATCTTGACCACTGCTGATTGTGGTCTGTGTAAAAAATAAAGCTTTGTTAGACCTTTCTGACTGCGTCCATGTGTTATGAATATGTTTGGTTCAGGGAAATCCACATGCATTACATTAGTGTCACATTCCTCTAAATGTAAACTGATGAGCCATAGTTAACATGCAATAGATCAATACATCTAAAACTGTTGAGGAGTCAGAATAGCTTGAGATATCATCTGATCCCAAATATCATATCTACTACTAATATAGGGTTAATACCCATGACAAGTCTGATGAGCGATACTGTGGAGTAGGAACATTCCCCTGAGGGCCTACAATGAATAGGACAGGTGACACTGGAGTGCTTTTCCAGTTCCTTCTCTAGTTGATTGGGATTAGTCTGACCTCTCTGATAAGACGTACCCCCCTACACTGGCCCGATGTAGGCTAGCTCACAGCTTCATTGAAGTACACAAACCCCTTCACCCACATCACTTAGCATATGTGTGAATACAGTTAGTTGCCCAATAATGAACATGCATTGGCTAAATATCCTTTGGTTATCATATGTTGTAATGGTCATGCACATGCCAATCTGACAAACCATGCTGCAACATGCATAATATGATTAAAGCCACACTACCCAATTCAATATCAAGAGTAAAACATGAGTCAGGTCATATGAACCCTTTGCCACGCACATGAGCTCTATTGGGATCCCTTAAATCTCTATCTAATTGCATATACATCTAGCTCATCACATCTACATTAGAGAATACAAATAGTGGCCAAATCAGACCGCCACTTGGCATATATCAAGTACCAGGGGAATATTTCATTATATGTGGTTAAGTTCTTCAGTTGTGTCCGACTCTCCGTGACCCTATGGACTGCAGCACATTCAGCTAGGTCTCTGCCTTTGCTGTTCTCCAAAGTTTGAAGGCCAAAGAGATTGGAGTGGGTTGTCAGTTCCTTCTCAAGTGGATTGGACCTTGTCTGATCTCTCTGCTATGACCTGCCCACCTACAGTAGCTCCCAGCTTCATTCAGGTACACAAGCCCCTTCACACTACTTAGCAATGCTGAAGGGGACCAGGGTAACATGCACCACACATATCTACTCTGACCCATCAGGAAGGGCCGCAAGCTCTGGGATCGACAGCAAACTCACCGCCATCAGGCATAATCTCTGCTACGCCCATCCTGGTGGGAGCCATGTGCCAGGTGTCTAGTTATTCCCATTTGGTGAACCTCGAAACTGTTCTGCTATTTATCACTTTACATGGGTGAGGGTTGCTAAGTGGTGGTGGTGGTGGTGAAGCAGCTTGTGTACCTGAATGAAGCTGTGAGCTACTGTAGGTGGGCAGGTCATAGCAGAGAGATCAGACAAATCCCAATCCACTAGAGGAGGAACTGACAACCCACTCCAATCTCTTTGGCCTTCAAACTTTTGAGAACAGCACAGGCAGAGACCTAGCTGAATGTGCTGCAGTCCATAGGGTCACTGAGAGTCAGACACAACTGAAGAACTTAAGCACATATAATGAAATATTCCCCTGGTACTTGATATATGACAAGTGGCGGTCTGATTTGGCCACTATTTGTATTCTCTAATGTAGATGTGATGAGCGAGATGTGTATTCTATCGTTGATCAACCATATAGCGTGCATCGAATGTGCGCTGTCATCTACGCACCGACACATGCGCGCATCATCAACAGCAGGCCCGAGAGGAGGCTAGCGGATCTAATGATTAGGATTAGGCAGTGGGGTGTAAGGATTAGGATTAGGCTGTGGCTACAAGGGTTAGAAGGGTTTATGGCATTAGGTCATATCACTTGCGCCCTTTCATCGACGGCCAACAGTCCAAAATATTAGAACTGCGCAATGATGTGGGACCACTCATGTCAGCTGCATGTTGTCAAAACACATTTGCTGTGCGCGCCAATATTGGGGTGACATATTCTATTATGGGGCTGTTTTAGAGGCTACAATGGAACCTATATGTGTGCTGACCAATCAAACATATGAGGAATATTAAACTAATTTGAAGTCTTGTTAATTTGTAGGCTGTAATGCTTGGGCCTCCATTTTAGGGTTACAGCAGTTCCATGCAGACTGCAAAAACCGTAACAAAATGGATACCTTTAACCTCCAAGCACGTACGGCCTTTAAAAACGAGCTGCGGGCTTGGAGGACAGCCCGCACGGGCTTGAATACGGAGCTACGGGCTTGGTCAGTGAAGTTCGTGGGACTTGTACGGATTTTAAAATCAAAGTACAATTTGGCGATGTGCAAGCTTGAGAATGTTTGGCTAGTAATCCTCATGCCCCCCCATTATGTTCCCCATCATTTACAGTGCTTTGCAGTGCTGGATTGAATATATATTGGCTATTACAATGCTTGGTTTGCGGCCCTCCATCTCCAAACCCGTACGGGTTTGAACAAGGACCAGCCCGCGGAACTACGGGACGTAAAGTAATCCGTGAATAATATATCTGATTTGGGCTGATGTGCAAGCTTGAGAGGGTGTTGCTATTAATCCTCGTGTCCCCCATTATGATGCCTAGCATTTACGGAGCTTTACAGTGCATTCTCGATTTTATATTTGCATTTTCAGTTTTCGGACTTTGCGGCCGGAAAACAAGATTTACGGGCGCTGTGAAAAAGCTTCCGGCCGTTTGCATGATATGCGGCCGGCCGGAAGAGGATATCCTTGCGGCGCCGTATAATTGAATTGCAAGGTAAAAGTAGCTCTACACGGGGCCGTAAGATGGCCGCAAGGAATCGCAGCTTTGCGGCCGTTTTACGGCCGATAATTGAATGAGGCCCTATATACATACACCTGGGTACTTAGCGTGGGACGTGGGATGCTCCACCACCGTAAATGCGGCCCCTCGCTTCGCAAGGTCCCGCATTTGCGGGGAACTGCGTCCCTCGCTTCGTGAGGGACGCAGTTCTTGCGGGCAACAACTTTTGGCAAGCCCGCATGCTCACAACTATATATGTGATACTAATTACAATATTAATTGGGACATCTTAGAAAACTGCATATTTTTGGAAAATTGCTCCAATTGTTTTTTAAATGTATTTTCGGAAAGACTAAACAGCTTTTTTCATTCTTTTACAGAACATCCTAAATTATTAAAACTCTTAATAGAATACGTCCAAAAATATCTTTTTTTTCACTCTTTCATTGAATGGTTCCAACATATTTATTAGACTCTTTGACACAATGACTCCATACTCCATGTTTTCTTTCATTATTTCATAGAACAAGTCTACGGGTGTTTTACATTATTTTTTTCAATTACTGCAAATAACATTTTTTCATTAGTTTATAGAACGTGTAATTCCAGAAACATTTTGTTATTATTTTATAAAATGATCCACCTTGTTATACTTAGTTTTATAAACTGACCCCAAATCTCCTTTATTTTTTAGCTCCTTTAAAGAATAACTCCAAAGTGATGTGCTGATATTTATTTATACAATAACTTGAATAGTTCTTTATTTCTCTTAATTACTTCAGCACAAAAAACATGACTGAGATGCAATCCACACCTCCCAACCATAGAGAGTGACTACAGCGTGCCCTGCATAGAGTTTGCAAGGTGCTCTCCTGAGTTCTGGAAGTTTGCTTTCGTGGTTGGCTGCAAACCGTAACGATAGACAATCAGATAGAGAGGGACGGTCTCTAAGTATGCACTGTTTGGTGTGCTCTGCGGTTTCCTAGCAGCAGGGAGCGCCCGTCACTTCTACCATAGAGACTAACATGGTATGCTCCACCACCGCAAATGCATTTGTGGGGAATTGCGTCCCTCGCTGCGCGAGCCCACAAGCGTTCGCAACAACTTTTGGCAAGCCCGCATGCTCACAACTATATATGTGATTATTATTATTAGCCTTTTTTTTGTATTGGAGAAAGAGCAGAGGGTGAGTACAAGAAGCACCAGATCTAATGAAGTGGTTGGGCCAAAGCCGAGAGGACCCCCAGCTGCAGATGTACCTGAAGGGAAAAGGAAAGTTCACTGCTTCAAAGATCAATTCAGCATAAGAACCTGGAATGTAAGAGCTATGAAGCAAGGCAAACTGGATGTGGGCAGACATTAGATTGCAAGGTTAAACAATAATATCCTGGCAATTAGTAAAATCAAATGGGTTGGAATGGACATTTCACATCAGACAACAGCTATGTGTATATACTGTATATACAAATGAGAATACAATGTACCTCACTCTTTTAATCCAAAAATAGCAACTTTATACAATGCTCCCTTAAAGCATATGCCCGCCGTATTAAACAGCTTTTAAGCAAAGCACCAGATTGGATTTTGCACAAACCAAGATTTCGCAACTAACCCTCTTCTAACACAAATTGAATGGGCTTTATCTGAAAACTTACAGCCACATTAAATTTGTGCCCTGTAAGTGCAACGTGAAGCTCGCAACGGCTCCGAGCTTCAAGAGTTGCAGATTTACGGGGCTATTAAATTAGAACAGGCTGCGAGTTACAGGCTTCAGAGGCAAACCCGTAAACCATACTTCGTCTGAAGGAGGTGCGGCCGTCAACGTGATCAATTAGTCTAACTCGTAGTTACGAGTCGGGATGGAGCCAATGGCAAATGAGATCATCAGAATTGCGTCACTGAAAAATGGAGGTGGGATTTACAAAGTCCTACGGGGTTCAATTACGAGTTACGATCAGACCCACATTCCAGATATAATGCAATATTCATAAAGCCGTAAATATGATATTCTATCACATGCGAGTTACAGTATATGTATTAACACATTGATTGCCGGGATCGATATAACACAAAAATTGAACATGAAATAAAGTATTTTTTTGAGACGATTTGCAAACTTGAGAATGTTGTGCTATTAAGAGACCTAACATCACTTTCACTTTTTAATAAAAGTACAGTTGTTTGGTGATATGTGCATTTAAAGTTGCACTTTACCCCCCTTGCGGGGACCTCTCTAGCACACGTAGGTTTCTTGGCCTGCGAGTTACGAGTTTCAACTAAGTGATTTTGATGCAATTCAATAGCTCAATTGGAACGTAGAGTTTACGGGCTTGAAACAACAAAGGATTTGGGAGCTCGAAGTTCCACGTGCCACGTCCCATAGGCATTTTTCGGCCTTGCTGCATCTTAACCTATAAGTCGTCTGTGGGTTGCTTTAACAGGCCAATTTAATAGCTTGAAGTTTTGTGAGCTTCATTACGAGCTACTTATTTACACGTAGCCTGAATTTAATGGGGCTATTAATTACTAATAACTATAAAAAGAGCTTGGAGATGACCAAAGTGCTAAAGATAATATATTATTCGTGAATCAAACAGCCCATTCCTCTAACACACAGCAATATCCAACTACAAACAATATTAACTTACCTTTCCCCAAAGGGGAAAAAATGACATAATAGCCATGGAATAAAATTATCCCCCCTGGGGCATTCTAAGCTGGCAAAGATAAGATGATTAAACTCTCTAACCCATCTTAACAAGACCCATACTCCATCTCTCTGAAATTTAAGGCAAGACAGGTCCCTGCCCAAAACCTTCCACTCATCTCTAAACAGAACAAAACTTCCAGATTGTTTTTAAAGTTGGAATTACCCAAAATGGGTTGATCTAAACAGAGTCTAGAAACGAAAAACATACCAAAAATCTTTAAATCTTGTGAATCAAGCTAGACCAGGGGCGGCTGGTGCATAGGGGCAAAAAGGCAGCTTTCATGTCTTCTTTCATATGATTAAAAAAAAAAAATGTATCTGTCACTTTAAATGAACCCTTTGTGTGCCTTCCCCCTTCCTGGTCACATCTCTAGCTAGAGATGCTGCTTTGTGAGCGTCAGGCTGTAATGCTCAAATTCAGTGTTTAGATTATACAGTGTTCAATAAAATGTATCAATTTACTTGACTGGCAGCTTGCAGCATTAACCAATCAGTGCTGCAAGCTGTGTGGTTGCTATGAATATCCCCTCTGAACGCCCCCAAGCCTATGAGACTTATTGTTATGATATGACACCAGGAAGGCTTAAATAAACCAATTATCACAAATACTCCCCCACTCTATTCCCGCTCTTTTTACTGACTGATCTCCCCTGCTGATCTCATCAACCAAGTAAGTTTGCCCAGGCAGTGATAATCAGATTAGAACCCAGGTCAATAGCTGTGGAAGCACAGAGCTCTAACCCACTACACCACCACTCCAGCAATTACCCAACTCAAGGTGCTCATCGCAAGGCCAATAAAGTAGAGGGGGAGAGAGGATTGCAATGTGCGCTGAAGGAATTCATTGCAAGGCCCGTGAAGAGCGCCAAAGCTTCTCATCGCAAAGCCAGTAAAGTAGTGGGGGGGAGGTAGAGGAGGGGAGAGGCTCGCAATGGACCCGATTGGTGTAATGTGGGTTTTAAAGGTCTGGTTGGGGCCTATATGGTCCCGCTTGGTGTAATGTGGGTTTTTAAATTCCGGTTGGCGCCTATATGGTCCCCTGTCCTGCTTGTTATTTTAAGGTTTTTTAGGTCCGATTTTGGCCTATATAGTCCTGCTTGGTATTTTAAGGTTTTAAAGGTCCGCTATGGCCTATATGGTCCTGCTTGGTGAAATGGGGTTTCAAAGCTTCTGTTGGGGCCTATTTGGTCCCGCTTGGTGTAATGTGTGTTTTTAAGGTCCAGTTGGGGCCTATATGGTCTTGCTTGGTGTAATGTGGGTTTTTCAGGTCCGGTTGGGGCCTATATAGTCCCGCTTAGTATTTTAAGGTTTTTTAGTTACGATTTTGGCCTATATAGTCCCACTTAATATATTAAGGTTTTAAAAGTTCGGTTAGTGTCTATATGGTCCTGTTTGGTTTAATGTGTGTTTTTAAGGTCCAGTTGGGGCCTATATGGTCCCTCTTGGTGTAATGTGGGATTTTAAGGGCCTGGTTTGAGCCTATATAGTCCCGCTTGGTATTTTAAAGTTTTAAAGGTCCGGTTGGGGCCTATTTGGTCTTGCTTGGTGTAATGTGGGTTTTTAAGGTCTGGTTGGGGCCTATATAGTCCTGCGTCCCACTTAGTATTTTAAGTTTTTTTTTAGATCCGGTTTTGTCCTATATAGTCCAGCTTGGTATATTAAGGTTTTAAAAGGTCCGGTTGGGGCCTATTTGGTCCCGCTTGCTTTAATGTGGGTTTTTAAGGTCCTTTTTTGGCCTAAATAGTCCTGCTTGGTATTTTAAGGTTTTAAAGGTCCAGTTGGGTACTATATGGTCGCCCTTGGTGTAATATGGGTTTTAAAGGTCTGGTTGGGGCCTATATGGTTCAGCTTGGTGTAATGTGTGTTTTTAAGGTCCAGTTGGGGCCTATATGGTCCCTCTTGGTGTAATGTGGGTTTTTAAGGTCCGGTTGGGGCCTATATAGTCCCGCTAAGTATTTTAAGGTTTTTTAGTTTTAGTTTTGGCCTATATAGTCCCGCTTGGTATATTAAGGTTTTAAAGGTCTGATTGGGGCCTATATGGTCCCGCTTGGTGTAATGCGTGTTTTTCCGGTCCAGTTGGGGCCTATATGGTCCCACTTGGTGTAATGTGGGGTTTGAGCCTATATAGTCACGCTTGGAATTTCAAGGTTTTAAAGGTCCGGTTGGGGCCTATATAGCCCTGCTTGGTATTTCATGTTTTTTTAGGTACGGTTTGAGCCTATATAGTCTTTCTTGGTGTAATGTGGGTTTTTAAGGTCCGGTTGGGGCCTAAATTGTGCCGCTTGGTATTTTAAGGTTTTAAAGGTACGGTTGGGGCCTATATGATCTTGCTTGGTGTAATGTGGGTTTTTGAGGTCCGATTTGGGTCTATATAGTACCGCTTGGTTTTTAAAGTTTTAAAGGTCCGATTGGGGTTTATATGTTTCTGCTTGGTGTAATGTGGGTTTTAAAGGTCTGGTTGGGGCCTATTTTAAGGATTTTTAGGTACTTTTTTTTAGTTACGGTTTGGGCCTATATAGTCCTGATTTGTGTAATGTGGGTTTTTAAGGTCTGGTTGTGGCCTATATAGTCCTGCATGACATACTAGGGGTTTTTTTTGTTACGGTTGCGGCCTATATAGTCTCGCTTTGTATAAAATGGGTTCTTTAGGTATGGTTGGGGCCTATATAGTCTTGCTTGGTTTCATAAGTGTTTTTAAATATGGTTGGGGTCTTGCACTCTCTGATTTGTTTGCTTGTTGTATATATTACGCACAGGTCCAAACACTCTGCGGCTGCAGACTATTTTGGACTACTACACTTGAAGACAACCCGAGAAGGAGAGTCAACTGTTGGTGAGTGTCATTGCATTCATGCAGAAGAGAAATGTTATTATTTGTCTGAATCCCAAGATTCTAGAATTTTTGAACAGTATCAAAAAATCAGTAGGTGGAGTCTATTTCAATGGGCGGAGCAAGTATAAGGTCATTGGGCGGGGTATATAAAGGTCAATATGACAACAGGGGAGGTGTTTAAAAATTGGTGGTGCCTGTGTAAGGGGAGGAGCCACATCTTGCTCTGGTGCCCCTCCAACTTGAAAGTTCACCAGCCGCCACTGAGCTAGACCCTAACACAAGACTCTATCGCTGTCCAATCTGATATTTCAGACACAGAAGGCAACATATTTAAAAAAAAATAGAAAATATATCTTTTTATAGCATCAACTCTTTGGTAATTACCATGTTAAAAATTGAAAACGAAGTGTTAAAAAAGTAAAATTTACAAATGAAATGGTCCACTTTTGATATTATTTAGTATAGCAATATAAATATCTATGAAGTCTCCTCTTGAGATTTGGCTAGATAATGGCCAGTTTATATATAGTCATCAAAATACAAAGATTAGAAATATTTGGATATCAATCTATGTTCAATATAAATCCATCATTCGGCAGAGAAGAAGTGACTAAAATTATAATTGAGCATCAGTCTGATATCGTTGTCTAAATTGGACTGCTTGGATTACAGACGGGAACAGATGAGCATTGGCGAGCAGTTCAGGCATTGAAATTCGCTGGACTTGGCCTCCAAGCAGTTAGGAAACGGAGAAAAATACGAAGGTAATGGCCGAACCACGCAAATCGAAAAAAAATACCCCACAAAAAAAACTCACACACAGCATGGGGGGACAGCCAGGACATCTTGGAGTGAGATTGCACATGAATTTAAGCCGAATTTGGAGAGTTTCGGCACTCGAAAATCCGCTAAGCTGCTAATAAATCCGCTAATAAAATGTCGGCTGAAAAAGAATGAAAATGAGGCTACAAGACCCCGAACCACGCAAAACACGGTGAGGCATGCAAGACGTTTACCCCAGAACGTACGAGGTACAAAATACACTATTAGAAAGGACGGAAAATGTTTGCGAGCCACGTAACACATAGACAATTGCCGCCATTTTAGAACACTAACTTGCAAATAATAATATTATGAATCTAAAATGGTGCTTTACCCGACTAAACAAACGGTTTGGCCTTGCGCACGCAGCCTATTTATACTGCACACTTGCCACATTGCTGACACTTTCTCCTCAGGTCAGCAGCAGTCCAACTGTATATTGTATGTTGCAGGAAAACGAGATTGTTAGCTCTTCAGGATATTAATTGGTGGATATATAAATTAGAAATAGAAAAAGTAGATTAATAAATTAATATAAAAAGAGGAGAAAAAGTACACAAGGGAAGAGACTCGCAATGAGGCGCTCATTGCGAGCCATGCGATGAGCATCAAGGCGCTCAGCGCATGGTTCGCAATGAGCTCCGAAGGTCCTCAGAGGAGCAAAAGCTTTCATTGTGTGGCAAACAGCATTGCCATGGCTTCAAATATTATTGCTCTGTCATTTTTGACGGGCAAGTCGCTAGTACTAAATAATATCAAAAGTAGGCCATTTCATTTGTAAATTTTACATTTTTAACACATCGTTTTCAAAATTTAACATCTGTAAAAAAAAACTATTAAATATTAATCAGTCTCTGTCTATTATTATACAAGAGTGCTAATAACCAAGGAGTTGGTGCCATAAAAATATCTAATTTCCCTTTTTTTAAATTCATTTATTCCAACATCTTAATAGCATATTACTTAATCCACAAAAATCAATTATAATAATAAAAAGATTATTACAAATAAATATTTACAAACTCCAATAATTTAACACAATTAATCTTTCAAAAGTTTTTTTTTACAGAAAGCAACAAGACATCCTCACAACAAAACATAGATCTGTCAGATTGGTCTATGGCCAGGATTGAAAAAATGCTTTAAACTCATTTAACACAGGCTGTTGCAGCCGTCAAAAAGAAGAAACCGCTGATCAAATAGTGGAAGCTCAAGACAGAGACAGATTGGAGATTACGCAAAATACCTCCTGTATCTCTAGTCTTGAAGATAAACTGGAAGATCTGGAGAATAGTTCAAGGAGACATAACATTAGGATCTGCGGCATGCCGAAAGCTGTGCAAGATCTATCTCACTACCTAAAAGTCGCAATAGACAGCATCCTGACCGACCAACCTGAAAGCACCTGGGAGATCGAAAGAGCTCTTAGAGAACTGGGACCGTCGAGGAACCAAGAATTCCCAAAATATGTCATAGTCAGATTTCTAAGGTAAAATACCAGGATCTGGGTCCTGGCAACCTCCAGGAAGAAAAAGACAATCAGTGGACAGGACAACACCTTACTTTAAATATATGTGGATCTAGCACCAAGTACGCTTGCCAAAAGCAGATCAATGAAGCCAGCCATGGCAACATCCAATATCGATGGAACTTTCCATTCATCCTATCGTTCCAATTCAAAAGGTCCCTCTACTCATCTACTTCTCGGGAAAACTGCCTTGGCCTGTTAGGGCACCTAGACCTCTTACCTGAGGCAGAATCTATGCGTAGACAAGAACTACCCAGTGTTTCTTTTCTTAGCAAACAATGGATAGAGGCTCCTAAACAGAAGAGATTGAGGAAACCCTCTTTCTCCAAAGTTATACAACCAAGTAGCCCTGAATCTGTATCCCTGCCCTCTCATGGACCTCAACCTCATCACGGACCCTGCATTATTATTATTGTTTATTTGTAACGCGCCAACATATTCCGTAGCGCTATACATAAGTTAAGTTACAAATGCATGAGACTCTACACATATAACAGTTGTTCCTGTTAATTTTGAAGTTAAGCCTGTGAATGTATATGCTGTTTTATACCATATATAATAGTAGAATATACTTTTAAAATACTCAACTTCTCAAATGCACAGTTTACTTTATATTTTCACACAACTAAATTGAGACTTTGCAAATAGTTCATTTGCTTAGATTGCTCATGTATATAATTGCTTTTTGCATGTATAGCCTACTTTGGCATTTACTCATATACAAAATATTTCTTTGAATGTTTATCCGACCTTGGACAATTTCATTATTACAATAAGTGTCTATCCTAATCTGCCTTCCCCAGTTATAATTCACTATATTTTAACATAGATTCACAGTGTGCTACATTTATATTACCAGAATATGATACCCATATAAATCAGTTTTCAAGCATAAGTCCCCTATTACACACACTACGAAATTACATGATTATGTCTCCTATCCCTGTCAAACCTCTTTGAAGGTAAGAATAAGGGTCTTTCCATCACACCAACAGAATCTATAAAATGACAACAACAGACTTTACATTTTTGACCCATAAAGTAAGGGCCTTCAATTCTCCCTTCAAGAGGAGGAAAGCATTTGTTTTCTATAAAAGCATAAAGCCTTCCATAATATTCCTCCAGGAAACACACTTCTCACACAATAAGATTTCTTTATATTTACACAAAGAGTATCCCAATTGTTTTTTCTGCTAGTCAAACCTCCAAAAAAGCAGAAGCAGCTATTCTCTTCAAACTTGACTCCTATTCTGGGAGTAAAAATTTCCTTAGTCTCGATTTATTCCCCAAGCTCCTCTCCCCATAAATATCTAATTAAAATACTAAGATACCTTAAGGGCCAAGATTTGGGGAAACTAATAACCGGAGGATATTTCAATTTAGCCGTTAATCAAGACCTGGATTTTTTCAGATAGAACGGAAAAAGCGAACTAGACATTTTTTTACTCCAAGGCAAATAAGCCAGATACACTGTTAGCTAATAGACTCAAATCTAACTCTATTCACAAACAAGGATTCTCAAATAAAAACACCCTCAGGTTCGACTACAGTTTTCCAAAACAAAATTCAAAATACTTTTAAGGTCTTTTATCAGCATGTTTACACCTCTCACACTCACATAAAAAAATAGCTTTACAATCTTACATAAATGCATATGACCTTCCTTCCCTATCAGACCAAGACCTTAAAACCTTAATAAGGATATTACATATGAGGAAATTAAAAACCTTAAATCAGGCAAATCCCCAGGACCAGATGGATATACAAACTCATATTATAAGAAGTTCCTTGACATTCTCACCCCACATTTCTGTACTTAATTCAATCCTAAGAGGTGATTCGATGCCTCTGGAACTTAATCAGGCCAACCTAGTTCTGTTCCCCAAAGAAGGCAGGGAACCCATGGAAGCTAGAAACTACTGCCCAATGACACTTATGAATGGAGATGTAAAGATCCTAGCCAAAATTATCGCCAAATTAATTTCCAAATTTCATCCATAAGGACAAGGTAGGTTTCATACCGCATAGACAGGCTGGTGACAATGTACGGAGAACCTTGAACGTTCTGCACTTGGCCCAAAGCTCTAAAACTCAGATGTGCATTCTTGATATTTAAAAAGCCTTTGACTCGAATGGCCTTATCTTTATGCGACTTTGACCAAGCTCAGGTTCCAGGGACGTTTCATCAACCTACCAAAAACGTATTATAAATCCCCTATTGCTAATTTGAAACTGCCTGGTTCTAACAAAGCTAACATTAATATGAAGAGGGGAACCAGGCAAGGCTGACCCTTAACTCCACTCTTATTTGCTGTAGCTATTGAACCCCTGGCTCAGGCCATTCGGTCTAACCCAGAAATGTCAGAACTTAAAGTAGGTCTACAGCATTTTGAATGTCCTTTATTCGCTGATGATCTCTTATGCTCTCTCACAGACCCAGAGTCCCCCATAGCTGCTCTGATGTCCATTATCAAATAACTTAGTAACCTCTCAGGCCTCAAACTTAACCTTAAAAACAGAAGCCTTACGTGTGGGATTATCCCAGGCAACTCTGGAAAAGTTGAAAGCCACTTGTAAGTTTGTATGGCCTAAGGCACATATTAAATATCTGTAGGTCAATATTACTAGTAACATATCTGAGCTCTATAAGGCAAATTACCTCCCCCTATTCTGAAAATTAATTGTAGAAATTAATATCTGGTCAAAATGTAATATATATTGGACTGGCTGTATCACTTTGGTTAAAATGAATGTACAGAAGAGTCGTGACACTGGTGGACCTCTCACAAATTAAATAGGCTCTTGGTTAAAAAAAAAACAAATTACCCTTTGAGAACAATTTAGGAATAACTTCAACATTCCTCCGAAGGAATTTTTTAATCATATAAAATTAAGACACTTGGTGATGACTATGACTAGAACACATGGCGCCCCTAAACTGTCCTGGTTCTCTTCAATATGTAAAAACCTCTCCCTAGCCAAGGGACTCCTAGACTCCCTGTATGACATCTTCAATTCTCCCAATAAAGAGTAACATCTTCCCTTCATGGTAAAATGGGAGTCTGATTTAGATCAAGAATAGGAGGCCAATAAATGGATTGAATCTTGGACCAATCTTGCAAAGGGCTCTATAAGCTATAATTTATTGGAAAAATCTATAAAAGTCCTACACAGGGCATACTTCACTCCATCAAGACTTCATAAGATTAAATCCCCAAATAATAGTAATTTTTCAGAGGCTGCCATGTCATGCAATTGATATGACATAAATATTACACTGTATAGATTAATATAGTTTCTTCAAATATTATAGTGTATAGATTAATTGATTTCAAGGATCAATTTATCGACAAGTATACGCTGTGTGCAGAAATAGCATTTATTGGTATAGCAGTAAATATCAAGGATAAACAATTATAAGTGTCTACAATTGTAAGCTTTGATATTTAGTTAGATCACAATACACAATCTACCTGATGTCTTAACACATTTTATATTTGGTTAGATCAATATAGAAATCAATAAGCAGTGTAAACAAACTTATCAAATGTGGATTAAATATTTATTATAATACAAACTTAATTTGGTTAGTTCAATATAGGAGTATATAAACAGTGTATATAATCTCATAAAGTTTGGTTAACAGTCTGTCTATATTTGGTTAGTGCAATACAGAAATTATATGCAGAGTGTACAGTGCCTTGCAAAAGTATTCACCTGCCTTGGCATTTTCGTGTTTTGTTGCCTCACAACCTGGAATTAACATGGATTGTTTGAGGATTTGCATCATTTAATTTACAGTACATGCCCACAACTTTGGAGATGTTTTTTTTTTATTGTAAAGCAAACAACAAATAGGAAAAAATAACAGAAAAAGTCAATGTGCATAACTATCCACCCCCCTAAAATCAATACTTTGTAGAGACACCTTTTGTGGCAATCACAGCTCCAAGTTGTTTTGGATAAGTCTCTATGAGCTTGCCACATCTTACCACTGGAATTTTGCCCATTCCTCCTTACAAATCGGCTCCAGCTCCTTCAAGTTGGATGGTTTGCACTTGTGAACAGCAATCTTTACGTCTGACCACATATTTTCTATTGAATTGAGGTCTGGGCTTTGACTAGGCCATTCCAACACAATTACATGTTTCCCCTTAAACCACTCAAGTGTTGCTTTAGCAAGGTGTTTGTGGTCATTGTCCTGCTGGAAGGTGAACCTCCATCCTAGCCTCAAATCACGCACAGAGTGGTACAGGTTTTGCTCAAGAATATCCCTGTATTTAGCGCCACCCATCTTTTCCTCAACTCTGACCAGTTTCCCAGTCCCGGATGCTGAAAAACATACCCACAGCATGATGCTGCCACCACCATGTTTCACTGTGGGGATGGTGTTCTTTGGGTGATGTGATTTGTTAAGTTGGGTTTGTGCCAGACATAGCGTTTTCTTTAAAAGCTGAAAAGTTAAATTTTAGTCTCATCAGACCAGAGCACCTTCCTCTATACATTTTGGGAGTCTCCCACATGCCATAAAGCCCAACTCTATGGAGCGTATGGCTTATTGTCGTTCTATGTACAGTTACTCCAGTCTCTGCTGTGGAACGCTTCTCCAGGGTTACCTTAGGTCTCTGTCCTGCTTCTCTGATTAATGCCTTCCTTGCCGGTCCGTGAGTTTTGGTGGGCTTCCGTCTCTTGGCAGGTTTGCTGTTGTGCCATGTGCTTTCCAAGTTGTGTATATGTAATGACAGATCATATGACACTTAGATTGTACACAGGTGGACATCATTTCACTAATTATGTGACTTCTGAAGGTAATTGGTTGCACCAGAGCTTTTTATGGGCTTCATAACAAAGGGGTGAATACATACACACATACCAATTTTCTGTTTTCTATTTCAACTTAGACTATTGTGTTCTGATCCATCACATGAAATTCAGATTAGCAAAACATTGAACTTAAGGCTGTAGTGTAACACAATAGGTAAAAAGTCATGGGGGTGAAGACTTTTGCAAGGCACTGTACAAACAATTAGCTATTTGTTACAGTATAATATATTAATATATTAATATAACCTGTTACTCTATGGAAGCAGTAAAATATGGTATTACAATATACATGGCAGTTAGAATATAGAAATGTATATCTTAAAACAATATGTATCAAAATTGGTTATTTTGTATCTGAGATTGCAAGCCATATAACCTTTGTATTTAGGTATCGGCAAGCTATTATTTGGTTACTGGTCTTACATCAAAATTGATTATATTTAATTTAATTTATCAAAGCAGTCAATTCAATCAATAATGATGTAGGACAGTGTTGCTGATTGTGTGATACAAGATTATATATGTTGAGAGTATTGCTAAGTATGGCTTGCTGAATAGGTATTTTTAATCATTGGTTTTGTAACAGAATTAAACTGTTACATTATTGAATAAAGTCAATCAGTCTGTTTTAGGGAATATGGGCACAGATTGAAATATACTGATTAACGCCTACAGTCCGGAATGAAGGTACTAATTAGTCTGGGTTCTGTGACCACTCCCAAATGGGTAACCGAAGGATTGTGGTATATTTGGCTAATTTTTACTTAACTACAAATTAGAAAGCTAAACCAGTTTATACATACCATGTATAGAACATCTGTCTAATTTTTAGGATCCCTTCTCAAGATAGTCTGTAGTAATCCCTCTTTGTGTTATTGGCTTGTTAGAAAGAGTTGTTGAGATAGAATAGAATTTGGATAGACGGATATAGTAAGATATCTTAGGGAAGATACCTGTCAGATAAGCCGGAAAAGACTAGACAGAAAATAATACAGAAGAAGGAAAGACCCCAGGAAAAAGCAGGAAAGACCAGGAAGAGACAAAAGACCCTGAACCTTCACTCTGCCATTAGATAACTATTTCTTCCACATAAGTCACAAATAGTTACTCCCGTTTGCTTGTATATGTATAAATTAAAATGTATTGTATTCTCTTGAGAGCGCTCTGGTACAAAATATTAAACTGAATTAATATTAATATGTGTGACCTCTGTTCTAATTATGTCTGCCAACAATTTTTGGTAATAGACTACACCATTGTGCCTTTATCTGAACACCTGCTTGATAATATTTATTTGGGTCAATAGAGTATTGAAGTGAGATCCGTATCTCTCAGAACATGCTATCTTGAGACCTTCACAATGTTTCATCTTGAGGAGTCTTTCTTACCCATGTGAAAATACCAAATCTTGTCATGTCAAAACAAGTCTTAATTTTTTTGTTTAATTGGCTTAGTAATTTAATTTGTGCAAAGGAAAATTATTTAACCCCTCACATGTTAGAAAAGTATGCCATAAATGTGTCAGTGTTTAAATTGGTAGTAGCAAGACCAATGGACAACCATATAATGTAAATAATAGATGGATGTGGTATTCATTTTACCCTTAAAATCCACAAGGGTGACTTCATCCACATTCGGTGGAAGTGCCCAATAGTTCTGGATATCTGGAAAAAACAACTCAATTAACCTCTAAAATATTGAATATCACAATGTTTCCTACAATCGAATCTTGCCTCCTAGGCATTCACGTTAACAATTTAAATGCATCTCATAATAAATTATTTAAATGTATAGCTTTAGCTGCTAAAAACAATATAGCTAAAAACTGGAAAGCCCAATCTCTTCACTTCCGTGATAACATCCTCAAATTGCATATCTCTCCCCTAACTCCCTTCCCAATAATCAAACCCTCAGTCCTGGCGGGGAGCAGGAGACTGGGGAGGCTGGACCTCAGTCATGAATCAGGAGATGGAGAATTGTAAATCAGTTCTGTAAATCAGTGCAGTGTTTTCTGTCCTGTTGCAGTAATCAGAGTCCAGGTGAGAGTGGGTGTGGCTTGGCCTGTGTAAGTTATATCTGTGTGCATTTGTGTGAGGTTCTGTTTGAATCAATTCTTTAAAATTGGTGCAGTTTTCTTCCTGTGGGCTGTAATCCGGGTCCAGGTGAGAGTGGGTGTGGCTTGGCCTGTGTAAAGGTTTATCTATGTGCATTTTGGCATGTTCTGCTGAATCAGTTCTGTGAGGCAGTGCAGTGTTTTCTGTCCTGTGCTCATTTATCATTGTACAGGTGAGTAGGCGTTGTCTATTTTAACAAGGGAAGAGCGAGCTTGGGAGCTTGCAATTGTGTAGTTAGTGTGTAGGAGATTGAATAAAAGGAGGAAATCCAAAGGAAAGGGGTATTATAAGAAAAAACAGAAAACAAACTTATATTTTTTTTCTGTTTTGTTTTGTTTAAGGTGTAGAAAAGCAATCTTTATACAAATACATTGATTTGTTTTCTCACTGTATTTTTGTAACTAATAATCATGAGTCAGTCCAGTGGCAACCTCACTCAGTGTACATCCTGCCAAATGTATGCACTACTGGAACAGATGATCCAGGGTCCATACCACTGTAACAGGTGTGAGCATGTTGCCTCTCTGAAAGCTCAAATTGAAGATCTGGAGAGGAGAATTGCAGCACTTCGTGATACTGATCTACTGGAAAGGGAGCTGGTGCTCACGGAGCACAGTTTAGCTGGGCCTAGTATGGAGGGATGAGCTGGGGCTAGTGAGGATGGCCAGGGAGGTAGCTGGGTTACAGTTAGAAGTGGAATCAAGGGGAACAGGAGGAGGCAGGCCAGTTCTGAGTTGGCAAACACCAACAGATTTGCCAGATTTAGTGAAACTGTTGGTGATGTCCATTCAGGAATGGCAATGCCAGATAGAGCTGTTCCCTCTAACAGCCGGGAGAACAGTTCTACTGGAGGAGAGGGAGGGCAGAATAGGCAGAGCAACAGACATGTTTTGGTGGTAGGGGACTCTATTATTAGGAAGGTAGACAGGGTAATTTTTCACCCAGATCCCAGCAATCAAACAGTTTGCTGTCTCCCTTGTGCTCGGGTTCGGCATGTTGTGTATCGGGTGGATAAATTATTGGGAGGGGCTGGTAATGAACCGGCGGTCTTGGTACACATTGGTACCAATGACAAAGTTAGTGGAAGATGGAGCGTTCTAAAGAATGATTTTAGAAAACTAGGGAATAAGCATAAAGAACGGCTGGGGGAGTTTTTAAACTTGTAGGTGAGGGGGAGGGACTATATAGAAGTATTGGGGTAAATAGGGTAGAGAGGGAAAGGGATGAATTAGTTACCCATTGGGGAGGAGAAGGGGGAGGGTTACAATAGACAGTAGGGAGGTATTAATAGGGGCCTCAAATACAGTGGCAAGCACTTCACAACGGCAGAGCCATAGCAACATAAAGTGTATGCTTGCTAACGCAAGAAGTTTGCCTGGGAAAATGGACGAGCTAGAAATATTAGCGGTACAAGAAAAATGGGGCTTAATAGGCATTACTGAAACATGGTGGGATGAATCTCATGACTGTACTGTTAATCTGGATGGTTATAACCTATTTAGGAAAGATAGGGCAAATGGTAAAAGAGGAGGAGGGATCTGTCTGTATGTTTAGCCTGAATTTAAGCCTATAGTCAGAGAAGATATGTATGCTGGCACTAACGGCATCATTGAATCTTTGTGGGTTGAGCTAAATAGTGGAGGAGCTAATTCTAAACACATATTGGTGGGAGTATGCTATAAACCCCCAAATATAGCTGAAAGTGAGGAAACACAATTATTGTTACAGATTGGAAAGGCAGCTAAGCATGGGCAAGTTCTAATAATGGGAGACTTTAATTACTGTGAAATAAACTGGATAAATGAGACCAGCAGCTCAGCTTAGGGGAGCAGGTTCTTGAGTACACTCTGGGATCATTATCTGGCCCAGGTAATACAAGAACCTACTATAAATTGAGCCATCTTGGATTTAGTCATCACAAGTAATATTGATATAATATCAAATGTTAAAATAGGGGAACCCTTGGGGAACAGTGATCACAACACAGTATCATTTGAGATTGAATACAAAAAACAGAGTTGTAAGGGGCCAACAAAAACTTTAAATTTTAAAAGGGCTAACTTTAATGGGCTACGGGCAGCAATACTACATATAGACTGGGACAAAGAACTTACAGGAAAAAATACTGAAAATAAATGGACAACATTCAAATCCTTGCTAAATAAACATACTCATCGGCATGTACCATGTGGAAATAAAATGAATAGGAGTAAATCATATCCGATGTGGCTTAACAATGACTTAAAGATCATGATGAGGAAAAAGAAACATGCATTTAAATTATACAAGAAGGAGGGAACAGAGGCAGCTTTATGTGACTATAAGGAAATCAACAAGGCTTGCAAAAGGGCTATTAGACTGGCTAAAATAGAAAATGAAGTCAGTTGCAATGGAAAGTAAGACTATAGGAACATTACAATGTGGCAAAGGCCATCGTATAATTAGTGACCAGGAAAAGGCAGATGAGCTAAATATGTTCTTTTTGTCGGTATCCACAAGGGAGGTAACAGTGGTTGGTACACCACAACATAATGGGGCTACACTACCATCACTAAATAATTGGTTAACACAGGAAGAAATCCAAAAGAGATTGGAGAAAATAAATGTTAATAAAGCCCCAGGTCCTGATGGAATACATCCATGGGTACTGAGGGAGCTGGGTTCTGTAATAGCCAAACGATTATATCTAATCTTTCAAGACTCACTCACTACAGGGTCTCTACAGGATGACTGGAGAAAAGCAGAGGTGATACCTATATTTAAGAAGGGATAAAGAGCAAATCGGGGAATTATAGACCAGGGAGCCTCACATCTGTAGTTGGGAAGCTTTTAGAAGGGTTAATAAGGGACAGAATACAAGAATATGTCTATTTGAACAAGATCATAGGTAGCAGTCAACACAGATTTATGAAGGATAGGTTGTGTCAGACCAATCTAATTAGTTTCTATGAGGAGGTTAGTAGGAACTTGGATCAGGGCAACTCAGTGGCTGATAGTGTTTTTAGATTTTTCAAAGGCATTTGATACAGTGCCACATGGAAGACTAGTGAGCAAACACTGGGATACAGGAATTGCAGTAAATATCTGCTCATGGATCGAGAGCTGGCTAAAAGACAGGAAGAAAAGGGTTGTTGTAAATGGAACATACTCCGATTGGTCTAATGTGATAACTGGGGTTCCTCAAGGTTCAGTATTAGGTCCTCTCCTTTTTAACATATTTATTAATGACATAGAAGTAGGACTCAAAATTAGTGTCTTCATTTTTGCTGATGACACTAAGTTGTGCAAGGTAATAAAATCAGATAATGATGTACTTTCCCTACAAAGGGATTTGCATAAATTAGAGAAATGGGCGGCTAAATGACAGATGAGATTTAATACAAATAAATGCAAGGTTATGCATTTGAGAAGGAAAAATAGCCATGCAATTTATAATTTTAATGGAACAAATCTAGGGGTATTAGATATTGAAAGGGATTTGGGAGTACTAGTGGACAACCACCTATGTAGCAGTGCTCAAAGCCAAGCAGCAGCTGCAAAGGCAAGTAAAATATTAGGAATATTATTTATTAAGAAGGGTATAGAAGCAACGGGAGCAAATATAATTCTACCACTATACAAATCCCTAGTACGCCCTCATTTGGAATATGGAGTACAATTTTGGGCACCACTTCATAAAAAGGACATTTTAGACCTGGAAAAAGTACAGAGAAGGGCTACAAAACTAATAAGGGGAATGAAGTGGCTAAGTTATGAAGAAAGACTAACCAAACTAAAGTTATTTTTCTCTAGAAAAAAAGGCGTCTATGAAGGGATATGATTACCTTATTTAAATACATCCAGGGTCAATATAAGGCTTTGTCAAGTGAACTTTTTGTAGCAAGAGATTTTGAACTGACAAGAGGACACCCTTTGAGGTTAGAGGAAAAAAAGATTTCACCTTAAACAAAGAAAAGGGTTCTTCACAGTTAGGGTGGTTAAACTATGGAATTCTCTACCAAATGAGGTGGTAACAGCGAATTTGATAGACAACTTCAAAAATGGGTTAGATATATTTTTGAATAAAGAGGGCATTCAAGGCTATCCTAGATAACTAGCGAAGGAATATTGATCCAGGAAGAAATTTAAACGCCAGTTTCTGGGGTCAGGAAGGAATTTTGCTTTTTTTCCCCTTATGAGACAATTGGCAAAGTTTCAATGGCGTTTTTTTTTTCCATTTGCCTTCCTCTGGATCAATTAACAATTAATAATAAATAGTCCACATATTAAAAAGATCAATAGAGATCTAAAAAGGTTGAACTTGATGGACTAACTCTTTATTCATCCTCCAATACTATACTATTAATAATTATTTAACAATGAATTAATTAATAACTAATCTGCATATTGCAGATCAGAGGAGATCTTAACAGGTTGAATTTGATGGACTGAAAGTCTTTTTTCAACCTTAATTACTAAGTAACTATGTAACTATGTAACTAAGGTAAACCAAACAATTCTAACTAACCCTTTATAAGGATCCCTGTATTTTCATCCTGCAAGAAGGATGCTGCTTCGCCACCTAATTCCTTTCCCCCTTTCCTTTTCTCCTTTTTCTTTTCAGGTTTCCCTTTATTATTTACTATTGGAATTCACACTGTGTAATTACTCAGCAATCCCCCCCCCCCCCCCCTTCATGTAATAATATAAAGGGTGGCCTAGGCCTGACTGAATTCATCAATTAAATAAAAACATACCATCTAATCTGATCTACCCTCGCATATACCAGGCGAATTTGGTATAGGCAGACTGTATGACGTAAGAATTTAATTGAGCGTGGGAAAATGAAAGTTAAAAGGTTAATAAGTTAATCAATTTAATAATAGTTTTTTGTAAATTCAAACATGAATAACATTAAAAAAAAAAAGACAAACATTTTATTTTTCTTTTCTTAAGTAATCATGGAAATGTATACAAGCGGCATCAAATATATGTAATGTATGGTTTAACATGTGATACAAACTGCTGGAATAATATTACCAAATTATCTTCAATAAAATTATTGGAAAACAAGAATCTCACAGAAGAAATGGGGTAGCCCTCATAGTCAATCAAAGGGTGACCAAAGCAGTGCTCGGTTACAACCTAATAAATGCCAGAAATATTTAAATTCAAACTCAAGGCAAGCCATCTAACATCACAATGATCCAAGTCTATGCTCCAAACATGGATGCTGAACAGGCTGAAATTGCCCAGTTCTATTAGGATATTCAACACCTCGTAAGTTTAATACCAAGAAAATGTTACTGTCATCATAAGGGATTGGAATGCTAAAGTAGGAAATCAAAATATACCTGGAATAACATGTAAATTTGGCCTTGAAGTACAAAATGAAGCAGGTCAGAGATAAGTAGAAATCTATCAAGATTATTCTCTGGTCATAGCAAACACCATCTTCCAACAGCCTCAGAGACAACTCTACACATGGACATCACCAAATAGACCATATAGTAATCAGATTGACTATATACTTTGTAGCCAAAATAAAAGAGCTCTAAACAGTTAGCAAAAACAGAACCACAACGTTCAGAATTAAACTGAAGACAAAAGGGAAAATCATCTGAAAAGCAGATAGAAAATAAATAATAACCCTTGTGAATATGCAGTGGATGTAAAGGATAGATGTAAGGAACTAGACATGGAAGATAGAATGCCTGAAGAACCTGGACCGAAGTTTGACACATGATCCCGGATTATGCCAAGAAATTAGGAAAGCTCAACAGTTGCCAATAGAATGGAAAAGGTCAGATTACATTCCAAATCCCAAAAAATGTAGTGCCAAGAGTGCTCCAATGATCACACAATTGCACTAATTTTACTTAAGGTAATGCTTAAGATCCTACCAGATGTGCAAACCCAGTTCCGCAGAGGAAGATTGCCAAAATCTAATTGAGAGAAAGCAAGAGAGTTCCAGAAAAAAAAGACATTTATTTCTGCTTCATAGACTATTGTAAAGCCTTTGACTTTGTGGATTACAACTAAATGTGGCAAGTTCTTAAGGAGATGGAAGTACTAGATCATCTCATCCACCTCCTGAGTAATCTGCATGTGAACCAAGAAACTTAGGTCAGAACTTAACATAGGACAACAAAATGGTTCAAGATTGGGACAGGAGTGAAATAAGGTTGTACATTGTCACCTTATTTATTCAATCTATATGTGGAGTACATCATGCGTAAAGCCGGGCTGGATGAATACAAAGCCGGAAATCAATATTGCTGGAAGAAATATCATCTATCTCAGATAAGCGTTGATACTACACTGCTGCATGAAAGTGAGGAGGAACTAAAGGACCTATTAATGAGGGCCTGCTACTCAACATTAAAAAAAAGTAAAGATAAAGGCAAATGGCAATCTCAGTTCCTGGCAAATAGATGATGAAGAAGTGGAGGCAGTGAAAGATTTTATTTTCCTGGGATCAAAGACCTTTTCAGATGGTGACTGCAGTCATGAAATAGAAAGACGTTTGCTTCTGGGGAGGAAAGCTGTAACAAGCCTGGACAAGCTAGTAAAAAGAAAAGATATATCACTATTAAACAAAGGTCCATATAGTTAAAACTATGGCATTCCCATGGCATGTTGAAGAAAACTGCTTAGAATCCATTGGACTGCAAGAATTTCCAATACATTGGTACTTCAGGAAATCAAGGCAAACTGTTGACTGAAAGTTACGATCATGAGGCTGAAACTCAAATATTTTGGCAATATCATGAGAAGACAGGATTCCCTAGAAAAGACTCTGATGCTTGGAAACACTGGAGGCACATGAAGAAGGCGGAAGACAGAGTCAGAGATGGATATATGAGGTCCTTGAAGCAATGAACATGAGCTTGATGAAGCTCAGAGGGGCAGTGGCTGACAGATGTGTCTGGTGTGCTGAGGTCCATAGGGTTACGGAGAATCGGACACAACTAAATGACAAAACAACAAATATCAGGTACTTAATTGTGTGTTATTAAACAATCTAATTTTCCTATAGGAGAATAAGATTGATATTTGCTATTTAAGCGGTCAGTCTTTCTGTTCCATACACAAAAAGAATTTGAAAAGTTTTGTTAATCAAAGATCATTGCAGTTAATTATGGATAAGCCCCTGAGGAACTGTTTTCAGAGATTAACAATTCAGAGATTGAAAAGTTTTATCAATAATAGAGTGCATTTTCAACCTATTATTTTGGGCAGCAGAAAGGCTGACAGCTTAAAAAGAGTCAATCTTATGTTATTGTTGAAAAGTGCAAAAGTACTTGTTATTACCTATAGTTTAGAATTATACCATATTTAGAACCCCCACTTTGGCAGTTTAATCTCAGACTGGTTTAGATTGGTGCAGCACTTTAGTATTAGTTCCCAAACCTGATGGGAACATGTTGCAGCAAATCAGTATACATTATTGTAACTTTTTGAATACAGTTATTTGCTTTAATTAAAGGAATACAGGAATACAGAAATAGACAGCCTGCATTATTCTGGTATGAGTACCATGTATCTTTATTGCAGATTGCTTAAATACCCTAAGCACTGGACAGTTTAATGTTGGTTATAATATGTTTGTTCAATATATCAGCATATTGTAAATTATTTATTACAACATCATTTCAACAATACATGATGGCTTTGTCTATACAGTATCCTTAATAAAAGCATTAACCTCAAACATAAACTGCCATGAATGACATATATTTGGCACTATAAATTGCCCTACATTAAATGCCAATTTTAAACTTTCAGCAGAAACTAGTGCGCTAAATAAATGCTTTCATTTAGTAGATTATATGTAGTAATTGCTGGTTCAGACCTATTACTTATGGTCATATAATATGTATCAATAACAGACTGCATGCTGCATTACATGTTCTCATTGTTTATGTACCATTCCTAACTCTGCACTACATTACTATAGACTGGATTAAATGGCAGATATGGATTTTCATACAAAAGCTTTCAGTTATATTTTTCATGAACAAAATACTTAAAATGTGCTAAACTAAATTTATACATCTAATGTTTCCATGGATACATATCTCATAGTTAAAAATAGTACTAAAAGTACTGATTATTTTAGATGTAGGTCACAGGTAGAATGTGTTCTTTTTTCTTGGATATATAAGAACATTTAATAACATTATACATAGTATACCATTAAAATGCATATATTAACAAATAAGACTGCTAGAAGGAAGCAGAAAAAGACCAAGTGAAGAAAACACAATGTGACAGAGACCCCAGTATCCACATTTAACCCTCACTTAGATAATACTAAGGGCAGCCATACCTGGGCCCGTATTCAATTGCAAATTTGCAACAGTTAAAAAGAGCGCTTCAATTGAACAAGCACGCAGCTACCTGGCCGAAAGCCTAAACCGTAAACCATGCACCCGTAAATAGCATTTCAGAGCATGATCATGATCAATTAAGCAAGGACGTAACTATCGATTTAGAAACAGCCAATAGTAAATGAGACTGTCATCATTACGTCAGTAAAACATGGACGTTAAAAGTCAATTAGTGTTTAGAGGTCCCATATGCGATAGGACTCGCAATTCGGCAATGTACAAAATATTAAAAATGTATGAAGGAAATGTTATAGTCCATGTGGGTGGCCTCATATGTATTAACTCCTTGATTACCAAGATTGATATAACACAGAAATGAAACTTAAAAAAAATAATTTTTGATTGCAGATTTGCCAGCTTGAGACTGTTGTGCAATTAATTCTAATGTCTTTCAACTCTTTCCCTATCTTTTAAAGTGCAGTATTGATTTTTTATTTGCATTTACAGTGCTACGATAAGGTGTTTAAACCCCTTGCAAGTCCTATCTGGTACTGGTAGGATTTTCTTCTACATTTGCCAATTAGGAGTGTGAAAACATTTGTGGACTTGAGGAATGGTAGCAATTGAATAGCGATTTGCAATTGCAACATTTACGGGCTTGAAAGATCAAGAGCTTAGATAGGTCAGAGTTATAATTTTCACAACCACAGGGATTTTCAGTCTGTAACCAGCAGATCGTTTGTGAATAGCAAATTAGTTTACACTACGGGCTCCAGTAACTTAACAATTGCTCAATTGAACAGGGGCCTTAGTCATTGAAAGCAGATTGTTGCCAGAAGAGCATGATTAGTTTGCACTAAACAGTAAATGTTTTCAAGGAGTTCAGGACCCCTGTTTGAACCTTGAGCATTTTTCCAGTGCCTAAATTGATGACATATTCCCACTACTCCAGCACACTTGCTAAATGTGAATATCTGCAGGGAAGATGAAATAAGCAGAGCTATTGAAGGATGTGGTCTATGGCAATATGGAGTCTTCCCAAGTTTTGTAAAATGGACCCTAATGGTAGGTGTGGTTGCACACCTGTTTAACTAAGCATCGAACAATCTCAACCTTCTTTAACTGGGACACTGTTTCGATAGAGGAATGGGATACATGTGGAGAAGTACTCATTTATTAATTTATGCTTGTATTCCACTCTTACAGTAAACAAACAGTAACTGGAATTTTTGATCTTGAGAAAGGACTGATCCTTCACAAGTGCAAAATCTATAAAGAATATATAGACAGTATTGGCGGAACCTAGCTTCACAATAGCATTCACCATTGCAGAGTCTACCAGACTGGTTAACCTGATTACCAACAGATGGAGTTACAACAAATCCCTATATGGAAATTGAGATTATACATTTTGCTGCATATTTAAAGAATGGAATATCTATGGCTAAACATGGAAGATTGTGTGCATGATATATATTGAAGCATACTAAGCTTTTTCAAACCAACTTGTATATGTGTTCATTTTCCACTACGAGTGCAGAATAATGGCTTGCATAGGATATAGTCCTGCAGGTTTCCACACAAAAACTGATGATCTTTCTGGTGAAACCTAAGGAAATAATATGTGGCCACAGGGCTAAACGTTCTACTGTATGTGCCATAGTGGAAATTACTCTTTTGTCTTACCATAAAGTATGAGTATAGAGGAAAATACTGTCTAGAAGTTACACGAGGAGATAAGAAAACTCTTAAAAGAGAATGACTGCAGATCATAGGTCAACTACTTTGTCCACCATTTAGCTAAGAACTCTAGCACTCTAAGACATACCATATATGGTATGTTTAAATAGGTTTTACTTAATATTGTCTTCATGGTCTTTGAAATGCATGAAACTAATTGTGTTCTATGTCTGTTTAATCCAACATATGAACAATTTACTACTGCACTCTAAATTGGAGTTACAAATATATTTAAAAAACAATGATTCTTCTTAATATAGTCAATTAATAAATGCCAATTAAAAATCGTTAGGTGCTGGCATGACTCCTATGGATGAGTGAAACAATCTCCTTTCCCGTTACCTAATTATAGAGAAATATTTCCCTATCTGAGGAGTTTAAAAATGTATTTGGTTAATATGGCCCAAATACAGGAAATGGATTACCTGATAGGATAATTTTGGTGTGGCCCTGCCTATTTAATTTGCCACAAAGCTGATAAAGAAAATAACTCTCTTTTGCCATTGTGTTCTCCATTCTTAATATGCATTTAATTGTTCTACCAAATGAAGACATTGTAGATCATCAATATATCAATGAAGCTATTGGCAACCATAGTGACGCCAACTTTTCTTATGTACAATAAAGTCTGTGATTCCAAATTTTATTTTTTTAAAGGAATAAAAAAGAGGGACTATTTTTTTCCAGCTACATTCTGGAGTTTAATTTTGAGGTGAAACAAATGATCTCATGTCATGGGTATTTCATTCTAATAATATGTGGCACTGTGGGTATGGGAAACATGAAACCTTTTGGATAGTAACATGTGAGGGGCAGTTAAAACTGTGCAGTGGAGCCAGTCAGGACTAACGAAAATGCTCATGTGCAAAATCAGGTGAGTAAAATCCAAGAAATCCAATTAATGAATCATTAACTTATTCTTATGTATTAAACGGTCGGACATAAGATTGAGAAAGATTCTATATTTTAAAATCATAACCTTTTTTTAAATTCTTCTAAAATTGTTAAATATGGGGGAATTAAAGAGAAAAACATAAATTAACAAAATATAAAACTGTTGCTACACCAAATTATTTGTTGTCAAAAATGCATGATTGTTGCAGTTTTAATAAAAAATCATAAAGCTCATAAAGATCATAAAGCCTGACACTTTTGCCAAAAAGCAAACTTTGTTTGCTAATAATAAATCACATCTTCTGTAGACAGTGATGGTTCCACACTGTGAGATACTCCTTTAAGTCTGTCAAACAGCTTACCCAGAGGGACAATCTATATTTAGCTTTAGTGTCTAAAAAATTGTATTAATAAAGATTGTGCAGAGAATAGTAGTACAAACTTTTGCTGACTAAGGGCCCCATTCCGATTTTTCACAAATACATTTAAAGAGTAACCTTACAAGTAACTTGCCAACCTATCTATTCTAATCGTTAAAAAATTCAACACTGTGTGAATGCAGCACTGATTAGCGTAAAATGAGCTGCATTGGCAAGTTAGGGCTATCTGTTGCATTCAAATTTTCACCCAAGCCATCCCAATCAGTTTTACTGGTGCTACACACAAGTTACTTACTGTGCATATGCCCTTTCCTCCGCAATCCTACTATTGTACACCCATAGAGGCATAAAAAAAGCTTCTGAAAATTATCAGTCTAAAACTTCAGCTCAAAAACGACATTTGAATTATCATATTCGACACAATTAATGTGCTAGTAACATACAGCGTAACACGCTACACATGAAACATACTTGGAGGATCTCATGTATCTCCCCCAGTACAGTCCTTGCAGGACCTGCATGGCATACAGTATATGTTAGACTTAGATGCCATGAAGGTCTTGGCATATAGGTCTACATTACATGCCATGGAGGTCCTTGTAGTACCTCCATGGCTAGATAGATTAGTTATATGCAATGGGGTTTCTTATAGGAACCCAGTGCCATAGGGGTTCATTTAGTGTGGTAGTGTAGATAATTATAGTTTAAAGTAGTGATAGGATACACAGAGCAAACAGAACAAACAGGTTCCTTCTATACACTCTGCCAACAATGTATACTCTCACCATCTCCTTTACCTTATTTAAATTAGAAATGTAGTATTTTCCTGCTCCCACAAGTTTCCACCATAATTTCTTATAACATCATCTGTAGTCGAAACTTTAGATTTTACAAATCTGGACGAATGCAATTACTTATCAAAGTCCTTCCTACTCATGCATTAATCCAACACCAACAGTTCCAAAATGTTTCTACTTTAGTGATGTCCCGAACAGTTCGCCGGCGGACTATTCGCTGCGATTTTTGCATGTTCGCGTTAGCAGCGAACGGCGAACACATGCCAATCAGCAGCATACACTCCCTTCCAGAGCCTTCCATCTGAAGGACAGCAACCCAAAAAGCCCTTTTTAGGGCTAGAACATAAATTATTTTATTTTATAATTTTTTTCTGTGTAATCTAATTGCATATGCCTGCCTGCCAGCGTATGTGTGTGACAGGCTAACACCTAACAGCTTATATTGTGCTCAGTGAAATAAAACAACACTTTTTTGACTGTAATAGATTGAATAACAGTTGCCTGCCTACAGGCGTCTGTGTGAAGCCTATTGCATCTACTCTGCCAACTTTTGCCAGTGCACATTGACACTCATATCTGGTGGCACCTTAGATTGCACACACAGTGCCCCAAATTTGAAGTGGGAGGACCGACCAAGCATCTTTTTCCATCTCCCGCTTCCAAAAATCCATGCCATATACACGTCCCCTGACGCACGTAACAGGGATTAAACCGATAGGAATAGTACTACTTAACAGTACACACCTTATAAAAACGCAGAGAGAGGCAACGCGTATAATCTTCCATGCTGTGCAGTGGAAGCCCCCAGACTCTGACTTGTGTATAATATTCCATGCTGGGCAGTGGAAGCCCCCACACTCTGACCTGTGTATAATATTCCATGCTGGGCAGTGGAAGCCCCCAGACTCTGGGAGTCTGAAGAAGAGGAGTCAGAGGAGGAAGGTGGCTTTGAGGAGGTGGAAGACCAAACACAGCAGGCGTCCCAGGGGGCTTGTTGTCACCTTTCGGGGACCCTTGGTGGCTGGGTGGAGAAAGAGACCTTCAATGACATCAGTGAGGACAAGGAACGGGACATGGCTAGCTTGGTATCCAACCTTGTGCAAATGGGGAGTTTGTGGTTGTGCAAAGGGACTGTTTGCGGTTGTTTGCGGTGCATTAAACGGGGAGATTGGTCTGTTACTGTGAAGTGGGTGTAACCCTTACACTACCTGATCGATACAACATCATACCTGATGTTTTAAAGCATGTTATTCCAAACAATTTAGGAATGTTAGGTGATTTATGCCCTTTATGGCTTAAAACCAGACTCTGAATCAACTATGTAATTTTCCGCGGGAGTTTTGCCATGGATCCCCCTCTGGCATGCCACAGTCCAGGTGTTAGTCCCCTTGAAACAACTTTCCCATCACTATTGTGGGTTTTGAAATTCGCCTGCTCATTAAAGTCTATGGCGGTTCGCCGATGTTTGCCCGTTCACGAACATTTGATGAAGTTTGTGTTCACTGTTCGCGAACCCAAAATTTGATGTTCACGACATCACTATGTCTTATTGCCTACTACCCTTGTCTACAAATTTCTTTCTGACCTTGCTTCTCTTTATCTTACCTCACTAATTTCTTCCTATGTTATTTAATATGCTTTCTAAATGTCTATCCACCCTTACATGTCCTTACATGCCCATCCAGTGCAAAGTCCTGTTTCAAGGAAATGTGGGATACTAAAACAAATATGTCCTCCAGGATCCTGGACAGCTGGTCTAAGTGATGCATATTGCAGATTTGTATATCAAGACTTCCTATAGAAGAATGTTTTCAAGTAATATTTTAAGCATGGCACAATACATACGCAAGACTGATTATAGTATTGTGCTAATGCTATCACATAGCTAATATATTCTCACATAGATAATATATTGTACTAATAATTGTTAAGTTATGTGAATTGTGCTATGTCTTTTTATGTCTTTACCTATTCTACATTACAGAGTGAATTAACCACAGAGGATATTTTTACAGTAGAACATTACTTATCCACAGATTGAAATCATTTACAGGTTTAAAGTCTACAATCTTAGACAACATTATTAAGTAGCTATATGATGAACTATTTTAGGAGATATAGATGTGCTCTGCTGGAGTAAGGAAGATGGGATGCTGTACAATAGTGCCATCTAATGATATATCTGAAGAGCTACATTTACAATAACCAAGTGTTTTCACAACAAAGTCTAGTATACAATATTTCCCTCAACATTATAATGAAATGCCTAGTATTGTTGCATATCTGTGGTATTTTAAGATACATGAAGACAGTGCAAATCTAGCCGATCTGTACACAAGAGTTCTGCTGCATAGTACCACAATATAATCTGCATCCTCAAAAAAAATTCTGCAGACACATTCACTGTTTTTAAATATTTGTGTTGGTGTTTTTACTTATCATCATGTAGGTTAAGTAATTTCTAAATGAATCCGCAAAGGTTAGTATTGTCTAATAAATGAAAACCACAGCTACCTGTCTCAAGGTTATTCTTCGCCATTTAAGATCAGTGAAGAATGTTTCCGCTGCTCTTACTGCCAGCCAATACGCAAGGTCCAAACATCCCACCAGGAAGTCCATCTTTTATAATTTACATCAAGCTCTGCTGATATCATACTTATTGAATAAATATATTTATTTTTCCTCATGACTTCTCCAGGTTTTTGCAATGATGATTCTGGAGGCTAAAGAAATCTGGCTTAGGAGGGGATTCTTTAATAAACCATTTAGGTAATTGTACGAATCTCGAAGCTTTGTAATACCTTAATAGATCCAGTGAAGCCAGGCCGCCTTTGTTTTTAAGGGGTTTTAATAGAGGTTCTGTTTATCCTTGTTTTTTTGCGATTCCAAATAAAGCAGGAGATTGCTCCTTGATGTTTCTTTATATATTTTGTTTTAATCACTGTCAGGATTGTTCTGAAGAGATATAACAATTTTGGGAGAGTATTCACCTTTACAGTGCCCTGCTGCGAGCAACGTATGAGCTATGCAGCACGGCCGTCTGTGTCAAACACAGATAAACTGTGCATGAGGAGTCCTCCAGGACCCTCATGACAAAGTCTAAGCACTACACGACACTATTAACCCTAACTATAACCCATTAACCAATGCTAAACCCTATCTAACCGTATCTGGGCTGATCTAACCCATACTGGGACGATCTGACCCATACTGGGCCATTTAACCATAATTGGGGCTACTTAAACCTAACTGTACCTAATAACCCTAACTGGGCCTATTTAACCCAATCTAGCCCTATTTAATCCCATCACTTATGGGGGTCTATACAGACCCCCATAAGCCTCCATCTAACCTTATCCCTTATGGGGGTCTATACAGAACCCCGTAAGCCTCTATTTAACCCAATTAGTCCCATAAGGGTCTATGAAGACTCTCATAGGACAATGAGAAGCCTAATAACCCCATAAGTGTCATGAGGGTCCTCCAGGTCCCTCGTGGAACTAAGTACAAACACTACTCTACACTATTCCCCCCAATAAACCACTAAATCTAAAATACCCCCCCTACCTTAACCTATTAACCCCTACCTACCTAACACTACCTACCTAACCCCCTATTAACCCCCCCACCTTACTACTTCCAGAAAATTAATAAACCTGTTACCAAAATTGAAAAAACCTAAGGTACAAAAAAATAAAGAAACCTAAGGTACACAAAAAAAAGGACATTTCAACCCCCCCCCCCCTCACTACAAAAATAAAATAAAAAAACATCACCTTCACCACTACATAAAATAAAAAAATAATTACACACCTGGCTCGGCCCCTAGAAAAAAGATGCATAACATTAGTATAACACATAAAACACAAAACATAAATAAACAATAAACAATATAAATTGATAATGTACCTGTCCGCGATGTCCCCGGCCTTCCCCTCTTCGGCCCTGGCTGGGCCCTTGATGAATCTGCTCACTGAAAAAATTAAAACTAACGGAGCTCTGCATTCGCAGAGCTCACTGACGCTAATGAGGCCTCCATAGCCTCTTCCTGGAGGAAATTGGCAATGGGCCTTCTGATTGGCTAAAAAGGCTGTCAATCAAATTTCAGACAATCAGAAGGCACCAATGTGTGAGCCAATCAGAATGGGATACACTCCTAGATCCCATTCTGATTGGTTTAAAAAAGACTGACAGGTCCTTCAGCCATTCAGAAGGCACTATTGCCTTCAGCCAATCACAAATGGGAAACACCCCCACAGGGTGATTGGCTGAAGGCATCTGCACATTCTCATTGGCAATTGTCACTGTCAATCAGACTGCATGTATATTTGTGTATGCCTTTTTCTTTGCAGGTGTGTAATTATTTATTTTTTGCAGTGGGGAGGTTTGTGATTTTTTTTTTGTTTTCTTTGTAGCGAGGTTTTTAAAAAAATTTTTGGTAACATAGTTTTTTTTTATTTTGTGTAATTAGTGGGGTGGGGGTTTAATAGGGGGTTATGTAGGTAGTGTTAGGTAGGGGTTAATAGGTTAGAGTAGAGGGGGGTTAGTTTAAATGTAGTGGTTTATTGGGGGGGAATAGTGTAGTGTTTGTACTTAGTGTCATGAGAGTCTTGGAGGGCTAGATGGGGTTAAATAGGCCAAGTTATGGTTATTATGTCCAGATAGATTTAAATAGGCCCAATTAGGGTTAGTTGGCCCACTAAGGGTCGTCCCAGTTATGGTTAGATAGGATTTAGTATGGGTTAATGGGTTATAGCTAGGGTTAATAGTGTAGTGTAGTGCTTAGACTTTGTGATAAGGGTCCTGGAGGACCCTCATAGCACTTGTATGGTTAACCTAGAGGTTAATAGTGTCCTATAGGGGTCTATATAGAACCCTATTGGACTGAGCGGGGTAATTATAGTCTCATTGGGCTCTTTATTGACTCCCATGAGTGACGGGGTTAATTAAGGGCTTATGGAGGTCTGTATTGACTCCCATGAGTGACGGGGTTAATTAAGGGCTTATGTTGGTCTGTATTGACCCCCATGAATGACAGTGTTAATTAAGGGCTAATGATATATCTGAAGTCAAGAATTCCATCTTTTATGTCAAATTATTTTTACTACAGGCACCCATTATCTTTTGTTAGCTGATTCTGTATGTTACTTTTCTCAACAGGATGTGTCCTTGTATGAACTTACCATTACTGCTACTAAATGCTCTGGCTTTCTGACAGCTGTAGATACCACAATCCCATTGTAAATGTAGAAAGTTCCTATGCAATCATAATTTCACCACAGGAAGCTGAGCAGCATAAACAAAACAGGAGCTTGATTGCATACAAATTGTAATATATTAGAGGCTCTGTTCTTTTTTTTTACAAATGTAGTTCTTCAAACAAACAGTGTATTTTAATTATATGATTACAGTGGTCCTTTAATTTGCGGCTGACAAGATTTTTTAAGCCATTTATGTGTTTTGTTTTTGTATGATTTTTTAGTATTGTAATTATTTATTTCTTATTTCCACACCTGCTGAAACTATATCAGATATTTTGGACTGTTAATTAAAATTTGCAATTATGTTTATGCGTTTTATAGTGGAACTAGTGAACATGAGCTAATATTAATAATATTTTTTTTATCAGTAAACATGGATTTTAGCGATGTTTTAGTTGACTGAAGTATTATTAGTTTAAAAAAAGATAATTGTAAGTTAATATAAAATTTACATTAAACATTGCTAACCAACAATAGCTTATTTAGGCAGACTCTGTAGGCATAGGAAAACATTTGGAGCTCTAATCGAGTGGTGTATGTCCTGCTTTGTTCGAGTTACTATAGGAGGCTTCTATGTAGGTTATATGGGCATGTGTTGCGGCACAGAGTTCCTTCAGGCTCTGTGAGTGAGCCCAGAAATAGCTCTTGGCACAGCCATGCACTCCATATAATTTACATTAAAAAATCATCAAGGCCCTTAACAACATATATCAACTACATATATGAGTAAATCATTGTAGTAATTGTATAAGAGCATGTTACATCGGGATGACTACATCTAAATAAAACATTGGTATTTTCAGCATTGTACGTGACTCATTGTTTTATGCCTCATACAATTCAGCAGAAAGTTTCCCAGTAGCAATAAAAATAAAGCCGTTAGCTGCCCCAAGGGAAAGAACAATTTAGTCCTGTGCTCCCTGCAGTATTGTCATGGTAGGATAATTAAATCACCAGTATGGTTATTAATATGTGACTGGGATTATAATGTGATAAACGTACAATAGCCTAGCTATAAGCCCAATAAAAAAGGATAGATATAAGACCATAAAGAAAGCAATATATAAAATACAAAGTGATCAACAACATTAGCTAATAGCAAAAAAAATATAATACATGGAAATTCATATTAGAAATGTTATACATTTTGGTCTGCACTTAAATCTGCTGAGATCAGCAATGACAAAATAAAAATAGACAGTGAGTTTACCCTTATCCTGTGTGCACCACTCTCTATGAATAAATTGTTTCCTATTGGAGAACATAAATAAGGATATGTTTAATAGATAATAGGAAATAAACTGTGCACTGAATAGTTGAAGTATCTCTCAATAATTACACAATATGTGCACTTGTAGAAGGAATATAGTATTACTCATATATGTTTTTCTATCTAAATATATTTTTTTCCATTTGGCTATTATTTCGTTTTATGATTTATCTCTTCTTATAGAATTGTCTTAGATGAAGTAATTTTAAATTATAACTCCAATGGCTGTAGGGAAAAGTAAAATATGTTTGAGTATCTGTGTGTCCCAAGAGAAAGATGTGTGCCGTAATGATCTGGATCATATTTTACAGTCATTCAGAGATGAATTACAAGTAGGAGATCAAAGGACCAAAAAGGAGGCCCAGTTAGAATATTTCTAATGCAGCAGGAACAAAAAATTATATGAATAAAGAAAATAAAGAAAAAAATAGATATCAGAGTCCTGTCTTTTATGAACAGAAGTACTATATTTATTTTGAACATGTAACACAAGTTTCCAAACAATATTCTATGTGTATATGTATTTTTATATATATATATATATATATATATATATATATATATATATATATATATATATATATATTCACAAACTGGCAGGAACCATGCACTCAGAACTGAAATTCAAACACTTCAGTAGATATTGGTGAATGCTGGAGGTTACCAGGGCATTTGTTGTAGTTATGACCTGTCACACAAGAACAGCCGTTTGCAGCAGTGTAGGATACAGCAGATGCAGTAGTGAAACCAGCAAACCAGAGACTCACAGCAGTATAGCACAAAAGAGTCTTAGATATTTAGATATTGTGTCTAAAACATACAAAGTAATCTTTTCCACATAGAGCAAGGCAAAGCTTTGTATATATAGCTTTAATTAATAAGCCCAGTGCTTGAATCAGTCCATGTACTGGAACAAGCAGCAAAAGTACAGACAGGTATTGTAGCAGACAGCAAAGTGACAGGCAGTCTAAGGAGGAGACTGGCAATGCTGCAGATGGCTATAGCAGCAAAAGACATTGGAAGCAGGAACCAGCAGGCGGGTAGTGGTGAATGCTGGAGGTTACCAGGGCATTTGTTGTAGTTATGACCTGTCACACAAGAACAGCAGTTTGCAGCATTGTAGGATACAGCAGTTGCAGTAGTAAACCAGCAAACCAGAGACTCACAGCAGTATAGCACAAAATATTCTTATAACTGGCACTTTGGTGTGAACTCCGATGGATTTTAAAGGCCTCTCTCAATACTAATTTGCGGAGCCCCAGCCACTGTTAGTGACTGGGGGATGGGGGGGGGGGAGTCATAACACACAGGAGTAGATGCATCTTTCCTAGGTCTCCCTTGTGGCCTACCAAGTGAGTCACTACAGGCCATGAACTGACAGGAACAGCCAGCTAGGCCTTCCTAGCTGTGGCCTACCACAACATATATACACACACACACATACATAATTACAATTTACAACAGTGTTTACGATTACACTCTTTCACATCTACTCAGATTCCTAACCATTTCTGGTTTACACCCACATTACACCCAAAAGGAAATCTTTTTGAAAGCACTCTCCTACTATCATCCCTACTTCCAACTTTTGAAACAAAGGTTCCTATCTGTCATCCACCCAGTTATATTCATTTATCTTTCTATCCACCAATGTTTTTCTTATTTCTTTGTTATCAATTTTTTTTTACAATAAACTCATCTCAGTCCTGGGATGGTACTTAATGACATGGGGGGTGTCTTGTGGGGGAGTGACAAGTAGACTTCTGGTTATGGCTGGATTACTCAGGAGTAGATGTGAGCTACACAAGATCCTTTTGCATAGACTGCCACATGGAGGACATGCCAATCCTACATGCCAGTTAAGACCATCAACCTTCCCTCCTACCTGCTTAACAGTACTCAACCAGGCCTGGGAACCATCAGCAGGGCTGGGATCCATAGTACTGCTATCTACGTGGCACTCCACTAGGGCAGGGAACTGCCAAGATCACATTGCAACCCACACTGAATCCCAGAGGCACCTGCTCATATCACTGGATAGAGCACAGGCAAGAACCAGTGACATGGTGTAGAGATCAGCTGCCACATCACTCGAACCCTGCACCCAGAAATACGACAAAGTAGCAAGCAAGATAGCACCTGCCAGACTATGGGCCCTATTAAATTCGACAAATCATAGTTCCAGAAGCCGGTAAAAGGAGCCTGCAAAGGTTACAGCTAGTAAATTGGCCTCTTTTAGCTACCCGCAAATGACCTGCGGCTTACAGGCTGAAAAACCCTACAGGCGGTCAAAATCTAAACTCCGACCCTGCTAAGCCTTTGATCTTTCAATCCCATAAATGTTACAATCACAAATCGCTATTAAATCGCTAAAAGTCCTCAAGCCCGCAACGGTTTTCTCACCCGTAAATGGCAAATGTAGCCAAAAATCCTACAGGTACTAGAGAGGACCCGCAAGTGGGTTAAACTCCTATCCGTAGCACTGTAAAAGTAAATATAAATATACTACTGTATTTTAAATTATAGAGAAAGCAATGAAATATATTAAAATTAATATCACAAAATTCTCACCTCGCAAATATGTAATAATTTTTTTTTTTAATGTTTAATTTCCATGTTATATCGATCTTGGCAATCAGTCTGTTAATACATATAATAGAACTCTCATTGAGTAGAATATTAGTATTATTATTATTGATTTTTTCATATTGCATTATTTCTGAAATGCAGGTCTGATCGCAACTCGGACTTTAAAACCGTAAGTGATCGAAATTGAACCTCCGTGTTTTAGGGACGTAATGATGATGGTCTCTTTTACTATTGCCCCCGTCTAAACCCATAACTGAGTGTTTCAATAATTTATCAAGTTCACGCCCGGAAATGCTATGTGTTAAAGCAAGTAGCATTTGGATTCCGGCCATGTCCTTGCGGGTTTTCTAATTTAATCGCTCTGTAACTCCAGAAAATTTCAAGCCCACAGTGGCTGTTGTACTGCCTGTATATTTGCAGATGTCTGGAATTTAATAGGGCCTTAAATCTATAGAATGACAATAGATTTACATTATTCTGCACCTTATCATTTGGCTCTAACCAAGGGAGCAGAAATTACACTAGGTGTTAAATCACATCCTGGGAAAGTATAAACTGGACAACAACATGTTAATTATCTCAATTAGATCAAACGGCAGGAGGGAAGACAAATTGTGAAATCCTAGAAGTTCAGGCTCCTAAGCTCAGTGAGTGGTAGGCAGCCAATAACCATGACATCAAAATAATTTGAAGATATGGGGAGATTAATCTTGTGTGATTGGTTATTGTATGATTTAAACATGTTGCATTGTTGACAAAATAGAGGCTCAGTCTGCATCTACACCAACTAAAGATGTTGTTGGTCCTGTTTCTCCAGGAGTAATGGTCTGATCTGAAATGCCTGGGTGCAGAGATTCATATAAAAAAGTCACAACCTGCAGATTGCTCTTATAAGCTACAGTAGGAGAATTAGGGTTGTACGGAGCCCCAAAATCTGGGCCATGACAACTACCACACACAACTGTGGAAAAACTAAATTCCAGAATGTTGTACCATAGTGAATATAAAACTCAAATTAATAGGGTTCCTTGACATAACACAATTGGGGTGATAGTTTCAAGATATATCCAAAAAATATTGGACACACACAACTCTTGACTTTCATATATTTTTATTTATGAAGGAAAATTGCTGAACAGTATTTATGTTGGAAAACAAACCCATCTACTACAAAATGAGACATTTTTAATGGTTTAAATGAGTGCATAAAGAATGCAATAATTTTGGAAAATATGTGTTTTCCCTCACTATTTGTTCCTTGCTCTGTGAGACATGTGTGAATATATTTCAACACATTGCTACTGAGATCAGTATTTCTGCATGAACTGCAGAGGACATTCGGATGTTGAGAATATGTCAAGCACTTGTAAAGAGAAATATGTACTACATGTATATTTGTATATCTCCAATCAAAAACAATAACCATAACTGGTTCCATGAATCATGTTAAAAAGGATACCATGAATGGATGATGACATCATAAAAAGCCATATGTGGAAGAGGATTACTCTATCTTTGCTTTTGTGAGCATGTACACTCATTTGTGCAATCATGACATTACATAGACCACAGACAAATGAATAGATAGACATGAGAAGTAAAGTTATGATCATGTTTGTATAATTAAGCAATTCATTCATCAAAAAATGTAAACCAAGTGCCAAGTTAGGCCTTCTTCCAAGCTTCCATTTAACTTTCTATTCCCCACCTTCTGTAGTGATGAAATACCTATAGCCCTAACATAAAAACTGATATGCTCAGTAATCCATGTAAAAAAGGGTGGAGGATATAAAGGGACACTTCAATATTTTGATATATTGTAGTGCAAACTTTAGAAAAATGGAAGGATAGTGCATTATGTTTAGAGTAAGCCAGAGCTGTAGCCAGTTGAATTAACTAAAATCATCCAAGGTAGCTGTTAACTTTCCTGCAAGCAAACACCAAAAAATAACTGCTTTCAAAATCTCAAGAGATTAGAGTAATACTTTAAGAATTTTATTCACAGCTACTGATTGTTTGTTTTAATATCTGTATCAACAGTGACATCTAGTGGTGAAATTGCTACATAGACAGCCATCCTCATTTTGTGCTGTTCTTGGTGAATCCCTTCTCTATATTCTTAGTTATCCTTACACAGATATAACATAAATTCCAAAACATTTTTCTAGAGTTAGGGGCTAGATAGGTTTGTTATGTTCTGTTTTCTTAGCCTCCTGGTTGTCTGGGATAAGTTTGCATGACACGGATTAAATTTGCACATGGTGCTGATACTTTGGTGAAAAATGGGACAGTGCTTAAATTGTATTATTTTATTCATTCTTGTGGTTTGATTGGTCATATGTACTAAATGGTGTCTTGTATATGTAAAATCTTAGCATATATGCTCCATAGAATGGAGAATTCTTCAAAACTTCATCATTGATGTGACATGAAGATCATCTGTTGATCAATACCTTGTTCCAACTGCTGATAGTTTATATGGACAAACTGTAATAATCTGAGTCATAATGGGTAATGTTGGGTCAGATATTTCCCAGGCACTAATGTGTGCTATGGATTATACTTGTATTGATGAATGTCCATGAATATATTGGACTAGCTACTTGCCCGTCAAAAGTGACGGCATTGACATTTAAAGGCTGTCAATGCTGTTTGTCACACAATGTGAGCACCTTTGGTTCTCATCGGTAGCCCTGCGCTGTGAGCCTTCGGCGTTCATTGCTAGCCTCTCCCCCTGTCTACTTTACAAGCCTTGCGATGATCGCCAGTGGCGCTCATCGCAAGCCCCTCATTGCAGGCCTTGGCAGACCTGCAATGTTCGTGGTTCTCAATGATCACCTTCAGCACTCATTGTGAGCCTCTCCGCAATCTCTGACCCCAGTGTCTGTTTCCCCCTCTCTCCCTGCCCTGTGCCTTTTGTTTTTCCTTAACCCCCCCCCACCGTGTCTCTTTTCGTCCGTCTGTCAGCCCTGTGTCTCTTTCCACCGTCTCCCCCCTCTCCCTCCCCTGTGTCTTTTTCCTATGTGTCTGTTCTGCTGTTTTGCGTGGCTCGCGATGCGTTGTTCAGCTAAGTGTTATTGTCTTCGTGATCGTGTTTACTGTCTTGCTCTAAGAGTTACTGGCTTCGGGGTTGGTTTTACTGCCTTCAGCCTCGTTTTCATCCGTTTACATTTTTTCGGCTACCATTTATTTTCCAGCTTAGCCAATTTTCAATTGTTGAAAAATGCTAAATATGCCTCAAATTAAAATTATTTTGCTGTTTTTGGCGGTCTTTCGAGTTACGCACTTGAAAAAATGTTGGCTGCGTGCCTCTCGACCAGCGACAAAGTGCTCAGTTTTTAGGTGGCGATCGCGGCCATCGACATGAGCGCCTTCTGTGCTCATGTCAAGGCGGTTTTAAAATCCTGCGGGCCTTTGGCGATCATTGCAGCCTAACTCCCGCGGGCCTAACTCCCGCAGGCCTCGCATCCTAAGGAAGTCCCACAGGCCACACAATGAGCACCTTCGGCTCTCATTGCAGCCCAGCAACTGCAGGCCTCGCTTTGCAGGGGCCGCGATTATTTAACATTGTGTGACCAAAATTGCAAACGTGACCAACACTGACAACTATATATATGATAAATAAAAACATATAACAATAAGACTGTGTTGGTGTCCGGGCATTCAGTTGTATCTCAAGGATGAAGCTCTTGAACTCCAAGACATTAAAAGTGAGCTACAGATAAGTACATCCTAGCTAAGACTAAATCTACAGTTTTTACTTTTAGATGTAAAATACAAATTTGAACCACTGAAATAGGAATGTTTTCAATTAAATGACATTTCAGTCATTTAATTGAAAATATTCCTATTTCAATGATCAAAAATTCTAAAAAAAAAAAAAATTCTAAAAAATATATATATATATATATTTTTTCAAATAAACAAACCACTAAAATATTGAAACATCAATTATTTGCATGTGCCAACATTTTTAGAATAAAGCTTTGTCTGGTTACAACAGTACTGAAACAAACGTGCATGTACATAGCAAATAGCATTATGTCCAAAAACAATAACAAAAGAAATAAATTATATATTTTTTAAATATATTTTATTATTTTTAAGTGGATAAAAGGATCTGGTGCTTTCAGTGAATCATTGCATAGGAGGCAAAACACATAGCAATTGCATTCAGGATATAAGGTAACACATATCCAAATTTGGCACATTGAGAATATCTGTAAAACTGCCTGCCATACAAATAAATGGGCTGTATACGTTCCTTAAACATTGCAGCACTTCAGCTTTATAGTTGGAAGATAATGTCATTGAGAATCTGCAGATATGTAGTGCTCTGTTTAAAACAGACAAACAGTGTGTTATTGTGACATTATATACAACTTCCTAATTCTTGTGTGTCACGCAAGCAAAAAAGTGTATGAAAATTACAAAATATTCAATTATATCTGACATGAATAAGAAAAAAAAAGCAACAAATATAATTTCAAGAGCTATAAACAAACTTCCTTTAGATTTTGTGAATAAATGGAAGTTCCACCAATATTTAAATTTATTTTATATGAAAAAACTCACAGAAGACTAACTATTTCACAAGGAAATGTATCTAGTTCAACAGTTAACACCAAATGTCTAAAGAGACAGCGGTCATTAAAAAATGTTCCTTTGTGTCACTGACACTTAGAAATCTGAACTGTGTAATGTAATTGGCTAAAAGGATCAAAATCTAGTCTAACTAGAGCTGCAACTCTATTTTTCTCTGTATTGTTCTTCAGCACGCATTACCTGGCTCCTTAAACATATACAGCCTTATTAAATTGCAATTCGGCAAATCTAAAGGGCTCTATATAAGCACATAGCATTTTTTTTTCAGAAGTTTTTAGTTAGTGAAGACTATGCTTTTGGATAGAAGTTCACTAACTAAAAACTTTTGTAAAACAAATATGCTATAAACTTACATAGAGCCCTTTAGATTTGCCGAATTGCAATTTAATAAGGCTGATATATTTCTTAGAACAAGAAAGGCAAGTGTTATAACTTTTACATGCATAGTTGAACTTTTAAGTGCACCCTTTCAAATAAGAGCAAGTATGTTTAGGATCTTCACCTCTATAAACAATTCATTTTAAAATTGGAATCTTACTTCACACTTAAAGGAACATGGGACACATTGTTTGAAGCATAACCATAGTTGTGTTTTGCATGAAAAATGAAATAAGTAAAACCTGTTTAAACATCATTGACAGTAACATGTAGTGCACATAACATGTGTATATATGTAGGATTTCATTGGCAGACAATTATGAATCATGCGTTTATATTACTGCTCATTGGCTGACAGAGGCAAGCACCCAGATCAGTTAAACATTGGAATCTTTTTTTTCTTCTGTTTTGAGAGTATTGTTTGAAAAAAGAAACACACAGTGAGTGCTACATTATCAAAATACCTTCTCAAAATGCTTTAAGTGCACAGGCTCCATAGAATAATATAGGAACCAGAAAGGTCTTGCCTCACGTCACTTTACCTCTTGCTCCCTAAAGGACCCATGCTTAGCAGCTGGTATATAAAATACTTTCAGGATGTCACAATTTGTCTAATAAAATGTGACATCTACATTACTGCTATGTCCTTTGTAATTATAGAAGACCTTATATATCTGCATTTTCAGATAAAGTGCCTTATTCTAGTGAATTTGATACATTTACACAAATTTACAATACATTTTCTGACTATGATTAAACCCCACAATCCACCACCATTTACCACACATATACATTTTAAGGTTGAAATCCAAGATAGTATTAAATACTGTAGAAATGTATATTTATCCTTTAATCCTTTGTGAATTTTGTAAGCAATACCTAAATATTACATTAATCATTTCTGTTGGTGTCTGCCACATAATCAAATATAATTTAAGATTAAGTACACTTATGAGGAAAACAGGAAAAGCACAGGTTTTACTTTAAGAAGTATCTAATGCAAATCTGAGCCACTAAAAATAGGACTGCTTTTAAATGGCTGAAATACGTCATTACTAACTCTAAACATACAAATCACTAGTTTTATTGCAAATAAATGAATATAATAATACGTTTTTAAAGTCTGTCTTAATTTTGAAAAAGAGAAATAGGTTTCAAATTATGCACACAAACTCTTTCACAACTGTGACTAGCACAGTTTCAATATGGGCTATCACCAAAACAGGGAGGATTATGGGTGAAGCCAACTGTTGATAGGCTTTCAGATTATTCTATTTAAAGGGGCTCTATAATGTTCCAAAACTCTTTAGTCAGCTGTGGTATTTAGTAAGATGAATAACGTTGTGATACACATGTTTGGAGACATTTTTGTGATCTCTAATTTGCTAAGTCTAAACTATTTAATATAATGTGTTTAGACATAAAAAGTGAATTAACAACTAAAAGGAATAAAAAGTAAGTGTAAAGAATCTCTAAAAAGTAAAAAATAGTTACAGAAATTTGACGTGAACTTTTAACTAGTGATTTTTCCAGAATGCATTTTCCTGTGTCTTTATCTAGACCTGATCTACTTTTAGCTCTGGATGACCAATGCTTTTGTGAGAACATGGTATTAAAACTTCATCTGACCCAAAATGACAACATCTTAATGGAAATCTGTACATGGGGAAGTTTATATAAAGCTAGCATGACGCAACAACCCCCAATTTCTCAATTAAGTTTTTTTTTTTTTAAGTGAGCAGGATAGGATGCTGCTTTAATTGTAACAGTGATACACCTAAAATGATCATGTAATGTACATTTCATTTGCTGAATTAAGAAATAGTTTTATCTACAAGTACAATAAATCCCTGTTATGGGACAAATTGCAAGGCCACAACTTCAGATGGGCCAAGTATAGTACAAGTAATTCCACAGCAACCCTAGATTAACTACCGTTGAATTGAGTGGCAGGTAACAAAGTTTGATAATGACAGGTTGCAAAAAAGAGGAAAGAAGGGGTTGTATCATAAGACCCAAAATAAGGTATGTAGTACAAAATCTGTTGAAAGGCTTTTTGTATCCCCTGATTATTGTTTGAGACATTCAGATTTGAAAACCATTCAAACTACAGAGTACCTCTCAATCTCTAGGATTCCTGAATCGTCAGAAACAAAACATTAAGACGTACATATTTAAAATTATTCTACCAGCTCAGTTAAAGCGTCAAAAAGGTACTCTCAGTGCTTGAAAATCAAAATATTGTAATAAACAAATTTGCATCAACCCACTCATTTTCACATAGCGAAGTAACTTGTCTTCAAATTTATCTTACAAAGAAGGATTGGTATTTTCTCCTATATTGATTGGGAATTTCTATCTATACTATAACGAGCAATGTATTAAGTCACTGATATATTATCCCGTCTTTAGATCTGATGTAGTGATTGTTTTACATAAAAAGAAATGAATATACAAATTGGTGTCAGTAGAATCAATGGCAGGCACAAAACAGTTCAGACAAATTGTACACTAGAAATGTGAAACATGCTGTTCTTTGGAAAACTACATTCATTTTTTTTCAAGTATTATTCTATATATATATCTATATATATAGATGTCCCGTCTACAAACAATGAAGAGTGGAATAAATATAATTTCCAGACACCATGGCTCTGATTGGTGAAATCCAGTGACATTTTACTCCTCTTTAGGTGTATACACCATAGCAAAACACAATTATTTCCCTTTCTGATTTTGTACATAATTAGAACTGAATACATATGTAAAAGCCTGGAATTTGCATATTGCAACAATGTAGGACGTTTTCACCATGTTAATGAGGACAGTTAGCTGTGCCTTAATTTAATATCTCTGAAGATCTCTTCGGTAGTCGAAGAGTGGTTGGTGTTATGTTAATCCAGGGAAGGCCATTATCGTGCACTTAAGACTCTATACTCCCTCTCAAAGCATGCACAATTTTTCTTCTTTGCTTTGATTTTCAAGAAGGAGCATTTGCTGCATACCAAAAGAAAACAGCACTAGTCTTTTTTTATGACTTATTTCCTGGCTTTGTTTTGTTGTTTGGGCTACAGCTGACATCCTTAAGCACAAGTTCACAGTCAGTCAGTATGTTAGCTGGCACATATTTCTTAATTTGCTCGAAAGCCTTTTGATACGCAGCTTTTTCTTGTTCCAGAGATCTGATTAAGTTTCTAACTTTATTTTCTCTAGATAAAATATTTTCAACATTGGATTCCAGATTCTGAATCTTAGTGTGAGCCACCTGTAATGAAGAAGAAAGATGAAGATAAATAATGAATATAATCTTGTAAAGAAAGAAAAAGGCAAAAAATGGCACTTGACACCTATAGTCTATAAATAACAAAAAAAAGAAAAAAATATATCTTTCTTTAAAGCAGGAATAACAAGGGAATTATAGAAGTAGGATAAAAAGATGTGTCTCCATATAATAGTGGTAGACTTATATGATTAAGGAAACAAGGTAAGTAACACTCAGTATTACTTATACATCCTAATATCCTTCTAGTAAAGTCCTCATACATCTGTTAGGACAATCATAGGACTGTAACTCTATCAAAGATAGTGAAAAAATACGTAAGTGAGTGAAAAAAATATATAGAAAAATGGAAAACACTCTCTCTCTCTCTCTCTCTCTCTCATATTTATATATATATATATATATATATATATATATATATATATAATAATCACAATTAAAAATATAAAGGCAATAGATATCTTGAAAGGTACTGAAGTATATAAGGTAAGCAAAAACAGGAATGGTGAACAGTACACCAACGCATAGCGTGAAATACGCTTGCTAGCTCATAGAAGCTGTCAATCCAGCTCTCCCAATTCTTACCTTACAGCTCCTAGTCCATAGCACAAGGCTCCATATGTTCCAAAAATGTAGAGGTAGAGTAGGAGGGTAACAACATATATCTAATGCCTTATATATGTAAGAAAAATAAACAAAATAAGCAGTTATATTTATTTTTCTTACATATATAAGGCATTAGATATATCTTGTTACCCTCCTACTCTACCTCTACATTTTTGGAACATATGGAGCATTGTGCTATGGACTAGTAGCTGTAAGGTAAGAATTGGGAGAGCTGGATTGACAGCTTCTATGAGCTAGCAAGCGTATTTCACGCTATGCGTTGGTGTACTGTTCACCATTCCTGTTTTTGCTTACCTTATATACTTCAGTACCTTTCAAGATATCTATTGCCTTTATATTTTTAATTGTGATTATATTATATTATATATATATATATATATATATATATATATATATATATATATATATATATATATATGAGAGAGAGAGAGAGAGAGAGAGAGAGAGAGATTTTTCTATATATTTTTTTCACTCACTTACGTATTTTTTCACTATCTTTGATAGAGTTACAGTCCTATGATTGTCCTAACAGATGTATGAGGACTTTACTAGAAGGATATTAGGATATATAAGTAATACTGAGTGTTACTTACCTTGTATCCTTAATCATATAAGTCTACCACTATTATATGGAGACACATCTTTTTATCCTACTTCTATAATTCCCTCATTATTCCTGCTTTAAAGAAAGATATATTTTTTTCTTTTTTTTGTTATTTATATATAATGAATATACTGAATCCTATTAGACAACATAACAGTGTGCCTGGGAAAAAGGAATCTTCATGATTCTAAATTTGCTAATTATTTTTTTACAAGTCAATCCTTACTTTTTTTTTAATTACCCTCAATTCAGAAAATAATTTGATGGTTGAGAAAGAAATATAATTATTGAATTAAAGGAATCAGTTATTAAATGGGCCTACAGCGGACCTTCAGTCAGTATTCAATTCACGTCTGAATTGGAAGAACCAATGGTATAGACCCAGTATAGTGTATGTAGGACAACGCAAATATAAGACGGGAATGATGGTGTGTGCTCTGATCAGGTAAGGGAACTAGGATAGATGAACCAAGTGGTTCTTAAAGTAGGCCTGGTGCCACAGAAAAAGACACACAAAAAATGGCTACACCCTGTATCACTTTTCCAAACCTAGACAATCTTTACATAGTCAACCCTGCCTTTGAGTAGTACTGTATGTAACACTACTGTTACTATTATGTGCTGACCAAAGATGATCTTAATTTGTTTTGTTTTCCATCTTTAACGATTATACCTTCAATCCATAATTAAGCTTTTTACATGATGCCTGGCCTTTAAATTGAGTCCTCTTTCTTTAGAGGAGATGCTTTACCTGCAGTTTTTCCAGCAGTTCCATGTTCTGCCTTTTCAGTTGATTATTGACCTTCTCAAGCTTCTGGAAAGACTCGTGGTCATCGTAAGAATTCGATGCTTCAATCATTTCATCATTAATTACATGGTACTCAACCTCATATGCATGGAGCTGTTTTGAAATGTCCATCTCAAATACCTGCAATGAAGAAGACACAAGTTCTTATTGTGCAAGACCAGTCAGCTCTTGTACTACCTAACACACTTTACAGTTATTTTTTGCGGTAAGTTATCTTATATGGTAAGCATCCCCTACTTTCACATCCTCAAACAATTCTATATTATAACAACTAATCACCTGAGCAGTTTGCCAGCCAGCTACTGGCCAGATCTACAAGTCATATTTTTTCCTACCATGCTACAGTCTTTGTTCATCATGGATACCATTTGACCTGTGGCTAGCTCAACAACCCAAGTAATAGGAAATGGCATAGGAGATGTTGGTAAAGTAAGTTATCACATTCTTGCAAACTTATTTTTTTTTTCCATTACATGGCAATCTTTCTATTAAAAATATATTTAGATGACTATCACATATATAGTTGTGAGCGTACGAGTTGTTGCTAAGGCTTGCGGGCTCACAAGCCAACGCTTGCGGGCTTGCAAAGCGAGGGCCTCAGTTGCTGGCAAGGAGCGCCACAGGCACTCCTCGCCAGCAACTGCGACACTCGCAAACTTCATGTCGTATCGCCACCCTCGCAAAGCGAGGGTCGCAGTTGCTGGCAAGGAGCGCCACAGGCGCTCCTTGCCAGCAACTGCAACACTCGCAAACTTCCCGTCGTAACGAAAAAAACATATGAGACACGTTAGCACACCTCGCAAAATTCGGCTGCAACCCGTGAACAGGAAAAAATGAAAAACACAATAAATACACACAACACATACATAAAAAGCATACCTACAGCAAGAGGGAGCATCCAGGACCTCAAAAAAGCAAGTTACAGCTTCATTTAACTCAAAATAAAAGAGTTTAGACACTAAAAAATTCTAAGCGAGAGAAAAAATGGCCGCCGAACAAAACGAAAACGAGGCTACAGCACTCTAAACACGCAAAACACCACAAAAGACCTACGGATATTCCGCTAAGACACATACCACATATTACCCGCCATTTTACGACAATGCGGAAGTACACGACTGCGCTAACGGTTTGGTCTCGCGCACGCACACTATTACACTGCACACATTCAGCACACTTACACAGCAGCTCCACACCACTAATGCTGCAGCAACATCAAAACAGATTGCCAGCTCTTCAACACAATGCTTCAAAATAGGTAAAGTATATTCATTTATTAATGTATTATATATTTTATTATTATACACCAAACAGCATTAGCTACCTTACAATTTCATTGCCGTCATTTTTTGACAGGCAATTCTCTAGTAAAGAAATAAAAGCTGTTCAACTGTCCCTTTAACAGTCTCACTATCCTTTGAAGCTTCCATCAAGAAAACAATCTACATAATACATTAAAAGAGAAGCGAACACATCATACTTATTTTACTTTATTTTGAAGTCAAACTAAATTTAGTTCTGCTCCAATTTGAGCAGGAACATTGCAAAATGTACCATGAACTGAAATTTCCTGACTGGTTCAATCGGCCATCTCCATCTTGCTCAATGTGAAGGCTTGATGACTTAAACAGTGATCAAACCAGAGCTTCCCATAGTGAAGGAGATGTAAATTTAAATTGCAACTCAGGTAAGTTTTGGTGCATCCGCCTTCCCTTAATATATGGTTATATTCTATTATTCTATTTCGGTAACTTGGAAAATGTTGCCAGTTTTGCAGTTAAAAAAATGGAAGATACAAACAAGTAGATTATATTACCTGGGTAATGGTTTGTTCCATAGTTGCCTGAGACATATCAGGTATACTGGTCTTCAGGAAGTCCACTATACTTTCAAAACTGTCACAGGCCATTATACTGGCTTCATTGTTACTGAGAAGATTAAGGGCCACTTTAAAGATGGCTTCAGTTCCTTGTAGAAAAATTATATCTGAAAAAGTGCACATTGCAAGCATAAGTAACTTATTTCATTTATTTCTAAATATAACAGTTTTTTCCATGACACACATGTTTTATCTAATCAAGAAACCAATGCAGTTAGTAAAGTAAAACTTGTCTGCATGTAACTATACTATTGGTCCATGTAACTGAACTGTGATCAGTAGCAGAACATTGTGGTGGTTGATAAGGAACAAAGACATTAAATGTCTGCTTGCCTTTCTTTTGAACTAATGAATACTGTATGCCAGATAACAGTTGGGTGTATTTCCTAAATGCTATGCAACTGTTAGCTTGGAAAATATAATAACAAAATGTGTCTACAAAGCACTGTAATCCATCTCAAGTCTTATACAAATTCTATTCTACATCCAGACTGCACAAAGTATAAATTAGTCAAAGATGAATGTGATGCATAGCAAAAGTATTGGTTTGTAATCTGTATTAATATATTTAGTAACATGGAACATCTCTAGCTCCAAAGCAGGTTAAAGGAATACAATGGAGGTTCCAAATAATTAATTTAAATCTATGGATACTACCAAGTTGAGATGAACACATAGTAACCACATTGACCAATAGGCCCAGAAATACAGACCAGGTCATCATCTGGGGTACAATACACTAAGCCAAGAAGAGTGATGGACTGTTAATGAGCCTATTGGTTCAGCATGATTAAGAAGAATAGTACCAGGGCAAGTGGTTAGTGATCAGATTATGACACCAGTGTCTCGAAGCACAACTGGGGCTGAATTTATTTTCACAATACAGGGTTCTTAAACTGAAACACAGTTTATCAAATACATAGATAACAGATGAATGAACACAGAGGCCAACCAATTGGTGTACTGGTCTGCACTGGGTCATCAACAACATATCCAGAGACCCAGAAGGAAGTGCACCATTCTAGAATACCAAAAGAAATAAGCTGCATATACTGGAAATGCATCTATCCCCATACACTACACTGACTGCTGAAGGGAATGCCCCTGTATTAAAACCGGATATATGATCAATTAAATGAGTATAATTGATCAGATATTAGGCAAACACATACTAGAATATAAATCCTGTCACATTCTGCAAAAAGAAATCTAAACATTCACTATTGCCTGTGAAGTGTGTACGATCAGATTGTTTTAACATAAATAACAATCAGTAAGGCTTAGAAACACTGTGGACTGAGTCTGAATTTTATCTTATATATGAGAAAGAAATATGGGCTGCTTGATAAATCACTCCCCCAGACTAAACAGGCAGTTAGTTATATTTTCCCATGTGAGACACTTTGAGTAATGCAGTCTTCAATGTATTGTTGAAAATATGTCTGGAAATAGAGAAATCTTTGACATAAGGAACAATGGGCATAAAAATAATAAGAAATTCCATTTTCATGAAATAAGATTTTATAAAAGTGAAGGGAGTAAACTTCCCTCCCCCTCAGTATGGAGGAGCAGATAAGAAGCTTATAACTAAAGATCTTGGAAAAAACATTACACAGCTTAGAGTGACAATCACAACCCAAAAAGTAATGTAGTTAAAAGACAACTGTTCAATGGGAAAAAAAACATATGTACATACATGTTTATGTATGAACATACTGGCCTAGGCTTTTAGACTTCATAAAGAGAGGCATTATCTCTTGAAAGCTTGTCGCTATTTTATGAATACGTTTGTCTAATAAAAAAGGTAATGATGCCTCTGCTGGATCATGGAGTATCCATGATGCATGATTGAAAGATATGATACTGGATAGCATTGTTTATGCCTAGTGACTCAAGCAGCCTGCTACTGATGGCCCAGAAAGGGGTGTGGTGTCAATTTAATTGTGTATCTGACAAAGTCTCCGGACCTCTTCTTGTTTTCTCCTTCCCACCCCTTACCATTAATAGATTAAAAAAACACCCTGGTGACCCAGCTGTCAAGAAGTGACGTAACAAAGATAAAATGTCTTCCTCTATTTATAAACAGAGCCCATCATTCATTTCTCAAAAACAGTTTTAGGCCCATGGCTTACACAGCTGCTAGTGTTGTTAGTTTTGCATACTTCACAAATATGTTATTTTATTCTTGAACTACAGTAGTCCTTTAACTGGATAATGTAATAGAAGCTCTTTCCAATAAAAATGAAAGTAATGATAATAGAAAATTAAAGCCTCTCAAAAACATTTTAAATATTTAACTCAGTTTCTATTGTTCATTTGTTCACCCCTAGAGGTATTCCATTTTTATTGTCTGCCCGTTTCATTGTCCTCCCTGCTAGGGTGGCAATCTGTGGCAGTGTTTATACGAGGGGGCTTGTAGCACTACTTTTGCTTCTGAACTTAGCAAATGGCAGATAAGGGGCTGTGCGAGTGAGTATGTATCTAACATGTGCATTGTGCCGAATCAGCGCAGTTCTGCCACCACCACAATTAAACAGAGCAATAACAGACTAAGAGGGAGGAAAATGAAACAGACAAAAGACCCTAAAGATGCAAAACTACTAGAGGCAAATAAGTGAACAACAAAAACAGAGTAAAAATATTTACTATGAAGCGCATTATTATTTATTTTATTTACATTAAAATTAAAAGAAAATTGAACAAGACTACAACCAAAGGGAATGAAATAATAATTTTACAGGAATACTTTTCTTTTGAAATATTACTGTGTAATAGCTGTGCTTAAAACTTATTGCGAAAACACTATTTTTGAAATACTTCAAACTTTACAGACTGGTGTTTCCTAAACTGTGTGAGTAAACTAACCTGAATATGTTTCTTTCTGCTCTCTGTATTTAGTGTTGTAGAGAAATTATGGGAGTCCTAGAATAGTTTTGTTGGTGTTGTAGGCCTTTAGGAGATAACGGGAAAAGTGATCAATTCTGTAGGAAGTATTTTGGTGCAGGGACCCATGATCATTGGTCTTAAAAAGAGTAGCTGATGTCCAAGGAAATGTGTGTAATCCATTATAAGACTTTTGGTGTCCTGGGAAGTAGCAATAATTCTATAGCCAAAAAAAGTTCCATATTTGATAAATACTATCATATGTCATTCGAAAGACTTCATATACCATATCAAGGATATTATGAAGCGGGAGTCTAAGAATGGTCATAATGTACATCACAAAACCTCAGACTAGGAAAAAGGATCTTAATATTTATAGCTTTAAAAGGAGAAGTGAAAAGGAGAATATTACGAACTATTCTAATTTGTTGAAACTGTGTCGTGATGCAGTTAGGGTGCTGGGGTATGTTAAAAAGAATTATATTTAATAGCTTTCCATAAGAGACTAAACTGCTAATGGCAGGGGTAAGATTTCCCCAGGAGGCTGGAAGCTTAAAATGTGTACTGCTGGCTCCTAAATATTTATCTGAAGTATAATGCATTCTATGAAGCGCCTCCTTCACAAACACAGCCTGTCTGGCTCCTAAGCGTTCAGTATTTGTGTCCACCCCAGACTAATGGGTATTCAAAATGTCTGCAATATTCTAAAACTTTAGTAACATTTGCAGCTATATAGTTTGCATGTCTCCAGGCCATTTTTATATTGCCTTTGGTATATTTTGTGAGCATAATTCTGTAGACTGTTATTCTGCCTTGAAGCTGAGCAAATATGTACATCTAAGTATGATTATTATTATTGCTCTTTATTGATAACATTATTTATACAGTCACAGCCTGTGTGTAGGTTTCCTGACTCATGTTACGCCATCATTTGCTATGCTCAAAAGCTGTTAAAATGGCAGGCATGTGTTGTAAAAGAGCTGTGATTAAAATGGTTTTGGATTAAAGAGTGAAAAGGCATTGTGGGTTAATTTAATTTCCACCGAGATTCCCATAATGCAGATTATGAGCAGGAAATACGTTTAATAATTATTTTTTTTATGCATGTAAATGTACACACAAAGTACATTTTTGTTATATATACACTATACACACACAAACACACATGCATAAAGTCAGAAAAAGTAATTACTAAATAAGTCATGTGTCTAGTCATTTAGTTGTACTAAGAAGTAAAATGAAATGTGCAATAAATTGCTTACCAAAAACTCTGGCAACAAAACCAAGAGGAAACTGAGATGCAAAAAGTGTTAGGAACCAAGGTGCTGCATAGAGGCTGGGGCTGATCTCATTTTCTTCAAGGTGGTTATACAGATCTCTGTGGTAGTCATGAAGAAGCCTGGAAAGCTGGTACATTTGAATCTGTAAGAACAAAAAAAAAAATGTTGTTAACGGTCTCCGTTTGTTTTAAGTAAAGTTTACTGCAGAGCTCTGCATTGTGATATTGCAGTGTGATGTGCACTTCTACTGACTAAAAAGGAAAGGAGATAAAACGATTTCTACTTAAAAGACCACTGTAGATAAGTAAAAAAAAAGTTTGTGAAGTATGCAACAAAATACCATCATCACAGGGTAACATCCTTTTTAAAGGAAAACTTAAAGGCGCTCATCCCCTGCGAGCCTCGCATAGCGAGGCGAGTTGTTAAGGAACTAAAAAACTTGTAGCACTTGGGCGATGAACGTCGAAGGCATTTATTGCTTGCGAGCCTCGCAAAGCAAAGCAAGCAGTGGAGGCAATGAAACATGCAGAACTTAGCCACAACAGAGCCTCGCGAAGCAAAGCAAGCCGATCACACATTGAGACAAGCGGGACTTAGCCTCCAAACACTTAGGAAAAGCGGGATCACCTTAGGCTGCAAGCAGCTGACGAATGCGAGACTTAGAAAAAAATATATGAGATGCGGGACTTACGAGACAGGAAAAATACGAAGTTAACGGCCGAGCCGCACAATATCAAAAAACACGAAAAGCACATAAAATACAAAAAAAAATCACAACATCATACACAGCACGGGGGAACAACCAAAACGTCTGGGAGTGAGGTGGAACGCAAAAATAAAAATGGCGGCCAAACAAAATGAAAACAAGGCTACACGACCCTGGACCGTGCAAAACACAGCCAACCGAGTCCACCTTCACCCAGGAATGTACAAGGTACAAAATACACTATTACAAAGGACGGCAAATACTCGCGAACCGCATAGCGCATAGACAAACGATGCAATTTTACAACCCTAACTTGCAACTAACAACATTACGCATCTAAAGGAGCGCTTTACACAAATAAACCAACCAGCCTATTTCTAATGCACAGTTGGGATATTCATAACACTATCTCCTCAGGCCAGCAACAGTTCCACTGGACATTATATGCTGCAGGACAATAAAAAGAGAGATTACCTCTTCAGGCTATTGATTGTTACATATATTAATTAGAAAAAGGTAAACTATATTAATTTATTTTCAATTAATTCATTAAATAGTATTTAAAAAAATATAGAGAGGAGCCAAAGGACACGCGAGGAGAGGCTCGCAATGAGCCACAAATGTGCTCAGCGCGAGGCTCACAATGAGCGCCAAAGGTCCTTAGAGTATAAAAAGCTTAACATTGTGTGCCAAACAGCATTGCCATGGCTTCAAATGTTATTGACCGTAATTTTTTGACGGGCAAGTCGCTAGTAATAATAATAATAAATAAGCTAGGTATAAATAATTGTCTATAAGCCTTGTAGAATGACAATGCTGAGTTGGGTGCTCCATAACGCAATTATAGAATATATTGCTTCAAAAAGGTATAGCAAGGGCACTTTTAGATCACGTTTAAAATAACACTTTTTTTTAAGTTAGTTTGCTACTAGCTTCTAATTTTTAGAGAAGACTGAGCAATAACAGCATGGAAAACATATTCCCTTCAAATAAAGTAACCTGTAAAGTACATTTTCTTTGCAAACTGACTTTATCAAAATGCTACATTTTGGTAACTATAGTTCAGTTTTCTCTGTGGAAATCATATATAAAGAAAGTCTTCAGAATTGTGATAGTTGGGGGTTCTCAACACTTTACTTACCTGTAGTGAGATCATATCAGGTCTGTACTGCTTACGGAAACCGAGGTCATACATGAGAAACTTGAGCATTTCAAAGGCTTGTTGTTCACTCATGTGTAAGAGAAGTACCCCAGCTACAAAACTTATTCCTTGGCAGTAGCCTACTTCCTTATCTAACAAGGAATACGCCTTGAGAAGATTGTACAAGGACAACTGCCCTGCTCCCAGCTGTGCCGAGAAGTAACGATGAGTTGGAAAGGTCCTCCCTGGCAAAAATCATAAAAAGATATTCTTAAACAATATTTTATATGCTTCTTGTATTCATTATATTTCAGATTTTTAAGCATAAAATACTTTTCTTAAGGTTCATGCAAGTTTTTCTTTAGATGGTTATGGTTTTCTCAAGGATAATATTCTGCTAAACAAACAAACTGCATTATAATGAAGAATATGAATGTACTATTGAAAAGATGAACAAATTACATTTTCACACTTTATTATTTTAAAGATTTAGTTGCAACAAAGTGTTACTGTGTTATGGTTAGCATACCTAGATCTACAAGGATAGCGTGTTGCTGAGATGTAAGCTGCTTCAAAAGTTCATTATAGGACACATCTGATGGCTGCTGCTTGCAAGGAAGACGGTGCCGTAGACGATATTGTACAGAAAGGAACTGCCAGATCTCTCCACGCTTCCCTTTAGGTACGCCTAGGAAGAGCAAGGAAATCTTTATACTCAAACAACAAATTTTAAAAAAATAAAAAAATAAAGGTTTTAATGGCAGTATTGATACAATTTTAATGTACATGGTGATTACAATTACTCCCTACCTTATCCAGTAAATTATTATATGGCAGTATTTGATACCCTGGAATAAATATAAAATTTTTGCTGATTTACTGATTAATGCAAATAATAATACAGCGAACCCTTGGTATTTGTCTACCTCAAAACTGGTCGAATTTGGCATTCAATGCATTTTTACAGGAAAAATGCCCTGCCCTGCCTGTATGAGTCAATTTATATTACTCCATATGGGAAAACTTTGGTAATCGACATTTTTGCCATTCGTCGTGCCTTCTGGAACCAATTAACGAGTACCAAGGGTTGATAGAACATCCCCGATAAGTACACAAACAGTATGTGCAGGGATTAAGAATAATTATTGGCAATTATAAAATACATACAAATGTATACAGAAATATAGAAAACATCTAAAAATATTAATATTTTGGTTTCCCAAATCAGAACTATTCTCTTATATAGTAGGAATGAAATGTTTGTTGCTGTAGAAACATAAAGATGTGGAAATATATATATTGAATCTAGATATGAACCAATCGACCTATTCAACACAATTTTACTAGCATGTAGAGCTGTTTGTCAATTGATAATATAGCTACATATTGAATATTTCCTGCAAGCATGTTAAATTCACTGAATATATTTGTTGAAATGAGAAAGGTGTTGACTTCACCTTCTTTGAGTGTTGCATAAATTTCTTCCATATCAAAACGAAGTTTGGTTCTGCAGTTTAATTTCTTATCCCAGAGATTCACAACGTCTTTATTACATGCCCCAACTTCATTATAGTCCAGTTTCTCTTTCCTGAATTGGAGCTCATCTCGGCTCGCTAAAACAACATAGCAAAAACACAAACAAATATTTCAACATTCACTGAAATACAATCACTTAATCAGTATGGCACATCACATGCACATTATGTCAGATTAGCAAAACATGGGTGGTTTGTCTGTGGCACTAGATGTACTAAGCAATCACAGACTGTGTCTCAGCAGCATTTTAATATTAAAAACAGGGAGCCCTCCATGCCTTTTAAAGGTACTATGAGAATGGAAAACTAGCTACATTCTGTACTACCTATTTATTTCAAAGTAAATCATTGTTGATAAAAAAAATTGTGTGCTGTGTTATTATGCATATTTGTTTCTCTTGACTGTTAATCAGGGGCTTTGATGTGCTTTAGTGGCACATTGTTTTGGCAATAAATAACAAAAAAACACACCCCAGCCACTTATTATACTATTAATCCCCACATTAATCAAACTCAATACACCACAAATTAGCACATGAAGCCACACAAACAATGCTGGATGACTCTGAAATTATTTATTGTAGAGAGAAAAAAAAAAACATTCTAAATGCTGAGCTATACGTGATCTATATAACCTTACCTTCTGAAAAAAAGAAGTAGAAAAGTAGAACTGAACTTTCCTCGATGGCACAAAACAATAAGAAACATTATATTAATTGCACAGGAAAATATTTTGTTTCATGATTTACTTATCAGCTTATACAGTGGAAAATTATGAATACACTAAACATTACATGGATATTACATAGAATGGATAAATCTGTGCAACACCTCATATTACACACTTATCCATCTAAATTTAAACAAAGTAGATGAATTCCATCTAAAAGCTGTAAAAAAACTGTAGTCATATAAAAAAAATTGCCCTCAAAATGTAACTATCCAAATAACAAAAGATTCAATTAAATTGTAACACAAAACATAGTATATTCAGATAAAAAATATTATGATGTTAACTACGAAATACTAATTTCAAGGGAATTAATTGAAATTTGAGAAATTCAAGACATGCTAAAAGATTACCATGTTCATTAACTAGTCCAAAGATCTCTTGATTTCTATCATTTGGCATGTCACCAGAGGTGGATCACAGTATCTAAAGCTAGTGTGTGATGCTGTAATCTTAGTTTTCTAAACTTATAATAATTATTTTTTTTTCATTTAAATGAGCTTATTTAAATGCAAGATCAAAGTTGTGGGGGTTTTGTTTCACATTAAAAATAATTTAGCTTCTTAATCTTGTATTTCAACTTGGGTCTTGTAGTAAAGTCTTAGTTTTTGTAGATAATTACACAGGTATTTACATCCATGCACTGGAATCATTCATTGACTAACCTTCAAGCTTGAGATTCTCCTTTTCCATTCTTATTAATAATATTTGCTGATGTATTGCTTTCCTCCATAGTCTCTGCAGGTCTTCAGATGTGCGCTTGCCGTCTTCACTAACTGGAGCATTTTCATCCTGAAGAAGAGACGCTAAGGGGTCTTCCTCCATCGCAGGGGGAAGAGGTGATAATGGCAGCAAATCATTCCCATCCAAATTGTCTGAAAAAAACACAATATATCCTGCATTATTTCCAATGCTGGGCACAAGTACCTACAAGATGGGATACATATTATTTTTCTCACATCTGATGTTTTGCTCCTTCATCGCTCATGAATAACGCCTATACTGTGTGACTGAAGCTGACTTCCTTCTTTTTATGTTTCCAGTATAAACATGTTTACACTTCTTGTTTTCAGTGACTTACATATAGAGTTATTTTCTCATTCCCTGTACATTTTTGGTAAAAAATTTATTTAAAATGAAACTGAAATAATACATTGTCAACAAGTAACACGAAGGCTTATTGTTCATGTATATAAATACTATGAAATGACCATGCATCATTTAATTCATTTAGCTACACTTTCAAATGGCAAAGAGAGATCTTGATTATATTAGAAAAATAACACCATCCTTGGAACAGTATTTCATCTTGTTACGAATTTATAGTTTTTTTGATTACGTTTGGTATTCACTGCTTTTTCACACCCTTTTCCCTTCTCTTATTCCCTGTTGCGATGTGGGTAACTACTATGTAGGTAACTAGTTCCACAATATTTTAATCCACTAGTTGTTGAACACACAAGTCCCAAACCAGACCTATCTCCAAGTGATACTTATTCAGGGTCATCCAGCCTTGTTTTCCGGTGAAGGATTATTTATCATCTTCTCTACATCAACAAAGTGCTTGTGGTATTTGGATTGCAATACCTCCCTCCTTCTATGCAGCATTTATATACCTCATATTAGTGAGGATCTAAAATGTGAGTGTGATACTTACTGCATTATATATATTGTCTAAATAAACTTTCCAGAAAAAAACTATACTATCAAGATCTCTTTGCGCTTCTTTCCCCCCAAACCCTCTTCTTATTTTCTCAACCACTGATGACTAGCGATCTGTAAAAGATGCTGCAAGAGACCGTAGCATCCTCCTCTTGAAATTTGGTTGGAATACTTCTATTGACATATTCACAACACTCGCAGTCTCAAGTATAAGAGGTGAAAGATATAGAAGTCTGTGTATTACCTATTGATCTATTGCACCCCTCAGACTCTGCAATATATGGATACTCTACTATTAGCAGATTGGCTGTGTGATAGTCACATTTATATTTTCTGTGGATTTTCAGGACATAAGAGATCTACTATTTACATATTGGGCTGGCAGTATTTGGTTCCTTGGATTTCCTATTATGTTTTGATTGTTCAGATTTTAACATTTTCTTCTTATTTATCATTTATTATTTACTATTTCACATTGTGTTTAGCACACTTGAGCATAACAGATCATATACTTTTTTAGTTGGCTAAGAAGTATTTGTTCTGTTAGAAACACACTCATCCTTGCTTCTGTCTCCTGCACCCCCTGCCATTTACTTTGACTGTATCACACTCCCTACCTTTGGTGGATGTGCTAACTCTTTTTATATTTTTATACCTGTATTTATATTATAACCCATCTCTTAAAATAGTTTGGCAACATGTTTTGTGCACTACTTCTGACTGGGTGAAAACAACAATAACAAGATGTTCAGTGGCAGTTAAATGAAACATTAAGGAGGATTACAATTTCTCACGTACTATAAAAGACAGATATGCATGACGTAACTTACAGCAATACATTTTTAGCAGAAAATCGGCATATAACTGGATGCCATAATACTTCCTATTTTACCATTTTTTTCCTTGGGTAACACTGGAAGTTTAGAATGACTATATATGGGCTGGCCTGGTCAGACTACATATTCCTCATTTTAAAATCCACTGGAGGAATTATTTTGAGGAAGTACAATTCCAGCACACAATAATACCATTCTAATGACAAACAATGTGACACGTCTCATTATGACTTATTTTGGGAATACCTACAATTCTAAATGTTAACAGCACGTAAGGGTCACTTGTGTGACTTTCAAAGTAATAAACAATGGAGGTTCTACTTATAATTAAAAAATACAAGACCTTTATAAACTAAATGTGATTTAAAAAAAGCATTTTCTTACAGTAAAATTAAATTGAAGTCTGCATTTTAACTGTCAATCAACCTTGTTGATTCACCAACCAAGATAAGTTTGAAATCTTTTTCTGCTGGGTGATTGTATCCAACCTTTGGGGATCTTTCTGATTTTTTAAATATCATATGTCTTTACAATAAAAACAGTGCATCCAGATTCCTGGTAGGAAATAGTAATGGCAATTTTCAACCGTCCGAATTAGATATCAGACTGCATTTGATGGGTGGAACAAAAAAGCTGATTGACATGTAAAAACTACAAACTTCAATGTAACTTTACTGTAAGAAAACATAACTTATAAAATAACATTTAATTCATAAGTACTTATTTTCTATAGTTTTAAATGATATCAACTTTGGAAAATATGCTGTGTCCCTTTAATCATAATTTATTTTTTACATGGCCTTACAATTACATCTGTTTTCTTTAGTTATATGATGACTTCCTCTACATATTGTGATGGTTTTCATTAGCTTTTTACTGTTGAATAGGAAGCATCTAAACAAAAGGCTCAATGTCTGCACATTCTGTCCAGGTTAAAAGGAAAGATAGCCTTCACTCAATTACTTCAGCAAGTTACATACAACATAATGCTGACTTAGGCCCACATTCAACAGAGCTTTCGGGAGATCCAGAAGCCTGTAAGTGAGGTTGCAAGATAATTTGCTATTCAATTGGTGTTTTTTTTGCGATCGGCTACCGAGTTATAGCCTTAAAAAAATGTTGATGGTTAAACTCGTAACTTACAGCCTCCAGAGGCCTTTGATCTTTCACTTTCGCAAGGTTAAAATCGCAAATCGTTATTCAATTGCTCAATTTCCCCAAGCCCGCAAATGTTTTCACACGCGTAAACGGCAAAAGAAGGAGAAAATCCCACGAGTGCTAGAGAGGACCTGCAAGGGGTTTAAACACCTATTTGTAGCACTGTAAATGCAAATAAAAAATCAATACTGCACTGTAAATAACGGGGAGAGTGATGAAAGACATTAGAATTAATTGCACAACAGCCTCAAGCCCTCAAATCTGCAGTAAATTAAATGTATTTTTAGGTTTCATTTTGGGCTAAATCGATCTCAGGTATCAATAAGTAAATACATATCAGGCTACCCATATGGACTAAAACAGTATTGACATTCAATTTCATAATTCTTTATTTTGAGCGTTAGCGAGTCTGATCACATATCGGACCCCAAACCTAATTGATTGACATGTAACCTCCATGGTTTATTGCCATAATAATGACAGTCTCATTTTCTATTGGCCGATTTGAAATGGGAGGTTTACGGGCTTAATTGATCATGTTCCCGCCCTGAACTGCTACGACCCAGTGCATGGTTTACAGTTTCGGCTTTGGGACAGTAACTTGCAACCTTGAGCAATTTGAATAACATCGCAATTGGAGACAAACGGGAGCCCGCAACACACTCACAGACATTCGGCTGTCTGGGATCGAGTTGCGAGACTTGGAATTGAAAATGGCCCTTACTCTGTATGTTGATTAACAGAAGTACATTTTGGGGACAAGATCATCTTCATTTGAAACAGTACGCAGACACAAAATGATAATAAATATGTTTTTACAGAAATCAGTCATGTGATGCCATTACAGAATTAACAGATGTGCCCATGCTTGTGAGCAGGCTGGGGATACAGCTGCCAAAGCAGAAAACACTGTGCTTGGCACATCGCCATGCTTAATGACAACAACTTGGGAATATTTTCAGCAGATGACAACAAGCCAGTATGAACAATGAACAAAATATGTTCAAAGGGACACAGCAAGAATATTTTCTTTGTTACATCAGGTAGAGTATTTTGAGAGTATTTGATAAATAAATGAACCTATTGTCTATATGTATTGATTTTTAATAATGTTTTTTAATAATTAGTTTACATAATGATTCAAATAATTATTTTAAAATTAACAGTTACCTTGTATTATGAAATATTTTATTATATAACTTAAAGAACATATTTCTGGTTTTAAAACAATAAAGAAAAAAATAATTTTTGTGAGGATTTGAACTTAAAACTGCACTCTGTAGTGCTACAGGACCTAACTACTGTGCTATCTGACTCTGACTAGCTGCTAGAATATAATCAAGTCGTTACAATTCACTTAGCCACTGCCTGATTCAAAGCATCTACACCTGATTCTAGTTAATATTCATTGCATCCAGGGCAGTGCAGAGCTCATTACTCATTTAGGCACCGGCAACACACTGAAATAACCTGACTTCTATTGATCATAACCCCATGAATTCAACATCAATTTTAACAAATAAAACACCTTTTCCTCATGCTTTTTCACCCTCTAACTAAAGGCCACTGTTGTGGTACTTTAATATTTTTTTCATTAAAAAAAATACATTTTGTAATATGTAAAACATATTTTTTTAAATGCTTGAAAAAAAACTGTTGTGCTCCATGTCCCTTTTAATATTTTCAAAAGCGACTGGACATTGAAGTATAGCATTTCTAACATTCTCTGTTAATCATATCCAGTAATAACAAAGATAAAGAATCCTAGAAATCCACTTTTGCCTATACTTACACACCTAGGGCCTCATTCTATTAGCGGCCGCAGCCGCTGCGGGGCCGCAAGGACCGGCCGCAAGCTATTCGGCTATTCTATTCCCCTCCGGCCGGGGATTCCAGCAGGCTTGCGGCCGGTGCCTTGCTATCTCTTGCGGCCGCTCGCGCCGGAGGAAATCCTTTGATCTTAAACGGCCGCAAGGAAATCGGCCGTAAGAAATTCCTATTTGCAATTCAATTGCTCCGGGAACCCTCTCTGCAAGGCTAAAAGCGAGCCGCAGCTTACTTGCAGGAAAGAGGTCCCGCTAGCACCAATTAAGCACATAAAATAGCCCAAATAAAGCCATCCTGCACTTTGCAGAGTCTATAAAGTGATATTCGGTGTCAGCAAAAATAGCACATAATTACCCTATACTCAAATCCGTAAAATATATTTTTTTTAATATCCGTAAAATATCCATGTAAAAAGTCCAGAGGGCTTGGAGCACCTCAGACCCGCCCACGCCGCAGCCGGCAAATAAACAGTTAATTTGAACTCGGGTTTGGGCTGATGTGCAAGCTTGAGAGTGGGTTACTTTTAATCCTCATGTCCCCCAATATGATCCCTAGCATTTACAGAGCTGTACAGTGCAGGCTTGAATTTATTTTTGCGTTTTTAGATTTCTAAGAGGAGATCCTTGCGGGGCCGTATAATAGAATCGCGAGTTAACTGAACCCCCGCAAGGAATCGCAGCCTTATGGCTGATTTACGGCCGGTAATAGAATGAGGCCCCTAGTGAACAGCAATGTAATGTGCATGGGAAAATTGCCTTTATAACCCTTTTTGCACCTATTTTGTTTAAGTTACACACCCTGGGGTAAACACAGTGACTAAAGCCCTCATTCAATTGCGATTTTGCAAATTGAATACGGCTCTAAATAAGCACATAATATATATTTTTTAAGAAGTTTTTAGTTAGTGAAAACCGTGCTTTTGGATAGATGATTAATAACTAAAAACTTCTTTAAAAAATATATGTGATGTGCTTATTTAGACCCCTATTCAATTGGAAACATTGCAATTGAATGATGATTGAATACATGAGCATGTAAGATAACAATTGCTATTAAGTGCAAGATCAATACATTGTACGTTTTTGTCACATATGGCCAGACCCATATAATGTACAGCACTTCAACTTTAGAGTTGGTGGTCAATGTATTGCTTCTGGGATATTCCCATTACCTTTGTTAGTCTCAAACAAAATTATTTGTTATTTATATGTGCAATCATAAAAGAAGCCCCAACAAATAAAGAAAAATAAATAAATGAAAGCTTTCTGATTTTCAAATCACTACTTTTTCATTGCAAAAACTTTGTACAATTTGGTATTTTGATGTCACCTTAAGTGTCCAAAATCATCATTATGGTACTTTTAAAAGCAGCAGTAAAAAGCCAGAGTGACACATTACTTCATTATATATTCAAAGTCACTTACAATATATCAGCATGCCCTGTAGGTAAAAAGGAAAAGTACACTATAAAGAGAGATATGTAGGGAAATAGAGAGGTAAGTAGATAAGCGATATAAAGAAAGATAAAAATCAATAATATAATATACGAGGATAGTAGGAATACTCATGACAGAAAATAAGACATATTATAGGCAAATACGATAACAGGTTCCAAGATAAATTAAATATCATTGGGAGGCATAAGAAAAATCAAAACTGGTATTGGGCACCACTGTTACAGTTACATAATTTTAAATGCTCTATCAAAAAACAATCTAGAACATATTACTTAGTTATACATATGCAATGACCATGGGGGTACTTCATGAGTCAAGTGATGGAAACTGCACTAATTGATTTGTTAGATCATCCATGTGATAAACAAAATGCAAAAAATTGATATCATATTATACAGGCATCAAAAATTAACAACAGTAAGTGAATAACATACATAGAGCCAGATTCAGTTGAGCAATTGTAAGTTACTGGAGCCCGTAATTGAGGTCGTAAGTTAATTTGCTATTCAGTTGGCTTCTTTTTGCGGGCTCCAAGCAGTTTACAGGTGATGGCTTTGAAAACTCTGCGGTTGTTAAACCCAGAACTTACAACCTCCCGAAGCCTTTGATCTTTCACGTCCGCAAGAGTTCCGAGAGCTAAAATGGCAAATCGCTATTCAATTGCTACAATTCCCCAAACACGCAAATGTTTTCACACCCGTAAACGGTAAATGTTGGAGAAAATCCTACAAATACTAGAGACGACCCGCAAGGGGGTTTAACCCCTATCCGTAGCACTGTAAATGCAAATATAAAATCAATACTGCACTGTAAATGACAGGGAAAGCGATGATAGACATTAGAATTAATTGCACAACAGTCTCAAGCTCGCAAATCGGCACTTACATTTTATTTATTTTTTATGTGTCAGGGTTATATGGATCTCGGGAATCAATGAGTTAATACATATCAGGCCACCCACATGGACAAGAACAGTATTGGCATTCATTTTTATTCTTTTGTATTTTGCGTTTTTTCGAGTCCGATAGCATATCAGACCCCCAAACGCAAATTTATTGACAAGTAACCTCCATGCTTTACTGCCGTAATAATCGTGGTCTCTTTTTCTATTGGCTGTTTTGAAATGGGTAGTTAAGGACTTGCTTAATTGATCATGTTCCCGCCCTGAACTGCTACGTATGAGTGCATAGTTTATGGTTTTGGCGTTCAGCCTGTAACTTGCGGGCTTGTTCAATTGAATAGCTCGGGAATTGTAGCAGAGTTCAAGCCTGCAGAGCTACGGCCTGTATAACACGAGATACGGGCATCTAATTGAATCAGGATCATGGTCTGTATAACAGCAACCGTTCCACAAGGATACTCAAACATGTAATGCACCTACCGTCTTACTTTCCTTCACAAATTAAATAACCTACTCATCACATTAAGTATTTTGCTTCTATGAACCTGGAAGGAAGCCCTTCATAGATATGTATTATAATTTGGGAAAATAATTAGGAGGCAGAAGAACCATTTCCCAAATATATATATAGTTGTCGTACTGCGAGTTGTCGTCATGCTTTGCAAGCCTCGCCAAGTGAGGCAAGCCGTCGAACACGAGCCTTGCGAAGCAATGCGAGCGGTTGAGGCACACAGGAATTAGGCTGTAATGAGCGTCAAAGGGAGGCAAGTAGTTAAGGCATGCCGGACTTAGGCCGCAATGCAGGGGTGAACACACGAGACTTAGCTGACGCTCATCCCGAAACACGCTGGTCTTAGCTGCAATGAGGCCTCATGACGAGGCACCTTGACTTTGCAAAAGACGAAAAATGACTTAGGACCCGAAGCACGTAGATGGATTGCAGGGCTCGCAAAACTAAGATGCCTGTGAGTAAGGTTGCTAGTTAATTTGAGGCATATTTTGTCTTTTTTAACGATCGAAAATCGTCGAAGCAGGGAAAAAAATGGCAGCCGATGAAACAGGATGAAAACGAGGCTAAGCAAGACCAGGCAGGCAGAACTTAGAAAATACACGACGGTGAAGACAGTAACACACACGAACAATGCAAATGGTGCTCTGAGGAGCAAAAGCCTCATATTGTGTGACAAACAGCATTGTCAGCCTTACAATTTTATTCCCGTCAGTTTTGACTGGCAATTTCCTAGTCACATATAAGTGTTGTCACCCACTTTTTTGTCTGTCACGTCATGTTAAACGAGGCTCGCACAACTTAGGCAATGAGCACCAAAGGCGCTCATTGTGGCCCACGATAAAATTAATCACCAACAGGATCAAAATTAGCGCCAAAGGAGCTTGTTGCAACGGCCGCAATGAGAGTCAAAGGCCGTAGGCCTTTAATAGCTCATCGCGAGGCACGCAACACTTAACACATCAACAGGATCACAATGAGCGCCGAGGCTTGCACGACTTTGCTGCAATGAGCGCCGTAGGCCAGCACGACTTTGGGAAATAAATGGTGGCCTTTCAGGGTCCCTCTAAGGGGCATCTGTCCCGTCAGGGTTGTTATTTGGCAGAGAACGCTCCACCAATGGAGGATGGAAACAGACTGCAGGCGCCCATGGTGCTGGCCGCGATCACCGCCGAAGCGTGTAGCACTTTGGCGCTGATCGCAAGACTTTGACAAACTTACGGCCAAAATTTTTTCACACACGTAAAATCGGAAAACCAACAGAAAATGACAATTAATAAAAAAAAATTAAAAACTTACAACCTCACACACAGCACAGGGGGAGAGGCACGGAGCCTGTGAGTGAGGTTGCAAGCTAATTTGAGGCTTAATAGCTGTTTTTTGGCGATCGAAAGTCGCCTAAGCAAAGAAAAAAATTGCAGCCGTAAAGACGTAACTGTTTCAAAAAAGGCTCAAAACTTACACGATCAACGCAAAGCACTCAAGACTTTGAAAATAAGAACCAACAGCGCTCATCACAATCAACACAAGATTTAGACAGAGCGCAGAGAGGGCGGTACGGTGGAAACAGACACAGTGGTGAGAGAGGGGGCAAAAAAGACACAGAAAAGGGAAATAAGGCAAAAAAAAAAGGGCAGTGAGAGGGGGGGCACATGGAAGGGAGAGGGCGAAACATACACAGGGGTCAGAGAGTGGGGAGAGGATTGCAAGGAGCGCAGAGGCACAAAAGTGGCGGGTTAGACAACGTCTGCAATGAGTGCTTATTGCATGGCTCGCGTGAGCGCCGAAGACGCTCATCGCAAGGGCTGTAAAGTAGAGGGGAGGAGAGGTTCACAATGAGTGCCGAAGGTGCTCATTGCGAGCCATGAAAGTGGGGCTCACGATGAGCGCCGAAAGCACTCATCGCCAGGCCCATAAAGTAGGCGGTGGGAGAGGCTCGAAATGAGCACCAAAGGTGCTCATCGAGAGGCCCACAACTTAGAGGGGGGAGAGCCTTGCATTGTGTGGCAAACAGCCACAATTTCAAATTGTATTGCCGTCATTTTTGACAGGCAAATCGCTTGTATATATATACTTCCTTAATTTTTTTCTAGATGAGCCAATTTAACAAATCTGTTTTGGAGCCATTGAGAGTAAAACAAATACCCAATTAAGAATTCTACTCATGTAACTGTGCATTTGTGGTTTACAGATATGTTAGACTGTTGGGAAATAAAATGGTGTTAAAATTGTTTCTTATCAAATGCTTCTACATTACAGGCATTACAAGTATTCTGTGCTCTCCTCTTATATACAAACCTGTTTGCTGCATATCTGAGGGAGATTTGGTCATTGGTGAAGCTACCCTGAGGAAGATACGTTGCCTCCACGATATTCGGCGAGGGGCTACAATTGTCCCACCAGCGTTCAAGGAGTCATTACTGCATGTAGAGTAGGTTCTTCTCCTTCCTTCCCACTCACTGCTAAGATATTTCAAAAATAAATTATTAACATTTATTCACTGTTCTACTTATACTCACAAACAGGTTTTTGATTTTCAAATTACTTTCATTTAGAGGAATAATACAATTAAGAAGCATGCTTTAAGTGTATTGAACTTTATACTATACCTTTTTGAAGGCGTGTGATATATATCTTCCATGTATGCTAAACGAGTGCACAGTGTTTATTGACGTTTAAAAGCAACAATAACATCAGAGTAATTAAGTGTAAAGCTGCATAAGCTGAAAAGCACGTAGCACTTTTTAACATACAGGCAATTCCATATGATATTTACTTTATTTCTTTATAATCTTTTTATTGTCCAGCAATGCAGGCTGTGTTGGGTTAGGCTTTGAAATTAATGACCTTGATGTACATTAGATAGGTAACAATTTCTCAGCACGAGCGCACATACCTGTCTGAATTTCTTCCCTTTCATACAGTCAAAATCGAATAAAAGAATGTGTATTCAGAACCTTTGAAAACTGGTTAGTGATACAAAGAGACCATATTAATGGCCACCATAATACTTCAACAATATGGAAGATTGAGTACTTAACATAAGTAAAAACCCAAGAACAAAATCGCTTTTTTCCTCACTCTCATCTTTTTCAAATTCCTTGTTGTCTGTGGCAGGATGTGATTAGATCCCTGGCTTTTTCTAAATCGATTTTTAATCAATAAATGTGTGACTGTCATTTCGGTTTTAAAATTCAAAATGCTATTGTTATTGCCAAATGATGATAGCCATCTTGGATTATTGTTGTTGATGTTCACTCGTGTCCCACTCCCACAGCACACCAAGCACATCTGTCAGTCACTGCCCCTCTACGCTCTCTTAAGCTCATGTTTATCGTTTTATTTGCCTCATCTAGGTGACAATATTCAAACTTGTCACACTTCTTTCCTGATCTTGTACCATTTTGTTGTTTAAAGTTAAATTCTGATCCACATACATATTGTTCAGGAGGTGGATGAGATGATCTGGTACTCCCATCTCATTAAGAACTTGCCACATTTTGTTGTGATCCACACGGTCAAAGGGTTTAGAATAGTCTATGAAGCAGAAGTAAATGTTTTTTTTTTCTGGAACTCTCTTGTTTCTCTATTATCCAGCAGACATTGACAATTTAATCTCTTCTGCCTCTGCAAAACCTGGCTTGCACATCTGGTTGTTCCCGGTGCCGGAGCCAATCTTGCAGGATCTTAAGTAATACCTTGCTTGAATGTGAAAATAGTGCAATTGTTAGATAATTGGAGCACTGCCTTTTTTGAGATTGGGATATGGACTAACCTTTACAAGGCTATTGGCCACTGTTGAGTTTTCCTGCTTCTTAGTACCCATCTCACTTCACTCTCCAAGATGGATTAGTCAAGAGTGATTTTTATCACCTTCCGCCAACAACAAAAATGCTACATAGAACACTGGCGCAATAGTAATAAAATGATTAAAACTGAATAAACAAGTTGTGCAAATGTATTTAGGTTCTAGCTATGCAACAATATAATGCTGTTCTATCGTTAATCAGTAGATAGAGAAAAAAAATAACTGGTCCACCAAGACCATCAGCAAGGTTTAGGTAATACTTGGGAAAAAACAGTTTGGAAACTATTGTACTAGCAGGGGAAACCCGAGCTCTTTGCCAATGTTAATGGCCACTGTAGTCCAAAATTCCTACACTGCATCTTAAAGAGAATATTTGATACATTACAGATGTTTTTTTCCTCATGGGCTTAAATCAACATTATCTTACCAGTGCATTAAGAGAGAGTGTACATTACATTACATTAACACACTGGAAATAAAGTAAAATATGTTGCTCTTCAGACACCCATAACGCTCATTGCCCTAAGGATTCCTGTAACATATCTGGCCAGAGAAGGAGAAAACAATTCCACACTGTCTATGTTTAATGTACTTTTTCTATACCACAGTTTCATTATTTCTCATTTTAAAAAAAATGTTGTAATGTTTAAAAAAATTATTTTTTAAATGCATTCCAGACATTTCTGAAATATAGTGGCCATTTAACTCTCCAGGTATGATGTCTAAACCACACAGTTGAACAAGCATCACATGGATATACAGATGCTGTTACCTGTGAGATGTGATCACTTCATTTACTACTTCAATAAAAAAAAATCTCTCTTGCACTTTCTGTAGTTAGGGTGGTAAGTAACACTTACATAAAAATATCAATCACTTTTTCTCATATTTTGTTACATCCTCTTGTGCTAGGCAAATACATTTTATTTTTAAATTAAAACATGCACGGGTAAAAATAAAAAAGTTGACTGGCATATGTCAGTCATCCATCGGCTTACCTTTGACATACTAAAACAATACTTATTTTAGTCAATGGTAGCTCCCAGAAAGCAATAATCATATATTATCATTACTAAATTAAGGTTATTTTTTACTTTAAAAAAAAAAAATAGTGTATGTTATCTAGATCTTCAAAAGTACATGCTAAAAATATAGGTCTATGGTGTCCCTCAAATGGATTCTTTAGGCACAACATTTTGCTTTATATAAAATGTTTTAACTAACTTATTTAACATTTATTTTACCTTTTCTTAGCAGCATAGACTAGAACATGAGAGACAGGCCACAATTTATTCTAGGATTCTTTTTACTGTCAACAGTGCTAAAATAAGACATTTAATAAATGAAAACATATTGAGAATTACAAAAGACAATCCTAAACAACCATGACATGTCAATCTGCCTGCAAGTTAGTGACATTTTACATAATCTGTATAAAGCGGCAAGAGTTCTTGAAGAAATAAGAAATCAAGAAAACTTTTTGGATAATTAATTAAAAGAAATGTTGTCTAAGCCATTTGCAAATCCTCAGTGGTAAATTCATACAATGAAAACATACTTTACTGTCAGCAATAGGGACGTGAGAATGTGATAATAAATCTCCTTGTGCAGCATGTATGGTATGCCATACTACAGGATCACTGCACTCCCATGTTCAATGTATTCTCAACGTCTCCATCTTGGCAGCAAAGTGACACATTACTTAAATGATGTGCTCGGTTAGCTTGGAAACGAAAGGTTTAATTACATCCCTCCCATTCTCCTTTGCAATAGATTGTTTTACTTGGGATGGAGGATGATGAGCAAACATTGTGGCATGTGCACTATCAGAGTCACAAATCCTTTGTATTTCTTTTTAAATAAAATCCAACTAATAGTGAAGTTGCAATTTGACCTGTTGATGAGCCTCTTTTGATCCACCCAAGCACAGACTGATATCTCTTTCTTAGTATTTGCCAACAACAGATCATTTATCTCTGTGGCTCTGGTTACATTATTTACAGTGGATAGATGAAATTATATATATATATATATATATATATATATATATATATATATATATATATATATATATATATAATATATATATTTCGATCATTGAGCTCATTCACTGAACAAAAGCACAATTGCAACCAACTATTTCTTTGCACTTTTTTTGCACTTTTTTATTGGGACTTCCTCTTCTCTTACAGAATACAGACATAATAGATTTGAAAATGGCAGTGAGCACAGTGGGTATTAATGTGGGTGGTCAACTAGCAAATGTTATTTTGAGAGACATCTTAATGATTGCTGGTCATCATATAACAGCAGTAATGCATCATGTTTGTTTCAGTAATACTGATGGCACATTACAAACATTAAGACAGCATGGTCACTACATATGACCAGGAGAGGGGCAGTATAATGGTAGAGTGATCACTGCTCAAGAAGAGGAGAGGTAAAGTGGTCACTACTCAAGGAGAGGTAGAGTGATCACTGCTCAGGGTGAGGAGAGGTAGAGTGGTCACTGCTCAGGGAGAGGAGTGGTAGAGTGATCACTGCTCAGGGTGAGCAGAGGTAGAGTGATCACTGCTCAGGGAGAGGAGAGGTAGAGTGATCACTACTCAAGGAGAGGAGAGGTAGAGTGATCACTGCTCAGGGAGAGGAGAGGTAGAGTGATGACTGCTCGGGGAGAGGAGAGGTAGAGTGGTCACTGCTCAGGGAGAGGAGAGGTAGAGTGATCATTGCTCAGGGAGAGGAGGGGTAGAGTGATCACTGCTCAGGGAGAGGAGTGGTAGAGTGATCACTGCTCAGGTAGAGGAGCGGTAGAGTGATCACTGCTCAAGAAGAGGAGAGGTAAAGTGTTCACTGCTCAGGGAGAGGAGAGGCAAAGTGGTCACTACTCAAGGAGAGGAGAGGTAGAGTGATCACTACTCAAGCAGAGGAGAGGTAGAGTGATCACTGCTCAGGGAGAGGAGAGGTAGAGTGATCACTGCTCAGGGTGAGGAGAGGTAGAGTGATCACTGCTCAGGGAGAGGAGAGGTAGAGTGATCACTGCTCAGGGAGAGGAGAGGTAGAGTGATCACTGCTCAGGGAGAGGAGTGGTAGAGTGATCACTGCTCAGGGAGAGGAGTGGTAGAGTGATCACTGCTCAGGGAGAGGAGTGGTAGAGTGATCACTGCTCAGGGAGAGGAGTGGTAGAGTGATCACTGCTCAGGGAGAGGAGTGGTAGAGTGATCACTGCTCAGGGAGAGGAGTGGTAGAGTGATCACTGCTCAGGGAGAGGAGTGGTAGAGTGATCACTGCTCAGGGAGAGGAGTGGTAGAGTGATCACTGCTCAGGGAGAGAGTGGTAGAGTGATCACTGCTCAGTGAGAGGAGAGGTAAAGTGGTCACTGCTCAGGGAGAGGAGAGGTAAAGTGGTCACTGCTCAGGGAGAGGAAAGGTACAGCAGTATCTGCAGTGCATAGAGACAGCAAATGAAGAGGGGGGTTATCATGTGACAAAAACAACCTTGTATATCAACAGTTTCTTTGTGCTCTGAAGTTTCCACATTATGTTGATCATTGATTTCAGTATCTGACAAAAATTGCATTCTGGTAAATAAAATGACCAAGAGTAGCAGAAATTGCAGCTAAAACAAAGCAACTTTGATAATAATTATTCTGGGAAGTTAAAGAACATTTACAGTTTATATTAAATTAGACAAAAAGAGGCTATGAACTCAAAAATAAAGCAGTATAGACAAATAAGTACAACTTATGCCTCTATATATACACGTTTTTAGAGGATGTACAAATATGCATTTATTAAAAATTCTCAAATTGATTGTATACTTACCAAAACCTTTCATAATCTAGTACAGTGAAATATTATTTCAAAAATACTGGTGAACTACTTTATCAAAATACATTTTACCAAATAAACTTTCATCTTTTCAAAATAGTAATGATTTATATCAAATATGTATGTGCGGTATGTAAAAACCTGCAGGATGTATGTTTATTTATTTATTTAAATATATATATACTGTATACACACACACACACACATTAAGGCCATGGACACTGCCAATGTACAAATCATGGAACACGTGGAATGATAGTCAATTACATGATGGAAAAAAACTGGTGAAACAGCGCCTCTCCTTGTAGCTGGATGACATTGTCCATTAGGTCAGGCTTTGACTGAGGAAAGTTATTTAACCTATATATGTACAAATTATGTTGCCAAGTCTACATTTTCATTAATAAATTATTGACGTTTAAACAACATGAATTAATTCATGCAAAATTAGTCTTGGAAGAAGTATTGGTATTAGTACTTCTGCTTACATAACTATTGATGGTAAAAATGTCCACTGAAACAGAAACTGTCAATAAGATATAAAGATACTCATATTCTAACACCTCAAAGAATCCCAGAACATTTTCTAAGTTTCCCAGACAGTTCCTGTTTTAAGGTGAACATTTTACCAGTTGATTAAGACAATTAAGACGTTCACAAGCAAATGTTAACAAGAACACTGCCATATACACAGCACTTAGAGATTGGGTTAATTTGTTGGAATAAGTCAGCTGCACCCAGACAGTGAGTGGAGTGTAAAGCTGCTGTGTCACAGAGCACGTCTCACCTCTTGGGGGTCTCACTCTCAGATTGTGGAGGAAGCCTCCCTGAACTCTGGTAAAAATGTTTCAGGAAAGAAGGGGCAGAGAAGGATGAGGGGAGACTGGAGGACGAAGACTCACTCTCAGAGCGGAAACGTCGGGCAATGGGAACAGGGCTAAGTGTTATCAATAACAGAAAACAATATTTGTCACAAGACGATCTGACAGTGGCAGTGCTACTAAATTATCCAAAATGTTATACAGATAATCATAAATAAACACAATATACATTGCTAGAAATATATATGGCTTCCAGTGCCAGGGAAGACTAATCTGTATAGAAGTTTATTGAGCACACTATAGATAAAATGACACATTAGATTAAAATTTGGTGTAAGTTAAAACTATAGGTAATAACAAGTACTTTATAATTTGTATGTTATTAAAAAAATTATTTTCCTACAGAACACTTACATCAAAGTTTACAAATTGTATCTGTCAATCAATCTTTCTGATTCACCAACCAAGGACAAAGTGATCTATTTTGCAACTGAGAGATCATTGTTCCTACAGTAATTCCATGAGGTCCTAAATCCACTGTCTTCAGTGTAAAGCCATGTGAAAAAAGATATGTCTGGACATATACACACACATTATATATATATATATATATATATATATATATATATATATATATATATATATATATATATATATATATAATCAGCCCAGTTATTCTGGAGTCAGAGCATGTCCATTCTTTTCTTTTTCACATGGCTTTGCATGGTGTTCAATGAATGAAGAGCTCTATGAGGTAATTAAGAACTATTGGCAATACTATACTATTAGCATGAAGTATCAGTCTGTCCTTGGAAAGTAAAACATAGGTAAAAACACGTTAAAATAAAAGTTTACTGTAAGGAAATGCAATTTAATAACATTCAACTACTAAAGTATTATCTCGTTTTAATTTATACCATATCATGAACCTCAACAGTGTTATTTTAACAGCAGGCAATATTGCTGAAACACTGGGGTATTTTTATATTTCTAAATTTTGAATGGAGAGCAAGTAATAGTAGTATCTTTTTGAGCTTCTTGACTAGAACTTGTGGAGTTAAAGGCGGCACTTGTCAGGTTTTAAATAGATTGGGTGTAAAGACTTCCTGCTTATACCAAAAATATAAAAACATGACAATCTCTAAAACAGATTCAAACTAACAGCTCTCAGAGTTGTCAAGAGGAGTGAATACAGCAGTTAGAAAAAGGTAGCATATCACATGACTAAAAATGGTGGAATTTCTTTCTCCACAGCAATCTTGTTGTTTTAACTCAATTTTATGTTTCCTTGCCCTGGGTTTAAACTGATGTGGGCAGTAGTAAAAAGAAATTGTGATTTTATTACCTTATTGTAAAGTATCTGGATGGAGGGAGTAATTAAATTAGTTTTAATTTAATAATAAAATGTGAAATAATGTATGACATATTAAAAGTTTTAATTTAATAATTCAATATAAAATACTTTAGTACATATTAAAATTCAGTCTTGGAGAAAATGTTGCCAAAAAATATTATTGTTTCTGCAGTGTTTTCTTTTCCATTTTGGATGGCAGAATGTTTAAATATGTGTATTTATTTTATTAATGATATTACACTTATTAGACTGCTAAACCTACAGTTAGCACATGAAAGTATTGTTAAAAAAGATAGCTAAAACTACGTCCTAAATTATTTTTTTTATCTCAGGATATGTAAAAAGGTTAATACATGTCAAAATATATAATGCATGCTTTAATTTGGGAACTTGCTGAAAAATTAATGTATGGAACGGATATAAATAAAATGTTATGTGGGTGAAAACACACCAATATAAAAAGGTAACAATGAATATTATCAAAATGTTCAAGAATTGCTATTTAAATATTTGTTATTAAGGTTATGGATGCACAGACAAAAAGGAACAGTGATATCATATATGAGAGAACAATACATACAAGGAAAAAATCTGTAAAATCAGCATTCACATAAGTAGTACATAGCTCAGTATAGCAAATAATACCAAACAATTTTTAGCTCACCTGCTTTGAGGGGCATCAGTCACCAGGGAGTTCTGCCTCTGCAGAGGAGATCTAGAGTTGGGTGACTTAGTGTCAGGAAATGTAATCCTTCTCTTGGCACTGTTTGATGGATGACTGAATGTATGTGCTCGTCTGCGAAATTGAGGGGAGTCCGGGTCCTCCTCTGGAAATGACTGGCAGGACGAAGACACAGGAGAGGATGGTGGGGTGGCCGGGGGAGAGTCTCCAGGTGACCCGTCCTGTGATGAAATAGAAGGAAACTTTTCTTCTTATGAAAAAAAGCACAATCCAAAAGGTGTCCAAACTGCAGGACTGAGGCCCTTCCTTCTTATAGCAGCCACTGACTTGAGTGTTCAAACCTAAAGTATGTTACTACTCTGTACTGCCTGTTCCTGATAGTACAGGAGCTTTGTGTCTCAGAAACTAGCAACTTCAAGGAGAAATCAAACTGCTGACCAACCATAGTAGCTATACGGACATAGCCTTTTATCAGAGTAACAACACTTCTTTTTGCAGTGAATAATAATGTCTTTCTGACTATGGCTTTTTTTCTGTCGGTTTCCTGGATACAAGTTTCCTGTGCTGTCAGTATAATATCCTGGAAAACAGCCTATTATTACAGAGGCCAGTAACTCAGACCCACCAGGACTCAAAAACAAAATCAAAAATAATACTGTGCCTTTATATTAGCAAGCCATGCAATGGTTGTAGAACATTAAACGTAAAACAAAAACAGGAAATACAGTATGTGACTTGTAAAGAGGGGGTGGAGGGGAATTATCATGTCACACAAGTATGGTTTTGTTATGCTACTAAAATAGTAAGCATTGCTTTATTGTTTTCCATTGATGCCTTTTTTCCAAATTAGATTTATAATAAGTTTGCATTGTGATATATAGACATATAATGCAGTTCTAGAAATTGCGTTAAAAATCTAAATTGACTGTATTCTGTGCAGGTTACGTACCTTGTCAGAAGCAAAGCTGTTGCAGCGCTCAAAGCTATCCATGCTGCCCAGTCTGCCTCTCATTCTGTTAGCACCCTGCAACAATAGACTTGTTATTAACACTGACCTCCAACTTGTGTCCGCTTCATTATTATATTACTGATTTGTCCAATGAATATCTTTAAACATAGAAATGGTAACAAAAACACATAAATATGCATATAAACAAACACATAAATAAATGCGAATAGTACTGGAAATTAATATATAGATAACATTGCGTGAGCTCCTGCTTTCTAACTCACATATAATCACATGTGTATGTATATATGTGCATAATACTGGCATTAGCTAGTATCGAACTGTATCCATAATAGACAACCAAAAAGAAACACAAACGCAGATTTATTTTATTTCTATGAAATAGATAGAGGGATTCGAGTCCATATATTTCATATTGTGCTAAATTTATAACAAATTATATTTGCACCATTGTCCTCACTATTTAACTAGAAATATATATTTCAAAAGTTTTTTTATATTTTTGCCTCAAATATATCAGGGTTGCTATTCAAACCATCATATTAACTAATAAATTGCTTCTCAGCCTCTTTTATTGTGTCCCTTATATTTATTATATTTTCTGTATTTTTTATCACTTGGTCAAACCCCAAAGTACCTGACTCGTCCATGAATTTTGTAAGAAGATTTATATAAAATGTATCAATGAAATAAAAATTTTATTTACCACAATATATACATGTTTTAATAGCTGATGTACTCACAAAAAAATGCATGCTAAAAAATTGCATTACATTCTACACTTTATTACATAAAGTAAAAACGGAAATGAAGAACTGTTATTTGCTATTGGCTTGATTAAATTATGAGGTTTTACACTTAAGATCGGCAGTGATCTTTTGCAGAAGCCATGTAATAGCACTTTAAGCACAATCTCCAATAGAACAAGGAACAGTTCATATGTAAGGATTTACTCATTAGAGTTTGCTTCAGAAAGAAAGTAATAGCTTTGTGGCTCCCTAAGTGGGACATTCACCTGCAAGATTTTCTGTTGGAGCTGTGTAATGAAGCCCCTATTTAGTCACTAGGCACAAATCATGTATTAATATAACATGGAAGCTTACTACCTATTGTCATGTGTATACAAAGTAACTGTACCTTGTCAGTATTGAAGAGCATTGTGCTTTATGCATATGCTATATACATGCAAACCCATATATATGTACACACAAAGAGTGATGTGAAAAAAGAAAGTAAACTTCTTTACAATGATGTGGTTCCATCACTTCCTACCCAAACTGAACCTAGGAGCACCTCTATTGAAGTGCAGATATCATCCATATAGGCATACAAAATAGATTGTTTCCAGGCAGTGCTAATCTAACATTTTCCATTGTTCCTTAAATGGAAACTCATAATCCAGTCATACACTAGGAACTTGTTTTTCTAAAAATATCCTAAACTTTATTCTTCCTGTTTTTACTATTATTATCCTTTATTTGAAACGCAAAACATTTTTATTTTATAGTAAGAACATGTAAAGTGAGTAAAAGAGGTGTGTTGTACCAATAAATCTTATGATAATTGGGAAGAGCCGTAGCAAGTGCTGTAACTGCTGGGCAAGGAAACATTAGAGATATATGTAAAGTAATTGTTTTTATTTATTAATATATTTTGATATTAATAGGATGTGGCAAATCTATGTATAGCTTCAATAAATAAAGATGTATTTATTTTGAGTAACTTATATATTTATAGATAATGCGTTAGAGCATTTGTTCCTAGGCAATGTGGTTTTGTGACGTGCATTAACCCCCTTGAGTACTAGGCTGTGTGTTATCCTGGATTTGGTATCATAAAACGGGCTTAATACTAACAAATCATATTTTTTTAAATTACATGTGTGTTGATAAAGGATTGTTAAGTGTCAAATAATGTTTAAATTGCATCATTTTGTAGTGCTTTTTTGTGCTATACTGTCACTTTAAATGCATCTGGGGGACTCAGAAAGGGTCTAAAAACTACTTATGAGTGATCTTTGGTACATGTAAATATTTCTTCTGCTTTTTGTAGTTACAGCACTGCCCTGATTGGTGAGTGATCAATAAAATATTATTAGCATAGGGTTTGGGTGTCAAAGTATAAGGGAGTAACTCGTAATTTATTGTCAGTGCAAACATCAATGGAGATTTTTGCCTTGCTTTTCGGCTTTGTCATGAAGTGCATTCATAACAGTGACCCATAGGAGTTCTCTTGCAATGTTTTAGGGATGGGAATTAACATAGCTTGGTAGGATTTACTGTGCTGCTACGGCACTCGTAATTGATTTTGCAGAGATTTACACAGAGCCCTAAGCTTGCGTCTATATAAACTTTACATAGAAGCAAATAATTACAAATGGTCTTCTCTATGCCTATAATATATGTCCATAGTGTCATAGTGATTGACAAAAAAAAAGATTCAATGGGGGATAATTAAACACGTCAGGCTGCACTCCTTTAAAATGAAGCAGACACCCAATAAAAAGTGTATTTTATATTCAAGTTTCCCTTTACTTACCCTGTTACAGTGGTGTGCTTTTCATTATTAACGAATAACACAGAGGTTGTTAATATACTGTATATTTTTATGTAGTCCTATGTCTCTTCCTTTATATTACTTTGTAAGCTCTCACAAGACCAGGACACTTCTCTTTATAAAAAAAAGTACTGTCTTTTCTTATTGACATGGTCATTGAATATAAAAAATAAAACTACCTAAAAGCATGTACATAAACAAATTAAAAGATGCAGAATATTGCAAATAGCACTTTTACAGTTTTGCTAGGTGTTCTAAAAATGGAGACATCACACTAAACACTGTAAAGAAAATAAATGAATGAAAGAAATAGATATATTTTATTATATATTCTATAATAAAAAATATTAGCAGCCAAAATTACTATGTATCAAACTATGACCTTTTATAACTAATTTACTAACTTGTTGAACAGAGTGTTAGAGGTGTTTTCACAAGGTTCATGACTGGTTATTACAACACTGGTTATATTTATGTATAAAACCAAGAGCATATTTTCATGCATATTTAGGGGAAACTCTTTTATTAAATTAATTGATTATCTTTGTATACTAAAAAGTGTTATTGAAAACATGTCATCAAACAAATCTGCAGATGAATTATGTTTTTGTTTGAATGAAAGCAGAACATCTTCTTGACACCACATTATTCATCCTACCCTTGAGAAGATGTTTTCCAGAGAGCTGGTGAAGGATTTCTTGGCTTTGTTCTTCAGAATGTCAAGCTTGAATCTGCCACTGGGAGCACAATTTTCAGGAATAGAACTGGATGCCAGAGACTGCAAAATAGCAATTAGAAATAACTGCTAAATGGAAAAAGCTTTAAACATAATATAAAATACCAATATCACTCATGACAAGTCCTGAGAGAGTTACCAATTTTTTTAATTGCTTGCTCCATTTTTATTGTTCTATTTAATATTAAACACTGAATTCCAATATTTACTGTTTGTTCTTTTAACAACGAAACTTGACAATCACCAAATTGTTTTTTTAGTAAATAAAGTAAATAAAGAATTTAATTTTAGAAGTAGTGTATACAACTATGAAGCACCATATTTCATCTCTTATGGGCTTCTATGTCTGAGAAGGGATCTTAAATGCAGAGAAGGGTTCAGATGCTCCAATGGAGATGTATCACTTATTAAAGCCAGTGCTTTCAGTAGAACTAATGAAAATCAAATTAGTCTTTTTGTTTCAATAGGATTTAAATGCAGAAAAAAAAAAAAGACTTTTGTCTGCCCGTGTGGTTTATTTCCTGTTCCTATTTTAAGTATCTCTTGACTCAAAAACATAAACTTGCACATGTTTTCTTTGTTGTTGTTTGTACCTAAGACACATGTGGTATTATGATTTGGTGGTTTATTAAAGGTCATTTTCTAGATGATCTTTTTAATAACTAAACTTCATATCGAGCAAAATGTTATCAGAAACTAAAAAAATAAAGAAATGCAGCATTTTGTGATTATACAGCGGGGTTCCGTTTACTTCTATCTTCTGATAGTACTAATATTTTCTCGGATGTTCATTTTTTTTTTACTTTCCATTAGTTCTGTTAAAAGTATTGGCAGTTGTGGCTACCACAATTCTAACTTACAAGCAGAAACGTCTTCTTATGAAACTAAACAACAGAAACCAAAATGGTAGACTTCAGAGTAGATAAGTTGGATATTAATTATTATAGACTCTGTTTAAATTATATTGTTTTGAAGAACTACACTTGGAAATATAACAAAGGGCCAAATTGGCCATTAAGACTTCAGCTTTAAAAAAACAATGAATTCCAGTTGTGTTAAAGATTTTGAAAATAAAGAAAATACAGTTTCTGTTATGTAGGTTATAATTGACTCTGTATGACTAGGAATATAAACAATTACACCATAGTCATTAGCATTACCACTAATTAACAATTTAGAATTAATGATCTCATCACTGTACATATTTTCCAAACTCTAATGATCTCTTTCTTACAAATGACACATAAATGCCTGTTTTGCACAAACACCTAGTAATGAATACGGATAGACAAGTTTATGGTTAATTAAAGCTTATCTCTTGTGTTTAATGGATGCTGTACCCTACTTCCTATAGTATTGCGTTGTCATCCTTCTTATCACTGGACTACAACACTCTTTGTAACATACTTATTCCACCTTCCAACTCTATTATTCAATCCTTGAGATCCAATTTGCAAGAGATGCTCCCCCATGTTCTGCTGCAAATGCTCTGTATATTACACAAATCACATTACCACTGAAACCTGCTAAGCCTCCAGAGAATTACTAATGCACCAGATCATATTAAAATACAATTTTCTACTTGTGTCATTCAAAACATAAGCATTGCAAACCCATCATACAAATTCAAGATAAGTGGTACATACTGGATTCATATTACAATTTATTTAATGCATGCTCAAAAGACAACTTTTTGCATGCCAAATATAATGATATGACATTATCTAGATTTTATAGAGCAAGCATAAAAAAATAGTTTACAGTAACTTGCTAAACAGAAATAATTGGATGATGTACACAGCGAAGCTTGCTAAGACTGTATTATCCAAGAACTAGTGTTTAAGAGTAGCAAAAAGGAAAATGACAAACCTTCAGCAAGTAAATACCATAATATAATCATGTAATAATACAAATAGAAAGTGTTTATAGAGATAGTTGAAAGTTACAAATAATTATTGCCACATTTTACACTTCCATGACAATAACAATACATACACTCTTCCATGATACCTCTATTGTCAAGTACATAATTATCTGAAGTATAATATAATGTAATGTTGACCTACAATGCATAATATTGTTAAAATAGTATGATACGGACAACATAATTTTATAGGAAAATTCTGTGATTGCTTTATAAAGAAAAAGGGTGGACAGACAGATAAATAGATAAAAGTATATATAAATGCACTGTATATGTTATGGATAAAGTTGTAAGCTAGATACAACTAAACCCCCCCCCCTCATTCAACCCCTCTAAATAACCCCCTCCCTTTCCCCTCACTTACCTGCAACTGAAGCTACTGCTCCGGCCTTCGCTCCTTCACATGGCGCGGTATATGCTAATGACGTGGCGCGCATGTGACGTCACGTTATACCAGGTGCCGGCACCCGGTATATGCTAATGACATGATGTCACATGCGCGCCAAGTCATTATCATATACCGGATGCCTGCACCCGGTATATGCTAATGACGTGACGTCACATGCGCGCCACGTCAAGACGCCGGAAGGAGCGGAGGCCGGAGCAGAAGCTTCAGATGCAGGTAAGTAAGGGGAAAGTGAGGCGGGGTATTGAGAGGGGTAGAATGAGGAGAGGGGTTTAGAATGAGGAGGGGGGAGGTTGAGGATGAGGAAGGAGGTTAAGGAGGGGGCTGAGGTTGAGGAGGGGGGTTGAGGTTGAGGAGGGAGGTTGAGGAGGGGGTTGAGGATGGGGGGAGTTGAGGTTGAGGAGGGGGGTTGAGGAGGGAGGTTGAGGATGAGGAGGGAGGTTGAGGAGGGAGGTTGAGGATGAGTAGGGAGGTTGAGGAGGGAGGTTGAGGAGGGGGGTTGAGAATGGGGGGGTTGAGGTTGAGGAGGGAGGTTGAGGAGGGGGTTGAGGATGAGGAGGGGGTTGAGGATGGGGGGTTGAGGATGAGGATGGGAGGGTTGAGGAGGGAGGTTGAGGAGGGGGGTTGAGGATGAGGGGTTGAGGATGAGGGGGTTGAGGATGAAGGGGTTGAGGAGGGGGGTTGAGGATGAGGGGGTTGAGGAGGGAGGTTGAGGATGAGGAGGGAGGTTGAGGATGAGGAGTGGGGTTGAGGATGAGGAGTGGGGTTGAGGAGGGAGGTTGAAAATGATGAGGGGGGGAAGAGACACAGGGAAGGGAGAGGGGAGAAGAGACACGGGAGAGAGAGGGGGACACAAGAGGGGGACACAGAGGGCAGCACATTTCCCACCCTCGGCTTATACTCGAGTCACTCATTTTACCCAGTATTTTGTGGTAAAATAGGTGCCTCAGCTTATACTCGGGTCGCCTTATACTCGAGTATATACAGTAAGTTAGTTGTGGTACATTATCCCTTATATTTTGTGTACAATATATCACACATACCCCTTGACTTTATGAAAACAGAAGTGAATATGACAGACACACATTAGCCATATTAGTATGTTTCTTAAAAAAAATATTTACAATTAATCAACTTCTACAAAAAAGTTTCCATAATCAAATTTATATATATTTTTGTTCATTTAGAAAAAATGTGTGAACAAGTGAAGCAGATAAGCAGTGACAAAGATTTGTTTTAAGGTCAAGGGCTTGTCCCCAAAGCTGTGCAATCTTTTCAGAAATGACATAATGATAGATGAGCTTCCACGAAGGGTAAGTTGAATGATTCAAGCAAAGATAAAAAGTACTTTTGGAGGACACTATTTTAAGGTCATCTATATGACCGTCATCTTATATATATATGGAATCAAAAACACTTTAAATATAGAGGCCTAATTTATGAAAGCAGCCTCATTTTGCTTGCAAAATAGATATTCTGTCTGCTGACTGTTTCCGGTCAAGATGTAAACTTCTTTTTAATGTAAATAGCAGCAAAATATTTATTGTACTGCAGAATTTCTGAAAAGGGCACAGAGTCAGCTGAATTTTGGCTACAAGTGGATGTTATAGCTGCGTTATGGCTGCATCTGTGGAGAATGTCAGGAGAGGACACAAGGAAAGGGAAACAGACAGGACAGATAGAGATAAATCATTGTCTTAATATGGGATAACATTGTAGGAGGATTCAGAGAGAAGAGATTAATAAGGTGGGGTGTCAAACTAAAATCCCCCATGAAAATCAACTGTGGTATAATGACAAAAAAAAAAAAGATTCAACAGTAGACAGACAAATACAACCAATAAAAACTTTCCCTTTTCCTAACCGGTTTCACTGGTGTGCTTTTCATTATTAATGGATTCTAGAGAAGTTATTGATATATTTATTTATATAGTCCTATGTCTCTACTTCTCTATTACTTCTTTTGTTGTAAGCTCTCCCAAGAGCAAGACTCTCCTCCTGTACCTTATTTACATGTTTTTTTCTTATTTACATGGTTATCCGAAGTACGCAAGAATATGAATCCATTGTACTATCGAATCTGCAGAAATAATAGTATTCTTTGTAAACAATCACACAACCTTTACTGTTTCCTTTTTCGCTGCACTGCAGCAAACCAGAACTGCCAATGTCAACTAAATAGATTAGTTCAAACTACGGAAAATGAGGTTATAATTGGTAGGCATGTATAAAGAAGGATTGAAACATTATGCTAGCAGAAATTTAAAGAAAAAAAAAAGTTAATGTTTTTTTAAGGTCACATTTCCTTTAAGTATTCAGAAGTGTTTTATAAACTATACAAAACATATGATTCTACAGAGGTTATGGACTTGTTTACCGGCTGTGCTTCTCCTATGTGCACATGAGTCTTTTGCTTGGTTTCACATAGCTGTCTCAGATGAAGGATCACAAACTCGTTTTCTTCCTGGTCACTAGTGGCTTTCATCTTCTACAATAAATGAATAAAAACACAGTTATCACACCATATCATAACAGCACATATCTTCTATGCTCAAAATATCACCAAAAACAGTGTTGCAAATCCAGTGCACATAACAATAAATGTAGAAAGACAAACACACACAAAATAAAAAGGTTAGCTAAAAATGTGCTTAATTTACGCAACACAGCTCAGACTGTTTAGTTTTACAGTTTTTCTGGAATTCACATAAAATAAAATATCCCTGAAGTTGTCAACAAATGTTTGTTACACCTCAATGCTCTGATTTGCTTTACTTCGTTAAACACAAATTATACCAGTGACTTTCCCTTGTAGCAGTCTGTGACACATACATTTAGCTCTTATTAACATTTAGATTTTGCACTAAGCCTAAAGCAAATGGAAATATCAAAACTTAACAACACAAAAAAATGACTGCCATTCTAATAACAAAAAAAAATAATACAAAAATGTAAGTTCACACAAACACGCATAAATGCACATACATAGAAACCACTGGCATGGACCACAAATATGTTTCTGTAGTCAGAAGAGTCACGAAATGAGGTCACTGTGTGATCATGCTCAGCTTTAGTACATTTCTTTGTATGTCTGATATTACAACACAGAGTTAAATGTACAGAGTGATGTATAAATGCATAGACAGTAACCCTACCCACAAGATGATTGTCCTGCGTAAGTCTTGTACACATTAACTTGCAAGAAAGTTCTTATTATGGTGGGTAATCAAAAGTGGCAAATACATTTCCGATAAAATGTAACGATAATGAGACTTTCTTTCTTTTTTGTGCTGCCATTCATTGTAACAGTTTATCAAATTAATAAAGTTTAGTTGTACTGAACATGTAACATATGTGAGTAATAAGAATAGTTCAATGACAGGCACTTCCTGTATATATAACCTCAACTAGCATCTTTGTGAGACACGATAAATAAACATGAATGACAACGCAATCTTTCCCAATACATATGTGTGTTATATCTCCCTACTTCCCCAAGCGTGTGTTCCCCACATGATTATATCATTAAACACATGTAACTTGGCTAAATACGCCCCAAAAGTCCAGTTCACACTAACATAATAATTGATAGCATCATAACTTTTCCATAATCGGCCAAACTAATGGCTTTGCTCATGCTACTAACATTTTTGTATAATCTATTGTACAATTATATACAGAGGACCCTTGGTTTGCGTTGTTAATTGGTTCCAGAGGGAACTACAAGTACCAAATTCCTACAAGGAGTAATGTAAATGGGTTTTAGCAAACGTGATGAGTACCAATGAATCGTCATGCGCCAAAGTATTTATTGCTCATCAAGAAGTGTTGAATACTGAAATCAATGAGTTTTGAGGTAGTTGAGTACAGAGAGTCCACTGTATCTGTGCAAATTTGATAAAAGTAACAACATCATTAGCTGGCTGGGGAGACTGAAAACTTTCACTTCCTTTTGTACACAGGCAAATCTGTGTTATATTTGCTTTTTATGCTGTCAGGTATGAACGTGTAAAATGTTTTAGGGCAATACCATACTTTGTTATTTAAGTAGCAGTAAGAAATCAACAATTTAAAGGGTACATAACTCACCAGAACAGCACTGCCCTAGCAGGTTGGAAAACCGTTTACATTTTGCACATAAAAAATAATAGTATTGGACAAACAATATACTTGAGTAAGGTAATTTTAGTTATTGTTTGTATAGCCCTTGATACTCTCTTTTAAGATGATATTGATAGACAACTGGACATCCAGCCAATGAGCAGCATTATGTGCAAGTCAGTCAGGTGAATGTAGCTGTGTTCCACTTCAATAGTTCGAACCACAACTTTAGAAACAGGAACTTTATTATAAACTTTAAAAATGACTATGATCCACTAATGGTGCTAAATACATTCTGGTTGGATAAATCAACAATTCAATCCAATAAGTATCCAACAGTATTACTGTGTCCCATTTTAGAGAACTCCTATGTGAAGGGCTATTGTGTGCCCCACAAGCTGGCTAAATGCCCTACAATAAAGTGGAAACATATCCAAAAGTACTTAAAAATACACAGTGAAGAACAACATTAGCCTTCTATTAACCACATTGGGATCAAGTAAATAAACTGCCGGTATGATATGGGTGCTATACAAACACTCATAGAATAACTCTGTGATTGGGTAAAGATAATTGCGGAGTAATCTATCTCACAAACGACAGTATAACAGAGCAGCCTAGGCTGGGGGTGGAGCTAATGATGTCATGGGGCTGGGCCAGTGACACCATAGTCCAGTCTGCTTCCAAGCTCCATAACGCAGAGCTGGCCACACACACTGATAAGCACAGGGAGGTGGAGATAAGCATCCCTGCTTAAGGAGAAATAGGAATTAAAAAGTAGGAAAAAATATTAACTTTTATGCATTTTAAACTGCACACTGTTTTTAATAGTCTACGCCCAAAAAATAAATAAACATATCAGTTATACTTTTAAATGCATTACAGTGGTCCTTTAGGAAAATGTGTTGAAAGAAACATCTTGGTGTGCACATGTATACAATATGTACAATTATAGCCATCTCACTGGCAAATATTACACATGCAGTTATTTTTCCCCTTCATTAGCTGACAAGTAAAAGGCTGCAAGGGTAATTATACATTCAAAATAATTAATTTTACTCTATGATATTCCTAGTTTTTTTTTTTTTTTTTATTAACACAGTGAGCACATGCAACAAAGAAAAACATACTTTCCATGGTCCTTTATATCGATTGGTAATTTTGCTTGCAATTCACCCAATAGTAAATGAGACCGTCATCATGACATCAGTAAAACATGGAGTTTAAACTACAATCAATTAGCGTTTAGAAGTCAGATTTCTGATCGAACTCGCAATCCAGAAATGTAGAAATCAATAAATATCAATAAAACAAATGTTCTAGTCCATGCGGGTTCCATGATATGCATCCCAGGATCAATATCACACAGAAATTAAATTAAAATAAATATTTTTTGATTGCAGATTTTAACGTTTGAGACTGCTGTGCAATCCATTCTAATGCTTTTCATTGCTTTCCCAGTATTTTTAAGTACAATATTGTATGTTTATTTGCTTTTGCAGTGTTACAAATAGGTGTTTAACCCACTTGCGAGTCCTATCTAGTACACATAGAATATTTTGATATGTTTGGCATTTACAGGTTTGAAGGCAATGGCGGGCTTGTTGAATTGTTGTAACTGAATATCAATCTCGCGTCTTTAGCACTGGTAACATTTGCGTGCTTGTAACATCAAAGGAGATAGGACGGAGTTACGTTTTTGACAACTGCAGTGATTTTGAGCTTGTAAATCGCAAATTGAATGCGAATAGCTAAAAGTAGCCTATTGAATATCAGTAACATTTACGAGCTCCATTAAGGGTTCATGTTATTGCAATTTGGAAAATTAAATAGGGCTCTATGACCACTGTGTGAAAGCAAAGCTGGATCCTGCTTCATTATATTTGAAGGGGGGAAACATTATTCCAGGTACAAAAAGATTTTCAAATAGCAAATAAAATAAATTATTGGGAAAGATTTTTGTCTATAAACATATTCTAATCAAATACATTTTTCCTTTAAAAATACAATAATCAGGTGAAATATATCAAATAAAAAAATGCAAAAATGTTACCTGAACGCGTTCAAATATATCTGCTTGCTCATTATCTGATAACAAAGATAGCTGTCGCTGTATTACAAGCTTTGCTCTTGGTGGGTAAAGCCCTAGAAATAAAACAAATAGCAAAAATTATTAATCATTGAACTTTAGAGTAATAATAACCAAATTAAAATTACAATAGATTTTAACTTTATCCAATCTTAAAAATCAAACAAATGTCAGCTTGGGTATTTCCTTTGAAGATGATTTTAGGTACAAACTTGTGTTCATTTTTATATCCCAGAGTTTATTATGAACATTTTTCAAATGGTTTTGAAGTTGAGAAAGGCTTTGTTTATATGTTTTAGCTTCTGAACACAGAGATCAAGCGCTTGTATTTCCACATAAAACAATGCCCTGTCAGGGATCTCATTCTACATCAAGTGGAATAGTACAGTACGTTTGGAAAATACTTTCATAACAAACATGCTGTACTATATAATAATTCCTGCTTTATAAAAGCAAAAAGTTGAGATAAAATCTGTCCTCACAAAATAAATATAAAAACAAGTTCTAGCTGGAAGGCATATTGCCTAAGCCGGGAACATCAAAATTCACTGCAAAAATACAGAGAGGGTGATTTACAGAATTTTGCAATTGGTTTTCTAAGATAGGAGTTGAATTTCCTTTTTTTTACTGGTCCCCTTTTTTATCTATTAAATAATAACATATATTAAAGTCACTGGGCCAATGTAGATTCAAAATCACTTTCCCTCCTTTCCCCCAAAAATGTTTTATTTGTATGGTTATACATTCCTAACTCTTCCAACCATACACTGACGTCAATGGAAATGATCGCTGCAAAGCTAAAAAAGGCCACTGTAAGCGATTCTCAGGTTAAACTTAGTTTTTTTAGTTCACCTTTAATAAACATTAAAAAATAAATGTGCAAACAGCAGCAAATCAATAGCCTTATTAAATTGCGATTCGGCCAATTGAATAGGGCTCTATATAAGCACGGAGCATATTATTTTTACAGAAGTTTTTAGTTAGTGAACTTCTATACAAAAGCAAAGTCTTCACTAACTAAAAACTTCTGTAAAAAAAAGATGCTCCGTGCTTATATAGAGCCCTATTCAATTGGCTGAATCGCAATTTAATAAGGCTGCAAATCTTTAGCCAGAAAATATAATTTAAAAACACAGTTTATCTAATTAATAGCCACTGCTGTATCCGTCCCATATTTCTGTTTGTACTAAACACTACTGAAAGGAAGTGGATGGTTTTAACTGCAATAACATTCAGGCCTTACCAAGACCACCTAATCAATGTTATCACAGTTGAATTTTTCCACTGCCTTTCAGTAGTGTTTAGGACAAAGAAAGAGGTGGGGAGGGGTACAGCAGTGGACATTAATGAGGAAACTGTGTTTTTTAATTATATTTTCTGGCTAAGGATTTGCTTTACTGTTGTTTGCTTGTGTAAATTTAATGTGAACTGAAATAGGTTTAACATTAAAAGTGGGTATTCATACTTATAAAATGCTGAAAATGTAGTTTTGAGGCAAAGCCAGAAATACTGACTAATTATGGTGTCAGGGCACTGCACCAGTTGGGTAAGGGCAAGAACCAATGACTACCTCTAGGGGTTGCACCCAGTACATACACAACATTTCAGAAATTGTTGCAACATCAGTAGGAAGAACCTTGTTTAACCTGTATGGACTATATTTTCCCATACAAAATGCATGCAATGTAAACCTGTTCTTTGAAATGTGTGAGGTGGAAGTGTAGCATTGCAGCTTTTTCTTAATAAAAATGTCAAGTACCAACCATTTAGTCCTTGATGCATTAACATTGGGTAGCCATTTTGTTTGTAATAGGTGAGACCTAACCATACAATTGGTAAGAAAAAAAGGCAACGATGAGCACAGAGCTTTTTTTGTTGTTGTTTTATAGGAACATTTGTGTAACTTGTGACTACACCCTACCTCAACTCTTTGGCAACTACAGTGGATATAAAAAGTCTACACACCCCTGTTAAAATGTCAGGTTTCTGTGCTGTAAAAAAATTAGACAACGATAAATCATTTCAGAACTTTTTCAGCATTTAATGTGACCTATAAACTGTACAACTCAATTGAAAAAAGAAACTGAAATCTTTTAGGGGGAGGGAAGAAAAAAAAAAAAAAAAGAGAGAAATAATGTGGTTGCAAAAGTCTGCACATTCCAAATCGTGTTAAATAGGAGTCAGCATACACCTGCCATCATTTAAAGTGCCTCTGATTGACCCCAAATAATGTTCAGCTGCTCTAGTTGGTCTTTCCTGAAATTTTCTTAGTCGCATCCCACAGCAAAAAGCCATGGTCCACAGAGAGCTTCCAAAGCATCAGAGGGATCTCATTGTTAAAAGGTATCAGTCAGGAGAAGGGTACAAAAGAATTTCCAAGGCATTAGATATACCATGGAACACAGTGAAGACAGTCATCATCAAGTGGAGAAAATATGGCACAACAGTGACATTACCAAGAACTGGAGCTCCCTCCAAAATTGATGAAAAGACGAGAAGAAAACTGGTCTGGGAGGCTACCAAGAGGCCTACAGCAACATTAAAGAAGCTGCAGGAATATTTGGCAAGTACTGGCTGTGTGGTACATGTGACAAAAATCTACCGTATTCTTCATTTGTCTGGGCTATGGGGTAGAGTGGCAAGACGAAAGCCTTTTCTTACGAAGAAAAACATCCAAGCCAGGCTACATTTTGCAAAAACACATCTGAAGTCTCCCAAAAGCATGTGGGAAAAGGTGTTATGGTCTGATGAAACCAAGGTTGAACTTTTTGGCCATAATTCCAAAAGATATGTTTGGCGCAAAAACAACACTGCACATCACCAAAGGAACACCATACCCACAGTGAAGCATGGTGGTGGCAGCATCATACTTTGGGGCTGTTTATCTCCAGCTGGAACTGGGGCCTTAGTTAAGATCGAGGGAATTATGAACAGTTCCAAATACCAGTCAATACTGGCACAACACCTTCAGGCTTCTGCTAGAAATCTGAACATGAAGAGGAACTTCATCTTTCAGCATGACAACAACCCAAAGCATACATCCAAATCAACAAAGGAATGGCTTCACCAGAAGAAGATTAAAGTTTTGGAATGGCCCAGCCAGAGCCTAAACCTGAATCCGATTGAAAATCTGTGAGGTGATCTGAAGAGGGCTGTGCACAGGAGATGCCCTCGCAATCTGACAGATTTGGAGTGTTTTTGCAAAGAAGAGAGGGCAAATCTTGCCAAGTCAAAATGTTCCATGCTGATAGACTCATACCCAAAAAGACTGAATGCTGTAATAAAATCAAAAGGTGCTTCAACAAAGTATTAGTTTAAGGGTGTGCATACTTATGCAGCCATATTATTTTATTTTTATATTTTTTCGTCCCTCTACATAAAATATTTCAGTTTGCTTTTCAATTGAGTTGTACAGTTTATAGGTCCCATTAAAGGTGGAAAAAGTTCTGAAATTATTTATCTTTGTCTCATTTTTTTACAGCACAGAAACCTGACATTTTAACAGGGGTGTGTAGACTTTTTATATCCACTGTAAATAGGTGAACTGTCGCACTTCCACATCTAGTCTATGGGCCTCATTCAATTGGACAATTTAATAGGGCTCTATATAAGCACAGAGCATATTTTTTTACAGATGTTTTTAGTTAGTGAAGACCTTGCTTTTGGATAGAAGTTCACTAACTAAAAACTTAGGTAAAAAACATTATGCTGTGTGCTTATATAGAGCCCTATTCAATTGGCCAAATCACATTTTAATGAGGCCCAATGTGACTTTACTGCACCCTTCCCTATTACATATAGTAAAAATATTTTAACATACTTCAATATTTTTTTAGTGCATACCTTCAATTCTTTCACATAGTTTGTGTAAGGCGTGCATAGGACATGCCTCACACAGCTTGATCTGAGTCTTGGCATTCTGCAGAGCAGCAGCGGTGCTAAAGGCTTGTTTCAAAGTGAGCATCACTTCATCCACCTTAGTAAAACATAAAAGTAAATTAATATATTTTAGTAAATATTTTGTTTACATTAACAAAACATAATTATTAAAAGATAACATTCTAAAAAAAAAAAGTATTTTCAAACAAGACAAGGTGTTGCAGCCTTGTATGGTTAGCACATTAGTTATGTTTTTATATCACATGGTTCCTTATTGGATGTATTCAGTTTGCTTTTGGTGCATTGCAGTAATACCATGATATATTTTTTTCCCAAAATAAGTTTGTGGTGGAGTATTTTAGTACATTTGTAACCAAAAATATATACTCTGCATCCCATGCACCTTCAATGATTTATTTTAATAACCCCCTACCTGTAGCGGGCTCATATTCACTGTGCATTGAAATACTTAAAAGGTATATGAAAGTGAGGTGGGTTATGAATGCATGCTGTAGAATGCATCATAACCCACCTAGCAAAACATTTTTGCATGAAAAAATGCAAACCTTTTTTGCAAAAAGAAAAATGTGCTGGAGGCGATGTAAACTCCTCCAGCAATGGCACTGCGCATATCGGTTACTTCATAAAAAAAATGTGGTACCCCATATAAAAGCTGCTGATTGGCTAAAGGAAAGGAAAGTGTCTGAAATCATGTTACTTCCCACAGTAGGGAAGACAAGTGCTAACTGAGCATGCCTGCACAATCCCCAGGCCAAACGATACAATGTATTACGTATGCTAATATTCCCTGGGAATTTCAGGGGGTATCAACATTGAGAGAAAACAGTTTGCAAATGAAAGAAATTCAGCAAACTTCAGGCTAACGGTTTAACGGTTTACTTTGGAATTTTTTAATGCAAACATTTTTTTTTCAGACACTATAAATTCTCTATCAGATTATCAGATGCATTCACGCCCAGCTCACTTGCATATGCCTTTAATAAATTCTAACAATTAGAGGGGGGAGGAGACACAGGGGTGGGAGAGGGGGAAGAGAAACAGGGGAGGGGGGAGAAATGAGACACAGGGGAGGGAGGAGAAATGAGACACAGGGGAGGGAGGAGAAATGAGACACAGGGGAGGGAGGAGAAATGAGACACAGGGGAGGGAGTGAGTGGGGAAGAGACCCACAGGATGGAGAGGGGGGGGAGAAAGGAGAAACAAGGGAGAAGGAGGGAGGGAGAAAGGAGACACAGGAGGGAAAGGAGACAAAGTGGAGGGAGGGGGAAAACACAGGGGAGGGGGTGAGAGAAAGGAAGCACAGGGGAGGAGTGAGGGAGAGAAATGAGACACAGGGGAGGGAGTGAGGGGGGAAAAGACGCAATGGGTGGTAGAGGGTGGAAGAGACACAGGGGAGGGGGAGAAAGGAGACACAGAGGGGAGGGAGTGAGGGGGAGAAATGAGACACAGTGGAGGGAGTAAAGGGGAGAAAAGAGACACAGGGGAGGGAGAGGGGGGAGAAAGGTGAACAAAGGAGAGGGGGAGAAAGGAGACAAACGGGAGAGGGAGGGAGGGAGAAAGAAGACACAGGGGAGGGAGAGGGGAAAAGGAGACACAGGGGAGGGAGAGGGGGAAAGGAGACACAGGGGAGGGAGAGGGGGAAGAGACACAGGGGAGGGGGAGACACAGGGGAAGGAGTGAGGGAGAAAAAGGAGACAAAGGGGAGGGAGGGAGGGAAGAAGAGACACAGGGGAGGGAGAAAGGAGACACAGGGGATGGAGAGGGGGATAAACACAAGGGAGGGAGAGGGGGGGGATAGAGACACAGGGGACGGAGAGGGGGAAAAACACAGGGGACAGAGAGGGGGTAAAACACAGGGGAGGTAGAGGAGGAGAAACAAAGGGGAGGTAGAGGAGGAGAAACACAGGGGATGGGGGGGCAAGAGACATGGGTAGGGAGAGTGGCGAAGAGACACAGGGGAGGAAGAGGGGGGAGAGACTCAGGGGGGAAAAGACACAGGGGAGAGTGGGGAGAAAGGAGACACGGGGAGGGAGTGAGGGGAAGAAATGGGACACAGGGAGGGAGTGTGTGGAAGAAATGAGACACAGGGAGGGAGTAAGGGGGAGAAATGAGACACGGGAATGAGTGAGGGGGGGAAATGAGACATGGGGAGTGTGTGAGGGGGAGAAATGAGACACAGGGGAGGGAGAGGGAGGGAGAAAGAAGACACAGGGGAGGGAGAGGGAGAGAGAAAGGAGACACAAGGGAGGGAGAGGATGCAGAAAGCAGACACAAAGGAGGGAGAGTCAGGGGAAGGAGAGGGAGGGGAAAAGAAAGAAGACACAGGGAGAAATTAGACACAGGGGAGGGAGGGATAAAGGAGACACAGGGAATGGAGAAATGAGACACAGGGGAAGGAGAGGGAGGGAGAAAGAAGAAACAGGTGGAGAAAGGAGACAAAGGGGAGGGAGAGGGGGAGAAACATAGGGGAGGGAGAGGAGGGAAAGAGACATAGGGGAGGGTGAGGGGGAATGAGTGGAGAGAGAAATGAGACAGAGGGGAGGGAGGGGAGGGAGGGGAGAGAGGGGGGGAGAAACACAGAGGAATGTAGAGAGGTTCCCCCCTGTCACTTTGTAAGTGGAGCCTGCCTAGCTGTATGTATGACCCTTTAAAGTGCAAACATAAAACATTATTCAGCAAAAGTTAAATGTAAGAACAAGTAATTATCCAAGGGGAGACTAGAGACAGCACTATTTTACAAAGTGGAGACATTTATTTTTAATTATATCAAATTGTAAATGATGCCAATACAATAGCCATTTATTCGTTTGTTATGTATTGTTTGTTTTTGCATTTGTTTAGCATTTTTTTTATATTATGCTTTCAGTAAAATAAAGTTTTGTGTTAAGCATTGAAATATATGATAAACAGCTTTTTGTTTGTAGAACTGACTGCAGCAGTGGCCCAATAGTAATAACTTACCAATGCTTCTGTAGCACACTGAAACACATAGCAAATATATTGATTTATCCCAGGCTCCAAAGCTTCACGGCAGATAAATCCAAAATGATCCGTATGATTAATACCCTGCAAAACAAAACACACAACTAGTTATTTTTTGTAACACTATGTTAAATGTATAATTATTTTTAACCAGTATATGGTATGTACATTATATTACCCCAAAAGCAAACTTTGAGTTATTTTTTTTTTAAAGTCTTAACTATATATTATACTAAATTATTTTCTAATTTAAGTGATTTTTGAGAGTCTATTTGTGCAGCTCAAGATTTGACTCTGTATTGAGTAGCATCGTATTAAATACTTACTGTACTGTGTAAAATTATCTACTTAAATGTAATAAAGTTTAGCTTCCCTCTCCTATACTCATTAATCAAACTGGCACAAAATAGTATAGAAAGCGTCAACTTTTATGCTCTGTAAAACCAAAAAAAACTATTATTTTGTAGCGACAACTTTATACTTGTTGTGTGTTGCCTTCGTAATTAGTGAGAAATGATTAGTGTTCTCCAGAGCGATCAAGGGTTTGGTATTGTGCTTGCCGTCGGTGGAAACCTGTTCCTATATTTTTCTCTACCAGCACACTAAAGCATGAACAACGACAATATATGGATGCATATGAACCTTGAAGTTTGTTTTTGTAGGATAGTGTGATAGAGGCTGTGAATCAGACATTGTAAAATGTACACCCATTTTAATGACCCTTTAATATCTTGATATAAATATATTGTTTCTTAAGGGTATCATTTAATATCATGCAACTTGTAATACGCTGTAAAAGGAGTTAAAGCCATTTCAATTCAAGGCTTGTATATATAATGCTGCTGCACCAAGCAGGACACTGGATGCGGCTGTGCATGGTTGCTACTAAACACCATTGTACACTAAGAAAAGTCATCTAGCCTGAGAGCATAGCGGAAAAGCTATTGGATGCAATGTGACTGGCCTAGAGTTTAATCTCTCTAAAGGGTGATGTGCACTTGCAGTTTACAGACAATTACAATTATCTGCTATACACTTTCAGAGCATCACTCTTTCCACTGCAGAACATGATTTCTTCCTTACAGGGTATGCTAAACCCTACACAGAGAGGGTCCCGGATTGATCCCCTCTATAGTTGCTTGTTTCATCCAGCTCCAACTCACTTGCCTGGCAGGTCACATAGAGCAGCTCATTGATTGAGTGGCCAGCTCTTCATCCTCATTATCTATTCTGCTGTCAGTCCAGCAATAACACAAATGCATACATTTAAACTGCTTTCATCCTCTCTTACCAATTGTTTTCTGATTTAAAAATTGTATAAAATATTTTAATCAGAAATATTTAGGTAAGATCTTATTTTATCCAAATAGTTCTTGTATGCAAAAATAAAGTATTAGGTGGCTTCCATGACATGCTACGAAATTGTATTAAACTGCATTGCAATGTGATGTGTAAAAAAGTCATCTATATAACATGTTCATTGTTATTTTAAAGTTCAAAATTGTATTATTGTATCATGAAGTAATGGATAAGTAATGTTAAAGAGACAAGAAAGCATTCAAAATACAAAAGGCCACATATACTAAGAGGTGAAGGGAAACTCTTGGAGATGTTAATAACTAGCACACATGCCTAATAAAATAACATGAATGGTTAAGGCTCCCCAAGAGTTTTTAAACACATATTTCCCCATGTGAAAGACAATGCAAAAGATTTCTGCATGAAGTGCTCCGAAATGTAAAATGCCATATTTTAAACCTGTGCAGTGAAGCCAAATATCTCAGAAAATCATCATTTTAGAACATATGGCTTCAGCGGCCTTTAAGTCCTAGTTTGCAAACATTATTTTGAAGATCATTATTTTATAATTGTCAAAATATTAATATAACATAGAATAAAAAAGAATGCAGTATGTAATCTATCACATTGTATATGCTGTTCCACTTCCTAAGGTAGGAGGACGCTTTGAATACAGAGGAAGCTTTTATCTGTCAATAGTAAGGAAATGGTTCCTTGGTGGTCCAGTGGTTAGGATTCATCCTTTCACCGCTGTCGACCTGGGTTTGATTCCAAGTCAGGAACCAAGAGGTCACACCAACCTGTAGCCAAGCAGGGTTGGGCCTGGTCAGTACTTGGATGTATTACTTGGATGGGAGATCACCTGGGAATACAAGGAGCTGTATGCCCACTGGAGAAGGAACGGCAACCCACTCCAGTATATCTGCCATGAATACCAAGTCGATCAGCATGGTCATGGACATAAAGATGTCCTGGTATGTTACAGTCCATGAGGTCACAGAGAGTCAGAAACGACACATGCTTCTGGAACAGCCAATCAAGTTGTAAAGTATCTCAGCATGTAACTCAATAGTTAGCTATGTAGACTGAGACTGACTGCACTCAATACACTCCAATCTGAACCGGTTTATTAAAGTATATTAAATAATATAATATTTTTAGATTTCACTAGGAATATAATATTCTTAGGAATCTATTTTTATTCACTTTTTTTATTAAGATGTGCTTAAAAGCTCTGTTTTCTGCCTAAAATCATAAAAAATAGTACCTGTTTGGATCAGCCCTCTGTAACTCATGAAGACACATAACTGTCATCCTTACTGTGCAATGTCTCATACTAGCCAATCAGCGACCATCTCTCACAAGGATTTTACAACATGCTGAATGGTTACTAATTGACTAATTTAAAACACTACCCTTCAAAGTCTAGGTCTCACTCTGCAGCTCATGAAGACACAACAGGTTCAAATTGTGTGATTTTAGGAGGAATAAAAAACAGAGCTTTTAGGCACTTCTTAATAAAAAATAAAAAAATAAAATACATACAAGTAAATAGATACATAGGTATATTATATTCCTAGTGAAATCCAGAAATGTTTCATGTCCCTTTAAATAAAGGCATAGCATAGCAGTTCAAATCTATCACTTACGAAGAATTCAACGTTATTTATTTCTTGTCAAATACATATTTGTTTACAAAACTCATTAATTTACTTTACTCTTTTAAATGTAATGTTGCAAAGCTTTTAATTTAGCTTTTGTTCACAAGAGACCTTAAAGCTACTTACACTAAGCTTTTAATGCAACTAAAGAGTCTAAATCCTTAATCCAGTCACCTTCACCTTCTGTGGAGTCCAGGATTTATAGTGTGCTAGAATATATTCTAGAATATGCACTATACACTGTGCTTTCTGATCTAACATTACATTACTGCATTATCACATGTCCCATCATGATATTTATTACATGAATTCACAGCATTATAATTCCTCAGTGTGTCAATGGAGGGTTTATGCAGGTCTCACCTTTGGCAGCTTTAGAGGGAAACTGCCATTAGGGGCAAAGCTAAATATATTATTTTAAACTTGTTTTAACAGGTCAGTTAAACATTATTAGTGTCTCCATAATCCTGTCATGTTCTTAATTTTATTTGCATATATTTATAGAAATGATGTGCAGTGATCCCCTTCTTTTCATTAAATCTAAAAAGTGCAGGCCTGCTAAGGCCCTTTCCTATTTCAGGTTAGTGTGCGGTCTATTACAATGATAATTAACATTCAACACATATACCGTTCTCATTATAATGGTAATCACAGGTCTAATCTGTATTTTGTTCCTAAATTAATATTTTGTTTTACATAAAGTGTTTTAACTAGGTTTAATTAATTTGATCCTCCTCAATCCTACTCAACAGTTTATCACCTTCTGAGACCGCCCTTTCTCCTGTATACTTTCCTGCAGGCTGCCATCCTCCTTACCTGTTGCCTAAGGTATGCTAAGAACATTCCCACAGGGAGACAATATACAGTAGCAGTGTCATGTTAGGTATCAAGTAGGCAGTGACATGCTGTGTGTAACATTAAAATGGTATAATTGTTTATCATAATCATGACAACACATTGCTGATATAGAATAAAAAAAGGATCTGTGAAAATCCTGTCAATTTAGTGTTTTTGCAGCTCCTAAAACACAGCTACTTATTATCTGCTTACTAAGAGCATGACACTGGTAGTGTGATTTGGGAGTGTCCTTAGATCACAATGCAATGCTGCAAGTCACAAGTGTGCAACATGCAGGAGAATATACAGGGAGAAAGATGGAGCTTCCAGAAGCTGAGAAAGTGTTATTCTCTCATTCTCCTACAAGTAAGCGAGTATACATTTTATATGAAAACTACAATGTGCAGGCTACAATTAATGAATTAAACATTTTTAAAATAGTTATACAAAACAAAAACATGCTCAGAGTCTCTTTAATATCATGACTTTTTTATAGATCCTATGAGCACCACTATAGCAGACATATAACGGTTTCATTTGATTTTTAATAACAGATGAGCAGTAAAATCATTTTTAAAGAAAAAAAAAACTTGAATATTTGAACTGTAGCATTTAATCTACCAGCAGAAGCTCATCCCCACTCTCTGTGCCCATGGGGTGGGATAGGAGGTGCACAGGAGGCTGACCTTGGTTTGCCTGCATTAGACAATGGAAGCAAAAGAGACTGATAGACTCCCTAGGTGATTCTCTCCCACCTACCCCCTGGGTGTAGAGGGGAGATGAGTTCAAATGTAAGTTTGAAAACCTACATAGACCTTATTTTCATTAAATACTGATTTTATTGCTAATCAGTTACATTAAAATCAACTTTGCTTAGATTTGAATGACTACTACAGGCCTTTTAATAATTACAATGAAATACATATTAGAATATATATTAGCAGATTATACCAAAACATTAAAACTATATAATACAAAAAAGTTGCAAATAACCAAGCTTAGCATTACTTTATAATGGGGATGTGGAAATAACATGTGGACGAGTATCTCCACTTGTCAACATGGGATTCTCACTGGATAGGAGAACTGACTAGGAGGAGGAAGTGTGTGAACCTGGCTTCTGTCTGGAGTACATTTAGGTGAGTTTACAACACCTTAAAAATAAAAGTGTCCATTTTCTGCTTAATAAATTGCTTCCTCTATTTGTTTTTTTAAAGCTTTTGTTTCCAGGGGGAACATGCATTACACAGACCCTTTAAAGTTGTACTATGTATAGAATTACATTTTTGGAAGTAGATCTCATATATAATGATGTCTAACTGGAGATTTTTCATAAGTACAATTTGCTAAATGCCAAAATCATGACATGTTCAACATGTTGTTCCTAATGGAATGTTTCCCACTGAGGGCGTAATTGTGGAGCATTTGATGATTACATTAATAATTCAAAGAGAAACTAGGTAAAAGAGAAATACTATATTTAATTTTTGATATGTTAACTGCTAGACCAAAACCTGAAGGCACAACTAATGGAATAATTACCTGAGAACATGATGATATATCCTTAAAGTTCTTTTCAAGCACCACAGTTTTGGTATCAGGACTTATGAGATTAATTTCAAAGCGTCCAACCTATAAATGGGAAAAAAGCAGTAGAAAGTTGTTTTATTATACTGTAAAACATGTTGAATTAAAATATACAATAGTGCACAGGAAGACATTGTCCTATTTAAAGTGAATGCTTGGATATTTTTCTAACCAAATTATTACACATATAATTTAAACTTTATTTAACATTCATTTAACTATAAAAAGTAATGTCATTAAAGTTAGATTTCGGTGGAAGTTTCTCTTTAAATGTAAACTTAACAACACGCTCATCACCTCTCTCTCCCTCCTTTACCACACACAATACCTTTAGGTTGTGAGTCTGCTAGTTTCAATCCTGCAGGGTGCTTTGGGGAAAGCACCCTGGACACTGGATTCGAGGGTCAAACACAGGGCCCTCCTTGCTTTGTTATGTTTGATTTGTATTTACCTGCAACTTATCTTATGTACAGCGGTTCGGAATATGTTGGCGCGTTAGAAATAAACGATAATAATAATAATAATAATATATATGTAAATGTTTGCTATTTATAAATGGACTAATATGCTAGTATACATTAAGTTTGTTTTTTGCCATGTACTAAACCCCTGTACATCGCTACGGAATATGTTGGCGCAATATAAAGACAATAATAATAATAATGCATGCATTAATAACACCATATCAACACCATCATGGTACAAATGGTTGAGTTGATGTAAAGGTGCTGAGATGATTTGCTCTGTATCTGATGGAAGAAAATGTATTATATACTCCCTTTGTGAACCGGTTTTGTTCTCTTTCTACACAGAAACTAGATAGGCCCTCATAAATCTACTGGGAAACTGCCATGCCCTCCAAAGCAAGCATGGAAGGTGAAATGGGTCATGACTTGCCAGCTTGTTAACAGAGGCGTCTTATCAGATAAAAGTAAAGGAGATCCATCTGTAAGAATAGCACACTTCAGTATGTTTGTCTAAAGTGTGGTAAGAAGAGAAAATATATTTGGACTAGGGAGTAACACATACTAAATGCAGAAATAGAACAAGTAATACCGTCATAGCATAGGCTCTGTGTAGCAAAGTATTATATGTTTTCTGCACAAAAATATTAATAAGGTTAAATCCATCTAAAGGCTATATAGTAATCTAGATGTTTTAGACCCTTGCTCATTGTACTGAGGATATGAACACCACCTCAATGGCGAAAGTGTTTTGATATAAAAATGTGTAGTGCCATTTGTTAAGTTGTTCCTGTTAGAGTTAAATACACGTTTTAATCCACTTCTGCCATTACAAAGGTACATTACAGCAGTATATTTGTCTAAGTCTTCCGGGTACAAACAAAGCAACTAGTCCTTGCTCTTTTTCACAATGTGTAACTGTTATCCTTGTATCACATATATAGTTGTGAGCGTACGAGTTGTTGCTAACGCTGCGGGCTCGCGAAGCGAGCCAAGGCCCTCGCAAAGTGAGGGCACTGGGCCAGGGTCTCAGTTGCTGGCATGGAGCGCCTGCGGCGCTCCATGCCAGCAACTGAGGACCTCGCAAAGTGAGGGCCGCAGTTGCTGGCATGGAGCGCCGAAGGCGCTCCATGCCAGCAACTGCGACCCTCGCAAAATTCACGGCGCAAACCAAACTCCACGACACACACATTACGACACTCGCAAACAACATACGACACACGTTAATACCACGACACACACATTACGACACTCGCAAACAACATACGACACACGTTCACACACATTACGGCCTCAAAACTCTCGGACGCTACTCGCGAACATTACAACATTAAAAACACAATACATACACACAGCACATACATACAAAACTTACCTACAGCAAGAGGTAGCATCCAGGACCTCAAAAATGCAACTTACACCTTCATTTCAGTCCAAATAAAAGAGTTTACACACGAAAATATTTGCTAAGCGAGAGAAACAATGGCCGCCGAACAAAACGAAAACGAGGCTACACACGCAAACACCATACGAGACACGTTACGACACATTACGACCTCGCAAACATCGGACGCAACACGCCGACATACAAACATTTAAAACACAATAAATACACACAACACACACATAAAAAGCTTACCTACAGCAAGAGGAACCATCCAGCACCTCCAAAAAACAAGTTACACCTTCATTGAAATAAAAATAAAACACTTTACACACTAAGAAAATCGCTAAGCGAGAAAAAAAATGGCCGACGGACAAAACGAAAACAAGGCTACAGCACTCTCCACACGTAAAACACCACAACACACTCGCAAAACACCACACGGAAATCGAAAACCACTACGAGCCACCAACGGACAATCCGCTAAGACGGACAACACAGAGAAACCGCCATTTTACGCAAATGCGGAAGTACACCACTACGCTAACGGTTTAGCCTCGCGCACGCACAGTATTACACTGCACACATTCACCACGCTTATAGAGCAGCTCCACACCACTAATGCTGCACCAACATCAAACAAGGTTCACAGCTCTTCAACACAATGCTTCAAAATAGGTAAAGTATATTAATTTATTAATTGATTACATGTTTACTATTACACACAAAACAACATTAGCTCAGTTACAATAACATTGCCGTCATTTTTTGACGGGCAAGTCGCTAGTAGGACTATAAAAGGCAGTGAATGCATCTCAATAATCTTTCAACTATAACGTACTGGTGCCAGAAACACGTGTATGTTTTCTCCGTTTTTGTTTATCTTTCCTCAATACATTTGCAGGGCTAATCACATGGCTTTATGTTATATTTTTTATCATGTTGAATGTATTTTTAGTATTTTCTACTAGTTCAGTTAATTTAAAGAGAGAAAAGGAAATAGACTGTTGGGGTGTCTAATTGTATGATATAATCATTTTATTATCTGGTTCCTTTAATGAATAATAGTTATAAACCTCTATCTTAGAGCATCACCTCTAAAGTTGATCATCATTATAGGCATCTCCATCCATACAACTTTGATTGACGTTCAGGACTTAAATTCTATCTAATATAAAACCCAATGAAACATTGCTGTGAAATCAGAGCACTTGATACTCTGTCCTGTCATAAACTACAGATAATTTCAGAATCAATGTTTTTCTCTTTATTGTCAAGCCCCACATAAAAGGAATTCCCAAAGAAATAGGGACATAATATTTACACATTAAAGGACCACTGCTGTTTAGCAAAAATGACATGTTTGTGAAGTATGTAACAAGCTAACAACGTAAACAGCAATGTCAGCCATGAACAAAAAAAGTTTTTAGAGAAAATAGGAATTTAGGAATAAACTTTGTTTATGTATTACTCCAACTTGTCTTTTGTTTCACTTCCTAATATATGGACCATGGGAGAGTGTTTTTATGTGTCAGCGGAGGGAAGATGGAGAAGTGAGGAAGATTTGTTAGATAACTGGATCTCACTGAATTGATCCCATCCCCAATACGTACAACAATGGAGGAAGCTTGCATCAAAATACACGCCCTGCTCTCCAGAAATGTAAACACCACTCTGACACACAAAACCCTTCCAAAAGTTTTATGGATGTCTCAGGGTCTAGTAGAGACATCAATTATATTTTTCAAGTCAAAATCTATTACTTATCCCTGCCTAAATATGCTTTTAGACAGTTTTTTTTATTGAACTGCAGTGGCATTTTAAACGGATGGTGACTCTTACTATAGCTTCAGAGCACTTCCAATGATGCTGTCAATGTAGCGGATTACGTTTACCCACAGAAAAGTGACCAGTAACCTCATTCACTTAAAAGGCTGCAAACAAGGTGTTATGAACAGAAGGGCCCACTGGACAGTTTGGGGTTAATCGGTTGCTATATGTGTGGTTGGAGGATGCTGGAGACATGCTTGGCAATTGTATAATGGGTGTGGTGCATACATATAGTTGTATCATGGATGTTGTGGGTGCATGTGGTGCTGTAATTGATTAACATTTGAATAATATGTCTGTGTTAGAAATAGGATAGTGGGCTATGCTTAAATAATAAAGTTAATGCAGTCACTTATGTGACAATTTAAAGAATTTATATGGCCCTGCGATCGGCCACTCTGGCTTTAGTCATGAAGGGGGGAGCTAGTTTTATGGCTCTGTAAGAGGAGAAAAAAATGTGTAATGACCACAAGAAAGCCATGTGGGTGAGGGGGATAGCAAGCTATTGCCTAGGAGGATGGGCTAGAACTGGGGGAAGGTCTTTGGTGTTTTGTGTCATCTGAAAATGTGTTTTGAAAAATAAAAAAAAGTCTGATTTTGGACACACTAAAGAAAGGTGGGGTCAGAGTGTGCTTGTACTAAACAAAAGGTACATGGTGTGCGATTCTTAGATCCTAAGAAAAGGGGTCTGATGGTGCCTGTCTCTTCAGAAATAATGCTGTCATCTGAAGTGTCTGCTGGTGTCGAGATCTGACCAAACAGTTGCGACCCGTAGAGAGAAAGACTTGGGTGAGCGTGGTCCCCCAAATTTGCCGGTCGTAACACAAGGCCACAAGTACCAAAAGGAGCCCTCACTTTGCGTCCCCCTTTACTTTGCATACAAAGCAAAAGTGGTAAAAAGTGGAAGGAACAAAATAGACATGCGGTAGTGAATGATACAGTGACGATAAGGGCAGAATATTGAATGAAAAGAATTGGATGGAGCAACAGAGTCCCATTAACTACTTGGTACATAATGTATCATCAATGCTTAGAGATAGAGGATAGTTCAGTGTTACCAACAGTAATAGAAACATAGAATTTACTTTTGCTAGGAGAGTTCTATCAAAAATCCTGCTATTAAAAAAAACAGACCAAGATACCCAAATATAAGAGACTCTGCACTGTGGCCCCATAACATACAGCTCTTTGGCACTCAGACATTGTTTTCAATGTTGGCAACAAGCACAAAGTCATATGACACATTACAATGCACTGTACTCCTCCAAGTCTATTACTGTTTGCTCTCAAAACAATGTATTACATATCCTCTATCACTCCCTGCTGGACTCTGAATGAAGTATTATCACAATTAAATATTTTCCTTTGAGATATCGGTTACCCTGACATCCATGATTACATTTTCTTGGGAAACGTGGTTTAAATGGTATTATGAAAAATCATTGTAAACATGAAATGTAGAATTTTAATATAACTCATGCTAGCCATTAAAAATAACCACCTATGCTCCATCTGTTTTCCCATTCTTAAAACGTACTTACAATTTCATCAAACATTAATGTATGCAACATAATCCAAATTTATGGAGGCTGCAAGAGAAACATCACACTAGTGCTTAAAGGTGTATTTAAGATCTTGCTAAAATTATCTACTTGATGCAATCATGGTTAATCTGGGTAATGATTGTCTAACTACCTATCTTGGCACTTAGATGCACTTTTAGTCAATGCTTGTTTCTGTACATGGTACTCTTAAAATATAATAGAGAAGGGGCTCTAGAGCAAATGGAGTTGCACATCAAGATATGTTTTGTTTTTCCTGGCATCTCCAAAAGTGCTAAAATGGCTAGCCAGTAAAAGAGCAGTAAGTATGAAGCTCGACCAAGGACCACTAGTAAGCACCTAATGGTATTTTGGGCAAATTCCAGGAATCCAGTTGGTGTCACTTTGCTATATCTCAATCTTTGAAACTCATATCATTACTTTTATAAAATTCAGACTCCTTGGATTATTATGGTGATAAACAGGCAAGTTCCTGTACTTCCTGTTTTATGAATAACTAAATATAGCCTTTATAATTTGCATTTCTTTTATATGAAATTACTCTACTGCATGGCTCCATTTTTCTTTCCTCCTGCTTCTTACTTTCACAGGTGGGTGTGTTCTTGTAAATGCATTGCCTTCCCTTTAATTCTGCTGAGAACACTGGCAGATGTACTGACAGACACTTGCTGCATAATCAAAATCCCCTCCCACCTCAGAGAGTTGATATGCTGAAGCCAAAATGGCAGATTCCACAGCAGCATAATCACATATAATAGTTGTCAAACTACAAAACGTTGTCACGCGAAGCGAGGGATGCATTCGGGCTGCAAATATTGGAACCCTCGCAAAGCGAGGGGCCGCATTTGAGGAGGTGTAGGCTCCCACATCGGCTGCAATGAGCGAAGCGAGGGGCCGCCTTTTGCAGAGGTGGAGGCTCTTCGGCGCCTCACAAGCGGTAACAAAGAGCCACAGAAGCGGGACTTTGAAAAAAAAAAACTATAATACGCAATGACTAAATACGGACTTACACAAAAAAATACGAGCCGCTGGACTTAAAAAAAAAAAAATTACGAACACGCAAAAATACGAACTTAACAGCCGAACCGAGCACAGCGAAAAACATAAAATAAACACAAAATACACACACAGAAGAAAAAAAAATTACACACAGCAAGGGGGGACAGCCAGGATGTCTAGGAGGCAGGTCGCAGACAAATTTAAGTCCAATTTACAGAGTTTAGACACTCGAAAATCCCCTAAGCAAAAGAAAAAATAACCGCCAAAAAAAAAACGAAAACGAGGCTACACGACCGATAAACCCGGAAAAACACCGCCAAGCACATGCGACTTTTACAAAAACCCGTACAAGGTACAAAATACACCATTAGCAAGGATGCAAAATCATCCCCACATACACAATCACCGCCATTTTACAACACTAACTTACAGAATGCGGAAGTACCCAGCTACACAAACGGCTTCCCCTCGCGAACGCAGCCTATCTACACTACACACTGCACACATTGCTGACACTTACACCTCAACAACAGTGCAAACCTACATTGTATGCTGCACGAAAAACAAAACTGACTTTTAGCTCTTTAGCACAATGCTTGCTGCATATATTAATTACAAATAGGTAAAGTATATTAATTTATGATGTCATTAATTAATTATCATGAAAAAATACATATACAGAAAGAAAAAAAAACACCACAGTATCGCAATACACTACAAAGCCCTTCACCGCGAGCCTCACAAGGAGCGCCAACGGTGCTCATAGGACACAAAGTACACCAGGGGAGAGGCTTGCAATAAACGCCAAAAGGAGATCAGCGCCGACCTTACAATGAGCGCAAAAGCACCTCTGATAACAAAAAATACACCAACCGAGAGGCTCGCAATGAGCGCCGAAGGATCTCAGACGACCAAAACACTTACTGTCTGTGGCAAATTTTATTGTCCCGTCATTTTTGATGGACAAGTCGCTAGTTACATATAAAAGATAATATATTAGAGGCTGTATTATTTTATTACATTCTAAAAACAAGTTGCATTTTCTAATTGTGAATTTTAAAAATATGACCACAGAGGTCCTTGATTGAAATGTTGACATTTCAGTTATAATATTTCTGTTTTACTATGAAAGAAAGTGAAGATTCTGCAAAGAAGCTTGGTGTCCCCTAAATATTTCCAGTGACACAGTGGACACAAATTCTAAATCAGGGAAAGCAAACAGAAAGGAGGAATTTCTATGGAGAGGAGGCCTTTAAGTCTTAATGGGGAAAAGACAGCATAAAACCCAACTACGCACCAGAAAGCTTACAGAAGCAAAGGGATTATCTCCTTGAAGAGTAGGCCATCCAGATTGTCGAAAATACAGTATGTGCCCTTTTGATAGCTTCCTTAGTGTATGTTTTCCTAATGCCTGTCTTTCAAAATCCAAATGTTGAATGTGTGTTGTTTTATATATATATATATATATATATATATATATATATATATATATATATATATAACCAAGCCCCTAATAATAGCTTTCTTTGGAACAAAGTAAATGGCAACTCCAAGACCCCTATGTGAAAGTCTGTGATAAAAATTTAAAGTTACATACCTGAAAGAGCATTGTCCTATTCTTTTCAGAGTCCGATGGTTGTACATGGCTTGGCGCACTTGCATGCCTCCTTCTTGGCTGTATTTTGCCATCATAGGCTCTTTTCTGAATGGTAACACTGCTGCACCGAGCTCTAAACTCCTGCTGCTCATCAAAGCCTGAGTCTTCCAGAATACTTTCAGGAAAAGATACCCGAGCTCCAGCCAAATTGGTCTGGCTACCCACTGTAAAAATCCCTGAAGTACTTCCTGGTGGAGGAGCAGCATCATCCTTGTGTTCCTGCTCCTGAAATAGATTATCAGATGGAGAAATGGGGGTGTCCAACTCTACTAATGTGAGATCAGAGCTGCAGTCTGAACTGCGCTGCTCACTTAGCAGCTTGAGGCGTTGACGTTCATGCTGATGGAATTTCTCAATACAATCATCAATAAGTGTAGATGGAGCTTTTTTACTGGCTATTACAACCTTCCCACAGTATAAAACTTCATACTTCTGTGAGTTATAAAAGGCATCTTCATTGTCTTTGCTGGGCTTGGAATCTTCTTTCAGGGCAACTTTAGACACTTGCCGAATGCTACTGATGACATCCGAAACCTAAAATAAAAAAATAAAAAATCAATAATCATTAAGACACTGTTCCAATCAACATAGGAATAGATACTATAGCTCCACCTCACAGAGATACTCTTTCAGTGAAGAGTTCAACAGCTTTCCATTTCTCTTCAGCACATTATTTAGTTACATCAAAATGGACCAAATGTATACACTCAATGTTTACCCTAATTGTTGTGTTTCCGATTCTCCGTGACAGCAGGGCGCAAGGCACATATATATTATTATGTCTCTGGGTGTGCTTATCCATTAGGTATTCATGGCATAAATGCTGGAATGGGTTGCCAGCTCATAATCCTGTGGACTGCGAATTATCTGATTTCTCTGCTATGACCTGCCCATCTTGGGTAACCCTACATGGTATAGCGCACAGCTTCACTGGAGGTGCACAAGCCCCTTCACCATGACAAGGTAGCAATCCAAAAAGAGTTACCCTAATCATAGGTTAATAAAAACCCTGTCTTTGGATATAAAGGTTGCAAATATGGTAAGGCCAATGCTTTTGCGTCACATGTGGAACTGCACTTATAGGACTGCTTGTGTATAGTACTGGGTCAGAGCACAAGTTTTTATTAATATCATCATCAGGCTTTGGTAACACTCCAACATATTCTGTAGAGCTATGAGCTGAAAATCACACGCACAAAGTGCTTTACGTAAAGCAACTATCACGATTGAAAACTCGCAAACTTACAATTTCACTTTAAAAAATAATACTCATTCTTTCTTGAAAGGAAAAAGAGAGTCGATTGGATACCTATTTTATAAACTGGCATATGCAACTCATCATAGAAGTAGCACGGTTTGAGGAGTTCTGTACGTTACACCACGTACAGGAGTGGGAACGCTAGTATAAATTTATGAAAAAATCTTTCAGTACTCTGCCTCCTAAGGTAAAATAGACAATATCCCCATATTAAACGTATCTATATTCCTTCATTTAAAAGTAACTTATATTTCCGCATTCAATTCATATCATAGAGCTGAATATGCCAACTCAGTATACCAGAGGAAACCCCTAAATAGGGCAAAGGGATGCAAAATGCTATTATTAAACTACATGCTGAACAGAGGCTCACACTGTTAAACTGATTTACACAAAATCACATACCGTGCTGCTAGCTAAGGAATAGAAGCCAAGACCTTGTATAACCATGTCCTCCTCTGACACAATATTATGCCAGATGCACTGCAAACACAACTCTGGCCTACTAGGCAGAGGAACAGGTCACGTATTTCATTAAAAAGCACACTATCCTAAAGTAACTGCATTACCTCAGTGCCATTAATATGAAAAAAAGGAATAAACAGCAAAAACATAAATTAAACCAAGATATAATTAATCGTGCTCTTACAAGAATCATGGCTTTAAGCTATTTCATTTCTCACTTGTGTTAATAAGGTTTGCTGCCTGTTTTATTAAGCACACCATTAAAATAGGTGATGACATTTAGCGTACACTGAAGAAAACAACATTAAAATTGTCCTAACACAGCCATATAAATAACGGCTTTAGAATATAATCAAAAAGTGCTGAATTAACAGCCACTGAATTATAAAACATATCTACTCTTGCTCCAACAAGAGCTCTACTCTATATAACAAGTAGCTGTGCTGAAGGGCCCCGTAGACCACCCCAGGGGGGTTGGGAGGAGGGGCCACTTGACTGGGCAGGCCCTGGTATGGGTAGGAGGTGGCTAGCTGGGGGAGGGGAGTCAGTTGTAGGAGTTTGCCACCATTTCCACCATTATGCCCCCAGCTAGCCATGTGTAAAGATACCCACCCATCCAAGTGTTGTTGTCTAAAGTATGTATATGTTGCTAAATAAATAATAAAAAAATAAAAAAAATAAAGAAAAATAAAGAAAAAAATAAATAAATAAAAAATAAGGATGAGTAATGGAAATTTGGAGGTATTATCTTGTATATTGTCTTAAAGCACTTGTTGGTTATTATTAAATGTATATTATATGATGTCAAGTTATGTTTATGTGTTTGTCGCAGCGGCGGGTGGTGAGTGGAGTCGCCGGGACAGTGGTAGAATGGGTGAGATCCTACCCTACGGTGGTAGGATGTTCCAACATGGTAGGCCCTGGACGAGGGTTCAGGGCGTAGGGCGTACTGTCTCTGGCCAGGCTCCTCCCCTCGCGTCGTTATATTAATTATTTTTATGGTTATTACATCAGTTTGTGTTTACCAATAAACGCTGTGGCCAGTTATCCTCCCAAGAAGTTGCCTGTGTCTAATCATTATATTTTAATAGGGGATTGTGTATAAACCCTTTTGTGCACATACCAACTGGGCCTTGATAAGTCATGTGTTTTAACTAACTAAATATTAGCTGTTCCTTATATAAATTTACACTGTACCTCCTTTGGTTTCTTTCTCCTCCACTTCACCTTGAGTCTTTCAAACTGTGCTTTCATGGTTACACACACACACATTACAACAATATGATTTGTGCAGTAATATACACCTTGTATGCTTCATTCACGCTCAAATCTTCTACCTGCTGTGGGTAATTCTGTAACACTGTCTAACATGCACTCATTTTTAAAAGTCTTATCAATCTCAAGATAAAGTATTTTTCCCTACATACCTGACTGGCCCCTTCTTATAACCAGCTGTTCTATTTATGGCTGGAAATACCATAATCCAAAAACAGCACCATGAAATGGGTGAGAATCTAATTTAGGGCCCTGTAATGGCACCTGCCCTAGTTAGCGATTACATACTCTACGTTAGGTAAAGTAGTTTGTGTCCACCATAGATTGTGTAGATTAAGCAATCTAAGGAAGCCTTTTCATGTAGGTCTACCATGGCATCCACAATGCAAATCTATATTATTAGCATTACAGAACACCAATCAGGAGACTGGATGCTGCAGATATAGACCAATAAAATCGTTATCATTAAAGCCAAAAGAAGATGATATACAAAAAAGGCATACTAATGTGATGCCCTTTTATCAAAGTATGATAAGAGATGGGCTAAGAGATTGTCTAGACGAGTAAGGTAATGTATAACCACACTGTTCTCTTTATACATTATGATATCACACACCATGACATTCACTTAAAAATAATATATTTGTGGGTTTGTGAGATAACCATTGTTGTGCTCACATTACTAAAAAAAACAGAGATAGCTAAAATTCAACAAGTTCTTTCCCTTCTCTACTCACATTATGTGTCTCTGTCACCTTTTACCCAAATAATAGGGAGAAGTTTTTTTCCTGTCCAGTTTCTGATGTATAATAAGAATATTATTATACATCTCTTGCTCTCTCTTAGTGTCAGAGCTTTTTTGCTGTCAACAGGAAACCTATTAAACCAAGAACTGTGTAGAAAACAATGATGTCTTCCACACAATGTCCTTTTGGTCATTACGTCTGTGAGAGAATGAATATGTTAGACACTGCGGTCTCTAGTAATCAGTGGCCCAGGGCGCTGTGACTCATGTTCATTTCCCAAAACAAATTATTAAGAGAGACATTCCTATGTCTACAGAATGTCCACTCCGATAGAGCTAATTAAGCTGTGTAAAAGGGACATGTGACTTTTCTTTTTTTTATATATCTAATAGAATGCATTTTAAACTATATGCTTGCAAACATGAGACATGAAGGGTTTAACAAATGACGGTTAGTCGCTGTCATGATTTAATTGTTAATTATGAATATTGCCAAGGGAGCATGACATTGTTACATTGGGATTATGTGTTATTGTGTGGTTATATGTTGCCTGTACATGGTTATTATGTATCCTAGTTATAATATATTATAAGAGGAAAAATCTTATATATTACATATGTGGAATTGGTAGAAATGCTCTGCATAGAAGTTAGCTGCAGATCATTGCACACTCACACATACAGACCTTGCATCAAGACAGATGTATGTACTTCAAGTAGTCCTAAGCAAACACTCGAGTTTAACATTAAGGTTTGGTAACTAGCCAGCTATAGATATCTGGTGAATTTGATCTTAAGAGCTTTGAAAGGTTGAAAGCCAGATAGGCTGACATCACACATACACAAATGTACACAAGGGTGTGGCATTGGAGAGTATAAATATATGTTGTTTTTATCATTCAATAAAGGTTGACAGATAGTTTTCACATATCCACATTGTGAGACTATTTCTGTGTGTTGTATCCAGACTTGGGGAATGATCTTGCCATGGGCCACTAGTAACCTGTATCCAGTATTCTCTGCCTGTACCTTTTGGGCCTTGCCCTCTTCAGAAGCCATCTTTTGTGCCACAAAGAACAGGAACTAACCGATTCTGCTGGGGTAGGTTTGAACTAGGTTCATATCAAGCCCCCTTGAAGAAGCAAATCGTGTCACAAACTGCTTTGGCAACCTTTTTAAGACTTCTGGTCATCTCTTATTAAAGAGTGGGCACTGCACCAATTGAGGTATGAGATTCCATGGATAAACCACTTACTCCATCAGAGTTACACTGAGCGGGGGTGGGGTGGGCATAAAAATTGCTGCAGCATATACCTCACATTATCTGGTCTTTTTATAGAATCGAAGGATAAACAGTATTTGTATCTGATCTTAAAGTAAAAATTTAAGATGAGATAAGAATTTTTCAACTTATTGTGATAAAAGTATTGCTGGTTTCTCCAATACCACTGGCTGAATTCTCCCATTTTTTTCAATCTGTGACTGTGAAGCACTTTCCCAGATATTGCCAGTAAAAGCTGTGCAATAGATAGATACTTGTATGGAAGTGTGTTAACAACTTTGCTTAAGCTCAAAGATGGTAGGAAAACCTGGAATTCTCATTGTACGTTTTCCTTTAAGAGATCAACTTTTAATCACAATAAACTGATAAGTTATTAATACTGATCAGTACTAAATGGCAAGTTATAAAAGCTGGACAATTGCAGTGTTTCTTTTAATTACAAGGGTATATATATATATATATATATATATATATATATATATATATATATATATATATATATATATATTTATATTGTGAACATTTTATTACATTCGTTTATCAAATGGGAAACACATGTGAAAAGATTAGTGAAATTTTGCAATATGGCAGACAAGCTCAAATATACACTACGAAATGTAACTGGTTCATTGAACTTTTTCTTTATTGCAGCAATTATTTTGTTCAGTAATAATTAATTTGTCTTTTCAATCAATTTGTACAAATTGTCCAGGATGCCAAATGCTTTAGATACGTATGCAGATATGTACTAGTTCGTGCAATCTAATCTACCACCATCTTGCACAATTATGTATTATAATACAAGAGTCCAAATCCATTTGATACAGACAATGAACTGTCTTTTTGACAGTAGCTATTTGCAGAGGGGGAAATCTAAAAACTGACTGCAGATAAATCTAGGCCTATATTGAAGAATTCTAAAAAATAATGCTATTTAAAGACCACTTTAGTGTTCTTATAAAGGGCTTTTTTAAAATAGGTAGCGCTTGATTAGAAAAAAAAACCTTTATAAACTTTTACAGTGCATTACACAGTGAATTAACTTTTTAAAATCATGCCCAGATCTCTTCAGGCTCTGAATGATGTATTTATTTTCTCTGGAGTGAGATCTACCCAGGGGGAAGTACCAACTAAAAAACCCTTTGAGACTACTCGGTAAAAAACACATTAATAGCAAGCAGTAGTATAACATGATCTGGTAGCAATGTACACCAATACAATTTCCAGTCGCCTACCACAATCATAATGCAAATATTGGATGCCTGGTTGTAGAATATTCCCCTCTCTGAGGCTCCCACTCCAAATACAATACATCACTCAGGGGGTGGAGAGATAAAGAGCTCATATTGCCTATGGACATGATTAAAAAGTAGTAATACATGGTTTAAATGCGCAGTAAATGCTTAATATTTTTTTTTTTTCTTATCAGGTCCTACCTAATTTTTTTTTCTTATCAGGTTTTAACTAACTATTAGTTTGTGAGCCCATTATAAGAACCCTCAAAGATAATGTTACAGTTTTAGCAGTTACTGTCCTTGACAAATGGTTTAAAAGTAACATGCTGTTGTTTTCACTCCCTCTTTCTCCTTCCTGAGGTTATATAGCAGTGACAGACAGGTCACAGTGTGGTATTGGCAAGTGTGCATATGTGCCTGTAAGACATTGGATGGTTGCATACAGACTTTGGGTATTTGCTCTGCTGAAACATTACAACCCACTGAGACCAGCCATGGGCAACATAACATGTAAAGACAGTGGTGATTAATTATATGTAAGTCATAAACTCATCAACATTATGAAAACTGCTTTATACATATGAATCACTACAAAAAGTAAAGTTTAAATGTGATAAACCTGTTGCATAGATATTTTACTTGTTTGGAAACGGTTTTCCAAGTTTACTACTACATGCAGCTATCACACTACTCAGCAGTACAGTGTTACTTCAGGTTTCACAAAGCAAGACCATTTGAGTACTATTTTAAATGGATGCCAATATAATCATAAAAAGAACTAACCATCAGTTGCTACTCATATATTTATTCTTAAAGGTATATGAAAGGAGAGAGAGAGAGAGAGAGAGAGAGAGAGAGAGAGAGAGAGAGAGAGAGAGAGAGAGAGAGAGAGAGAGAGAGAAAGAAAGAAAGAAAGAAAGAAAGAAAGAAAGAAAGAAAGAAAGAAAGAAAGAAAGAAAGGAGAGAGAGAGAAAGAGAGAGAAAGGAAGAGAGAAAGAAAGAAACAAAGAAAGAAAGAGAAAGAGAGAGGAAGAGAGAGAGAAAGAAACAAACAAAGAGAAAGAAAGAAAGAAAGAAAGAAAGAGAAAGAAAGAAAGAGAGAGAAAGAAAGAAAGAAAGAAAGAAAGAGAAAGAAAGAAAGAGAGAGAGAGAAAGAAAGAAAGAAAGAGAGAGAGAGAAAGAAAGAAAGAGAGAGAGAAAGAAAGAGAGAAAGAAAGAAAGAGAGAGAGCAAGAGAGAGAGAAAGAGAGAGAGAAAGAGAGAAAGAGAGCGAGAGAAAGAAAGAAAAAAGAAAGAAAGAGAGAGAAAGAAAGAAAGAAAGAAAGAAAGAAAGAAAGGAGAGAAAGAGACTCTGCAGGGCAATTCAAATAAATATGAAAAATAAAAAACAAATATACTGAGGATCGGCAGTAACCATGAAACCGTACTGTATGTGGTTAAGTGACCTGGTTCGTGAAAAATCCATCCATGGCTATGCCTAAAACTGTGAAATACAGTAAGCATATGTTTAAAAGGATCCATGTTTAAAATGGTTTGGATTGACAGAGTGACGGTGCATTATGTGGTCTCATTTGCATGTCCCGCCCAGTTTTCCCGGGGTGCAGTACATATACTGTATTTCTGAAAAATTTGAGCAGGAAATAAGTTTATTAACTTATTTTTTAGACATTCAAATAGAATCACTAATGTACTATGCCTTACTACTGTTCTTTGTACGGTGGAGGGTTTCTATCACTTTTAGCCCACCATATGTGAAACAATTGCTACACACACATATATATATATAGGCTGATGGGATAATCAAGTTTTTTTTTTTTTTTTGTGTTTCAACTCTATTTTGCTCTGTTTGACATATAATACAGAAAAGTAGACAAGTAACCAAGGCTGAACCATGGCACTGCAGCCAGAGTTTGGTATGGCAGTATGACTGTATTTTATATGTAAACATTATGTTATTCTTTGCAGTCTTTTCCTGTTTCTTAGGAAGATCTCATCGTATTTGCTATAGCTATATACATGGGAACAAATACATAAATACTAACACTTATCTTAGTATTGGTGCATATATCATTGTATTGCAACCACTTTGTTATTTACATATATGAATAAGTAAGGGAGTGGTTCCTTGTAGCTGTGACATGAGAATCACATAGGACCACTCCACTGGTGCAACTGTATAGAGAGATGAAACACACACACAATCAGCAAAAGTACAGTTATATATCAAGTGAGACAGTTTGTAAAGTAAGAATGTCTTTCTCTAAAACAGCAGGAAGATGAAGCAAAGTGAGGTTAGAAGTCTTCCCTCCTGACCTCAGTTGTTGTACCAAGTAGGTCAGAAGCCACTGAGATGCTGACTGTTACCTTGTTATACCTGCTTCCTATTGGCTACAACTAAATGCAAATGATATGCTAATTTAGCTTGGATTTTCAGGGGCGTTCTCTCTCAAAATAAACTGCCAGAAAACAGAAGAAGTTTTGTAAAGTTTAGGGTAAGACTATTAATGTTCATTTTGGAGTTTTTTCATTCAAAAACATTTTAATACACTACTGATTCTCCTCTATCCAAAACATCGATAATCCATGAAACTTCTATATATCTTTAAGATCAAATAAGAACTATTCCATTCACAGCAATTAAAAAAAAAAAAGTAGATTGCTTGTTTCTCCACTACCATTGGCTGGAGCCCCTCTCATCTTTTTCACTCCGTGGTTGACTGTGAAGCACATTCCCACATATTGCCAGTAGAAGCTGTACAATAAATAGATATTTGTATGAAAGTCTGCTAACGACTTTGCTCAAGCTCAAAGATGGTAGGAAAACCTGGAATTTTCACTGTATGTTTTTTTTTAAGAGATCATATTTTAATCACAATAAACTGAAAAGTGTTTCTTTTAATTGCAAGGGAATATTCATATTTTCACTAAAGGAATTGTTGCATGTTGCTACTTTACTGTGTATACTTGTATCTACATTTCAAGATGTCCAGAAAGTATTGTGGGAAACTGAACCAGGGATTCAGAGTGACTATATAAGTTGTTAATGTAATGCAGAATAAGAGACAAGAGTGTGTCGGTTTGCAGAAACTTCCTATGGAACTAGACGTGTAGGCCAAGCTGAAGAGAGACATAGGGCTAGCAGTAGGCTATATGAGAACACAGACCTTATGGCCTTGTCAGTCAAAGTATGGAATCCAGGCTGGAAAGAAATATGCAGAAGACATTAGAATCGAGATTCATCATAACTAGTTACATAAATAGAATAAAAACGGAGCTAGATTCATATAAATACCATACAAAATATGCCACATCAGAAATATGGTGAAATGCAGATATTTAAGAACAAATCTAAACAAAACTGAAGTTAAACCAGACACTATTAGATAAAATGCTCTGAATTTGTATTCTGTAATGCAGGTCACATTTTATCACTTCTCCTATTGGTTTCAGGTGTCAACAAGAAGTTATGCAGGTAGTTAATAAGGAAACAGCAATTCATCTTCCAGGAAAAATCCTTACTAGGAACATTAAAGATAGATATTTAGTGCATTGACAGGCAAGAAAAAAGTATCCAAGAAACAATTTCCTCCAGCTTAACTAGAGAAGATGTGTGCAGATAAGGTGGTGCCCACCATTGAACAGTCCAAAATCTTCAAATGAGAGCTGGATGTAGAAAACAGCATTTTTTATGAGACTCTTGTCTAATTATAGAGCTGTTTTTTTTTTTAGAAGGCAGTGAAACTAAACAACTTCTGTGGATTAAAATATGTCAGAATTAAAAGAGGTTCCGCATTTACTGATGCTGCAAAATCGGTGCCTGACCTGTTCGAATGTAGATTTGCGCTGTGACTGATATAGATTGATATAGATCTACTTAAACAGGATGCTTGAAAAAGTGCCTCCCCAACTTGTTTTTTAACATTTTCTATAAAAAGTTGCAAATAACTAAGCCCGACTGCTGCCACAACAAATAACCAGCAAATAACCCACTTTTTGAATCAAACTATAAAGCTAGATAGTGTAAGTATGTCATCTCCCACCTTTAACTAGCACTAACAAACAAACCATGTTCAACGAGGGAACTGGTACAGTATTCACGTAAGAATTAGCCCAATCAAACATGTTGTAGACACCAACACCAACAAATCAAAACATTCATTCAGATATCAAAGCAATAAATATATGCTAAATAAAAAAGAGCCAGAGGTATAACTTTTATGGCGTCATACTCCACTCCTGGTATTTGTTGGGCCCTGAGCTGCTGTAATGTTCTGAAGCAGAGTTGGAGCTTTAGTGGGATATATCACAAAAACTGGACTAGTAATGTAATCCTGTGTCTAGCATACGATTCAATCTACTACACAGCACGAGGGAATAATATTTTCACAAATCTGCTGTACACTAAGAGTTTTTATACTCATCTGGTACTTCTGTTATCTACTGATCAAATTTTTCCAAGCAACAATACACACTTCAATTTCCCATGGCCCACTGCTTGCTTCCCAGGAATTAGACGGTTGCCCTAACATTTCAATCTACAGCTCCCCAGAGAAACATAAGTCGACACGTGGTCTGCTTCCTTTTCAAAACAAGAATGATGGCCCTGCATCTGTTGTTATTTTCCTCCAGTAAAAAAAAAAGTGTGATTGCATTTAGAGGATGTTAAAAATGCATGTGGTTTTATGAAGATGCCAGACTGGTTGGAATAAACTTCAAGAAACATTCACACATTGCTTTTCTGTAGGAACTCTATAATTACAGTCAATATTGTTCAGTATCCAGGGGTGAATTTAGATGTTATGCTGTCCTTGTTGTGCACCCCCCCCCCCCATGACTCAGTTACTCCTCCTCCTTTCCTCTTGCTATATACAAATTATAAGTTTACCACAAACCTATGTTGAAAATCAGACACGTAAATATGTCTATGAAAGTATATAGCAAGTTGGAAGGTGTCAGGTACACTAACATTCAGAATATTCTCTGCATATAGACATTGCGCTGCCATGGAATATGTAGGAAACTGGCAACTTCAGGTAGCCTGCTGCCCCCTGAAAATGTACTGCCAATGGGAATGGGCCAGTAGTATTTTTGTATATTAGATATTTAGATGTGCATACCATTGTATGGTTTGCTTGCTGTACTTTCTCCAGTGTGCTTCTTTCAATTCACTGTCCACAATATGAAAATTTTGTAAGTGAGCCAATAGTATTGTCAGTGAGGCTTGATAAAAGTAAGGATAAACATTTAAGGAATAGTATTCCATTATACTGTACATATGTGTACAAGTCCCTACATTGTATAACAAGCCAAGTATCACTGTATTATTTATAGTACACCCTTACGAAGAACTCGACTTGATAATGTCCAAAAAGTTTTTAGAGAGTTTTAAATAAATTATCTACAATGTCTTGGTTAAACTATTGTTTTCAGGGCCAGTTTATGTTGGGAAATACCTCACATTTGTGAAGTTTGTAACAAACTAACAAAATTATCATCTGTATAAGATTTGAACATGAATGCATTTTTTGGGGAAAATGTTCAGTTTATTTTGTGTCACTGACACTTCCGTTTTGGAATTTGTCAAATTTGCTTGGTTCCTGAGGGGGAGGGTTGTACAACTGGGGCTAGCTCTCTTTTCAGTCTCACGGTTAAGTGGCTATTCAAAATGTTATGTAAATACAAAGTTCCTCCTAATTCTTTAGCCATAAAAAAGAATGTCTGTGGTCATTAAGGCAAACCTGAAAACAATTGTTTAAAAAAGACATTGTAGAAAATGATTTAAAACTCTTGAAAACTTTTTGGACATTATTAAGTTGAGTTCTTCATAAATAATACACTTCAGTGATACTTTTTACCATGTAGGGACTTGTACACATATATATAATGGAATACAATTCCTTAAAGGTCTATCCTTACTGTTATCAATCCTCACTGCCAATACCATTGGCTCACTTACAAAATGTTCATTAACGTTCTCAGTAGCAACAACATTACTTGAAGGATAATGGGCTTAGCAACCACAGCAGATGTAAGGTTTACCTACGGTATAACAACTACAACATTACCTCTAACTCAATTATTTCTGGATGAATACGCAGAGCATCTAATGGACAAGAAGTAATTTAATTTGCTTTCGCTTCAAGCTGACACACAATGACATCAACTCTTACAATCAAGATAAAAAGAGCATCTGCCTTCCAACATTAACTATGTGTGAAATGGTGCCCAGACAATATGCAGAGGCTTTAAACTTCCTCGCGGAAATAATTTGCATTTATACTACAATATTAGAAAAGAAAAATCTCATCATCCATTCTGTACACACTTTGTTTTATTACTTATAACAAGTAATATAAAAATATGTATAAGTACTACTACAGGGGTCTGCAACTTGTAACTCTCTAGTCTTGATATGACATTTTAGTCAATACCAGATCAGACTATAGCGGTCTTGTCAATGTAGTAACAGTTTTCTTTATTTCTTGCTCCTATTAAACTCATGTCATGCTTCGGTTTCTAAAAACACATGCAAAATACACAATGTTAACTGGTAAGCTGGTTGTTATGCAAAGAACTTTCTAAAATACTGCGTCTTTGTGGACCTTGTGTTTAAAAGTTTGATGCATTTTGGGGATGTATCACAGAAAGGGGAGTAGATAAGTAGGACGACCTTTAAGCAGATGTGAAAGACAAAAAAAAAACAACAGATTTAAGCATGCTCGGTATCAGCATAAGGCCATCCTGAGAATGATTTAACAGTAGACTCTCAGTTAACCAGAGCACAAGCAACCAGAAAAAAGATTTAAAACTGTACTTTAAATAAAAAATTTAAATTACACACCTCAACAAATGCCAGGAGCTCGGTTATAGTGCCACAAAATGCCTACAGGCACCTAGATTGCACCCACAGTATGTCTCTGCATTTCCAGGAGAGACATACAGTCAGGAGAGACAGAGAGGCATGAGAGACTGAGCTAGTGCAGTGTTGGCGTTACATTCCCCCGGGATCAGCACCGCACCCTCCAGCCGAACATACCTGTGTGTAAGTGAGGAGTGAAAGCTGCTGCTGCTAGAACGCACCTCACTGACAAATATACTTAGAAGAGCATCCATTGTGCAGCTAATCTAGGCGTCTTATAATAAGAACTCTCAGGCAACCAGAAACTACATTAATCCAGAATCTACCAATCCCCATGGTGCCAGTTAACAGAGTATACTATATGTTCAATATTAAATAAATCTTTCTGTGTTTCTATATTACTAATGGTTGCAGGTCACATACTTTTATTTCTGTCCACTAGCTACTGCTGCAAAGCCATGCATAATTTTCCTTGTAAAACTCTTTTTCTGTCTCGGATAAGAGGCCTATTTCAGTGTGGAGATCTCTTAGCAAATTCCCAGGTATATTTTTCATTATAAAACTAGTATAAGCATTTTGACAAGGGACAAGTCAAAGTCATTGATAAAATATCATTTTAGCCTAGGCTAACGGATTTCATGGTACTGTGCCATTAATTTTGCAAGTGTATATACAGATACAAGCTGGGGGAGAATAAAACCTATAGGTACGGTTTCATTAAGTAAACAGAAATAGTAAATAATAACAGTAGAGTAACAGATTGCCCCCCAACACCACCACAACCAGATTCAGGCAATGCAATCATATCTCTCCAGAAATGTAAAGCCTACCCATACACACAACTTTCACCTATGTATAATTGACTCCCCCAGGGCACAGCAGTGGCATCAAGTGTATTTTTTATATTCAAATCTAGTTGTAGGACTTTGTTCCTGCTTTTCCTTTTGCACTTTGGCCCCAGCATCGGTCCGCAGCCTCTATTCAGCCAGGCCGTGTGCGGCAGAGCAGGACTGGGATAAGAGCTGTGACAACTCACATCAGGTTTAACCCTGCCTCCCCATGCGGAGACTGTGGAGGGAGGAGGAGGAGCGCAGGAAGGAATTGACCGGGGGCTCTGCTTCTGTTGCTAAACAGATAACAATGACAGCAGAGCAATGGAGGTCCTTTCTGCATGCAGTAACAGGGAGGTAGTCAGGAGTGTATAGGTACACATACATATATATATATATATATATATATATATATATATATATATATATATATATATATATATATATATATATATATATATATATATATATATATATATATATATATATACACATATACACACACATACATATACACACAGTGCCTTGCAAAAGTATTAAACCCCCTTGGCATTTTTCGTGTTTTGTTGCCTCACAACCTTATTCATTCCTCCTTGCAAAACTGCTCCAGCTCCTTCAAGTTGGATGGTTTGCGCTTGTGAAAAGCAATCTTTAAGTCTGACCACAGATTTTCTATTGGATTGAGGTCTGGGCTTTGACTAGGCCATTCCAACACATTTACATGTTTCCCCTTAAATCACTCAAGTGTTGCTTTAGCGTGTGTTTGGAGTCATTGTCCTGCTGGAAGGTGAACCTCCGTCCTAGCCTCAAATCACGCACAGAGTGGTACAGGTTTTGCTCAAGAATATCCCTGTATTTAGCACCATCGATCTTTCCCCCAACTCCGACCAGTTTCCCAGCCCCGCCTTCTGAAAAACATCCCCACAGCATGATGCTGCCATCATGTTTCACTGTGGATGGTGTTCTTTGGGTGATCTGATGTGTTGGGTTTGCGCCAGACATAGCGTTTTCTTTGATGGCCGAAAAGTTCAATTTTAGTCTCATCAGACCAGAGCATCTTCCTCCATACATTTTGGGAGTCTCCCACATGCCTTTTCGCAAACTCAAAACATGCCATTTTGTTTTTTGCTTAAAGTAATGGCTTTCTTCTGGCCACTCTGCCATAAAAGCCCAACTCTATGGAGCGTACGGCTTATTGTCGTCCTATGGACAGATACTCCAGTCCCTGGTGTGGAACTCTGCAGCTCCTCCAGGGTTACCTTAGGTACCTGTGCTGCCTCTCTGATTAATGCCCTCCTTGCCCGGTCCGTGAGTTTTGGTGGGCGCCCGTCTCTTGGCAGGTTTGTTATTGTGCCATGTACTTTCCATTTGGTTATGATAGATTTGATGGTGCTCCAGGGGACCATCAAAGATTTGGATATTTTTTTATAACCTAACCCTGACTTGCTTAGGTGTTGTAGCCTCTGGGGCCTTTCGAAAAAGGTGTGTATATGTAATGACAGATCATGTGACACTTAGATTGCACACAGGTGGACATCATTTCACTAAGTATGTGACTTCTGAAGGTAATTGGTTGCACCAGAGCTATTTATGGGCTTCATAACAAAGAGGGTGAATACATACGCACATGCCAATTTTCTGTTTTCTATTTCAAAAAAATAGTTTTATGTATATATTTTTTCTCATTTCACTTCACCAACTTAGACTATTGTGTTCTGATCCATCACATACAATTCAGATTAACAAAACATTGAACTTAAGGCTGTAATGTAACAAAATACGTAAAAAGCCAAGGGGGTGAATACTTTTGCAAGACACTGTATATACACACACTTACACTTCTGGCTCATATATTATATACTTAAGTACAATAACCCCATCCCCCATCTTTGGTGCCGAAAAGGTTGGAAATCACTGCTTTAACAGGTATCCAGAGGGTGAGATGAGTTCTGCCAATGAGCGTATATATCTGCTCTGACAGATCTAGATTGTATTGCACATGCCAAATCAGGGAACAAGGCAGATAAACAAACCTATTAGGTTAGCCTCCTAGGCAGACCCTTCACCGCCCCACACCCATGGACCCCCAATAAGGGGTAGAGAGAAAAATATTTACTAAAGTCTAAAAAAACTAAAAGTTCAGTGGGAATTTTTAAAAGCTATCTTGATTTTTTTCTTTTACAATTACGGATTTTAATCCTAAAAATGATTACATTAACAAGCTAAACTCTATTATGGGAGCACTACAGTGACTCTTCCCTTTTGTTCTAATCACAGCATTGCAGGGCTAACAAAATAAAACAAACAATGCTTTATACGTTCAATCAGCATAAAACATTTCATATAAATTAAACAGAGAGTCAAAATGACATATATGACTAAAATAGCTTTGTTGGCCACTTCTCTGCAATGCTTGAATTTTATAGCCCTCTTATCAAAATATTATTGTAGCAATCATCATGGGCACTTGGCGAGGATAACAGTGATTTACACAGGAATAATATGCTGGTGTAAAAGGGTAACCTATTCATTAGACTAAATAAAGGAAACACGTTCCAATGTAAAAAAAGTCACAGTGACCTTCAGATTACATTGGTCAGACACAATTGGAGAAAAACAACATGCACAGAGGTATTTATATCTGAGGTCAGACTGGGGGAATCTCTAGAGCTTGTGATGAAGTGCAAACTGTACAAAGACCACACAAAACAAGCACCTTTTAAAGCCTCAACAACCCATATTTGGACAGTAAAAAAAACAATTAACACAAGGCCCCACTAATGAGTCCATGTCATCTCTTGCACATAAATATCTTCAGGGAAAATAAAGTAATATCTAGACACAAACATGAAAACCATGAATGTCATAGCGGTTTTAAACAACTGTTTTGAGTCCATGCCTAATTATTTTGAAGGACCAAATTTACAAACTATTTTAATTAAAGGGACATGGAACACAATTCTATTAATGCATGACCAAATGGAGGACCAATAGTCTAATGGTTGCGGTGTTATCTTTGCAACTATATAATGTAAACAATAAATTACCCGAATATAAGCCACACCCGCATATAAGCCACACCTGTAAAATTCAAGGGGATAAAATAGAAAAAAGATAGTACTCAAATATAAACCGCACCCTTAAAATTGGAGAGAAATACACTCTCTACAAGTGATCAGCCATTGCAAGAAACAGGCTTTCTAATTAGTACTGTAACTTCTTTTGCATGTTACAGGCTTTACAGGATGTTAGAATCACTAAAACCAGAAATCGCTTTTCAATTGCTACAATACCGTAGTCTCAAGCATGCAAATCGACAGTCAATTCACGTTCACGAACATAAGCAGCACGCGTAACTCGCTAAGCCCACAAATCGGAAGTCATTTTTTTACGGTCGCGAATATAAGCCGCACCCGTAACTCGCAAATCAGAAAAAAGGTGCGGCTTATATTCGGACCAATACGGTATTATTCCGAATTTAAAGAACACCAGATTTCTTTCCATAGTGCACTACAAGAGTGGAATACATACAAATTAAAAGGAAGTTGACTGCTATGAACATTTAAATTCACCAGAGGCAATGGAAAGACAGCATTCCATGTGGGCAATTTTCTAAGAATTCACATGACTTGTGTTACAGTGGGTGACTTTGAAGAAGTGATACTAATAGTAGAATAAATTAAAAGGATCTCTGACTTTTTTTACCAAACTAGAGCGGTCCTTTAACGTGTACATAGAACATACAGCTTTTGCCTAAAACAAGCCTATTTAAACTTGACATAAACTAATGTGAAGTGCACAGAGCCTACTACAGTATGTAGGGGTCACTCATACAGCTGTGTTAAGGCTCACTGGCTGAAGGGACGAATTAATTGGACTCCGCTTACTGTGCTCTGTGACTTTCACTTGAAAGAAGAGAGCACATTTGGACACATTATCTTCTTGCAGATGCAACAAAAAGCTTTCCATGTCCCTTTAAAATATGTTAAGAATGGACAATTAAATAAGTAGCTATATATTAGACTCATACTTTTTCATATAGTAAGTCATTCTTGATACACTTTTTATGGTACTTCGTGGCACAGTATGCAGATTTGTGGCATGTCGTGATTGATTAGTGAAGAAATAGGGGCCTATTTGCCTGATCATTTTAAAGGGATGTGGAAACACATTACGTATTGCAGTCTATAGGGGTACCATTTTTATTGGACAAACATTTTAGTTACAGTGATAAGGTTTCAAGAATTGCACCTCTCTTCATAGGGCAATAATGTGTCAGACTTTTGTTTAAAATAAGAGCACAAAAATGTATTCAGAAGTGTAACTGCTCTTGGGTGTTTGCCCTCTGCCAGCAAATTATATCTACTGACTAAAGTATGCTCTCTGTATTTCCTGTTAGATTTAATGAAGTTTAAACAAGTTTTAATATTTTTATGCAAAAGGTTTAAAATGCTTGCAAAAAAAAAAACTGTTGTATTTCATGTACCTTTAACACAGGATCATATATTGTACTGATTTATAATTAGTTGTATTCTTCATAGTGTATGACTGGCAAAGCAATGACAGCTACTTGATTTATGGTCACTCAACAGCCTCCCAACTGTGTCTCAGTTACCAGGTCAAGCCAGAGGAAGAGCAATTACTTACAGCCCTATTAAAATTAGAAGCCTGTAGAGGCTTGAAAGGGCTGCGGGCTTGAAATTTGGCCGAGATACAGAGCTCTTAAATTACAGTGAGCTGTGAGTTACGGGCTTGAGACGCAAAAACGTAAGCCATTTGTTGAACGTTGGATGCTCGGCCATGATCAATTTGTCAAACCCGTAGTTACGGGTTTAGAGGGAGCCAATGGAAACAGAGGTCATCAGAATTACGTCACTGAAAAATGGAGGTGGGATTTCAAAGACTTACAAGTTTCACTTATGAGATACAATCTGACCCACATTCCACAAATAATGCAATATTGAGAAAGCCATAAATATGATATTCTATAACATGCAAGTTCCATTATATGTATTAACGCATTGTTAGCCAGGATCGATATAACATGCAAATTAAACATTAAATAAAAGTATTTTTTGGGCCGATGTGCAAGCTTGAAAATGTTGTGCTATTAATTCTAATACCCAACATCACTTTCCCTGTTAATAAAAGTACAGTAGCGTGTGTATATGTGCATTTAAAGTGCTACGGGTTGGACTTTATCCCCCTTGCGAGTCCTCTCTAGCACTCCTTGGCTTCTTGGCTCCATTTGCATGTTACGGGCTTGAACACCAGTGAATTTGTTGCAATTTAATAGCATGATTGGAAACGTAACAGTTACGGGCTTGACGGATCAAAGGATTTGCAACGTCCCGTACGTTTTTTTCGCACCTAACTTGCAAGGCCTTCGCGGGTAGCGTTAAGAGGCCAATTTAATAGCCGTAAGTGTTGCAGTCTAAGTTACGGGCTATAGTTTTACACATAGAGGGAATTTAATGTGGCTATTAGTTAGTCAACTTTTGTATCCATTTAGCAATGGTTTTCTATATAACTTGCAGTGTCTCAAAATCTTCTCACAACTGTCTAATAAGAACGTTGGGAGCTCTGTGTCGCTAATAAGAATCTTCTAGTATCTTATTTATTTTTGTGCATTAAACTGTATCTTTAAGCCACTTTACTAAAGGTTATCACATATAAAATGCTCCAATACATGTAGGCAAAATTCAATGTACACACTGTGAATGGGCAGTCTACTTACTTAATCAAAATGTGTAATCAAGAAATACAATAAAAGCACTGCGCCATTTGTTTTATCTATCACTAAGCAATGAAAAATAATCACAGATCATACTGCAGCAGTTAGCTGCTGTTAGTTTCAATGAAGTTTAATATTTTTTTGTGCAAAGAAAAACATTTTTTTTGCAATGTTTAAAACCTGCTCTTTTAATTGCTTGAAAAAAGACAATTGTATCCCATGTGCCTTTTAGTTACCATAGAAATTAGTTAGCAGAGCGTGCCATAAATGATCACACCATGATTCAAATTAGGATACATTATAACAAATTTGCACGTTGCAGAATATATTATATATAATATATATATATATATATATATATATATATATATATATATATATATATATATATATATATAAAATGTTTTTTAATAAATATAATAGCCTCATTAAATGAAGAGAGGCGGTACCTATTTTAATCATCTTTCCAATAGTTACGCATTTATTTGATACAGAGCCAACCTTTGATGTTTGCAGATACATATTATTTTTTATTACATATTTAGTTATTATCATCTCAATTTGTTATAAATTGGGGCGATTTCTTATTTTTATAGAACAAAGAATATGGTAATAAAATAATTTTCTTGCAATTCACAAAATCTGACAGTGTCTAGGTGTAATCTCCATAAGAAGCTCAGTAAAAAACCCTCATTATTCTAAAATCATTTGCTCAGCTTTTTTCAAACATAACACTTGCATCACCAGTCTATACTATGTTGGTGCTTGTATTCTTCTTCTAGTTTTAATTTAGGAAAAGCTGTTACACAATATAATTGTACAATTGCTTTACCACAAGCGTTATCTAAAGCCAAACACTTCCAACTGTCACACTGGAAAGCGGTCAGAATTGCAACATTGGACCCATCCATTTATGTTTAAAACTTTTCATTCAGTTACAAGTTTGAAAAAAGTTTAAAATGTTTGCTATCTGTGTCAAAGAATTTAAGCCCAAAAAGGAATCAATAAAAGTAGACTAAAGTCCTATTGCTGTCCTATGTCTTGATACAAGAATCCTCCATAGCAGCTGTCCAAGTGGAAAATAAATGATGCCCCTGAGAAAATCAATCAATTTTAAAGGGGCTCTTGAAGGGGTGTTGGGGGGGGGGGGGGGGGGGGACAAATATGTACTTGCTAAAATGAAGTTAATAATTTTGGAGGAACCAGTGCTGCGAGTAGGGAAAATAAATATATATAATTCTTAAAATAAATGTAAAAAAAATTAAATATACAAATGTACAGTAGACTCGCAGTTAACCAGAACTCAAGCAACCAGAAAAAAATGGAATACTGTACTTTAAATAAAAAAATACATTTTACAGGGCTCAACAAATGCCAGGAGCCAGGCTGTCATGCCACAAAATGCTTACAGGCACCTATATTTCATCCACTGTATGTCTCTGAAATTCAGTTTTACCTGGAAGCAGACAGACATGAGTGACTGAGCCAGTGCAGTGTTGGCGTTACATTCCCCGAGTTTAGCACCGCACCATCCAGCCAAACATACCTGTGTGTAAGTGAGGAGTGAAAGCTGCTGCTGCTAAAACAGCCCTCACTGGCAGATATACTTAGCAGAGCATACTATGTGCAGCTAATCTAGGCCTCTTGAAATAACAACTCTCAAGCAACGAGTAACTACTTTTATCTGGCATCTACCAATCCCCATTGGTGCTGGATAACTGATTGTCTACTGTATATTAAACATTTGTGTGAGTAGGGTTGGCTCTCTTTCCCCCTTCCTAAGCTAGGCCCTATCTACGGCTCGAGAAGGATCCATATAACGAACGCTCATCTTCTTCTAAGCTAAAAATTAGCTTCTTTCAGAATCATCCCAAAAAAAAAAAGACAAAAAAAATTATCAAGAGTGTGTGAATTCAAAACTCTATACTAATAGACCACAATAACAACATTCTTTTTATAATCCAAGCACAGTTGATTGTGGTTTTTACAAAGAATAAATATATAATGTGTTTATTTTTATACTTTCTAATAACATTTTGCACATTATCATGACTAGTTCTTCAATAAAACTTACTATACACATGGAACTTTAAAGATCCTACAAGTCTATGTGCAACAGACATAAAGATACCCAGATGAAATATAAGAAAATATACTGTCACAATCTGCTTCTTCAAGGGGGCTTGATATGAACATAGTATAAACTAACCACAGCAGAATCATGTGGTTCTTGTTCTCTGTAGCACAAAAAGTGGCTTCTGAAGAGGACTATGCCTAAAGGTACAGGCAGAGAATACTGCATACAGGTTACTAGTGGCCTCCAGCAAGACTAGTGACCAATTCCGGATACAAACACAAACAGCTTAACACTGTAGATATGTGAAACTAGAACTGAACCTTTATTTAATCATAAAACCTCTGTATTTATACTCTATCTCCCATACCACACCCTTGTGTATTTGTGTGCATGATGTCAGCACTAAGTTACATCTGCCTTGCAGCCCTGGTTGCTATAGAAGCTCTTGATAAAACTCACCAGATGTCTAAACTACATGACAGGTGTCTATAGCTAGCTAGTGCCACAACCTTGAGTTTAATCTCCAGTGTTTGCTTAGGACTCTCTGAAGTGTCTTGGCTGCTGCTTATCAATGTATGTATGTGTGAGGATGCAATGTTCTGCAGTTCCGCTTATGTGCAGAGTACTTATACCTTATCCTCATGTATTCTCTTGTTCTGTGTCACATTTTCCCTCTATAACATATTATAACTAGTATATATGATAACAATGTACAGGCAACATATAACCACAGAACAATAATACGTAAATCACAATGCAAAAATGTCCTGCGCTCTTGGCCATATACATAATTACTGTTAATATTACAAGCACTAAACAATGTAGTAATAATGACAGATACTATTCAGCAAATGCCTAACAAATCATCTTACACAGTAAGATTTGCTCCAGAGAGTTGCCAGAAGGCCTGACTCTAAAGGGTTGCTTATTCCCACGCATGCTTTTTAAATTCTCTATTGTTATTAAAATCAAACCACTTCTCTTTCTAGCTTTGCATTGGCATTGTGTGCACTCTGGTTGGGTGTATGTGCATTGCTCAGTCTCCTGGTTTCTACATTCAGCCTTCACAAGAAAGTAAGAGACTTTTAATAGCCTTGAGCAGCTGGTGTTATGTCTATACTTGAACAGGGCACACTGAACATTTGAAACGGCCCTGTCGCCTTTATTACAAAATCTATGGGCATTTCATCAAGCATGGGCAAACTTCCCAAACTGTACTGCAATGCTGCAGGGCACAGCAGAGCCTAACAAAGATCAGGGCACGTTTTAATGGAAAGTTACATGAACACTTAATTAAACTGCAGATTAATTGTACATTTTCTGTTTATGTAAATTCTATAAATAATGGGCAAATAGTTATTACAAAAAAAAAGCCTAGATAAAGTTACACATTTAATGTGTGTGTATATATATATATATATGATATGTACACACACATACAGTATCTCACAAAAGTGAGCACACCCCTCACATTTGTGTAAATATTTTATTATATCTTTTCATGTGACAACAGTGAAGATATGACACTCTGCTACAATATAAAGTAGTAAGTGTACAGCCTGTATAACAGTGTCAATTTGCTGTCCCCTCACAATAACTCAACACACAGCCATTCATGTCTAAACCGTTGGCAACAAAAGTGAGTACACCCCTAAGTGGAAATGTCCAAATTGGGCCCAAAGTGTCAATATTTTGTGTGGCCACCATTATTTTCCAGCACTGCCTTAACTAACCCTCACTACTACTTTACATTGTAGCAGAGTGTCATTTCTTCAGTGTTGTCACATGAAAAGCTATAATAAAATATTTACACAAATGTGAGGGGTGTACTCACTTTTGAGAGATACTGTGTGTGTGTATGTATATATATATATATATATATATATATATATATATATATATATATGTGTGTGTGTGTGTGTGAGAGAAAGTATAGAAAGCAAGGAATGACTAAATGGACATTTAATTTATATAGTGATACATTAAACAATTAATCCAAGTACAAGAGACAAATTAAACAACAATTAGGTAATCTTCTACTATCAACATTTTAGAGGCACATGGATTTAATCAACAAGACTAAATCATCAAAAAGGGCATAGAAAAACAAGTGAAAATCTTTTTGATTATTTTCATATAGATGCATAGTTCATATAATCCAGTTAATCTTGAAATATTGTTAGCTAACAGCAAGGACCAAAAATAACCAGCACACTCAAATGGCAATTCACAGTTTTAAAAAACACAAAATGTCAGCTTATTCCGTTGGGTTGTTTAGACAATCTAACCTCAAAAGACAAATATCAGCACTGTATCCAATTTATGGTCCATTCAGGAACTGAGATAACATACCGATAAACACTGATTCCTGCTTAAACTCGGGATAAATAAACAGATAGATTGCCATAAAAGCTAAAACAGCAGCATTTCGAACCAATTATAAAAAGGGGAAAAGAACTTCAAAATAAAATATTTTATATATTTCCTAATAGATTTTAACTATCATGATTTCAGTGAGCCTTTAATGTTTTATTTTTAAGGTAGTCCTAAAAAGCACAGTACGACCAACCATTTATTGGCTCATTTTTTTCAAATAGTTTTAAACCTTGCATCTTAAATTGCATCAATTGACTATTGTGTGGTTACCTCCTAACCAGTCATCGCTAGGACCTAAAAACAATGTAAACCTTCAGCCACTTATTTACCTTCCCATTCCCATTGCCTCTGTTGCTCATGCAGCTCGTGAATATACTGAAGTACAGTGTTTCAAATTAGACAATCAGTGAGCTCTCTCGAGATGCAGATTGCAGAATGTTGCCTTCATAAGGAACTATTTGTATATTGTTAGACAGAAAAACACAGCACTTATTAATAAAATAAAGTACACAAAAGTAGAGATACATATTAAATTCCTATTGAAATCCAGAAACCTTTCGGATCCCTTTAAAATTCTGTCATTCTGCTTTCCAGCACACACAGACATGTAATACTAAGAAGTACAGTCTATAAATATAAAACACACTTATGATATGGCACATTTTTAATGAAACAACCTCAAAATAAGAATATCAAAACAATGACTAGACAATTATGAAGGTGTGAGAACAAGAATGAACCACGTGAGTGACTTATCTAGATATCTCTGTCGCTATTTAATGGTTATTATCACCTCTTTACGTGAAACATCATGACATCAGTTACGGACAATGTTATATTCAGCAGCTTTATACAAAAAGGGTCACAGCCCAGACAAAAAGATGATGTCACACCAGACCGTGAATGCTCCATATTCTCTATATATTACAGAATCTGCATTATTTTATATGTTTCTTTGAAGGATTCTGTTCTCGGCTAAACACTTTAAATGAATGATTTATGTTGGAATGGGTACAAGTTACAAATACAGAACAATTACAAGAAAATCTCCATGATTGTAACATTGACCAACCAGTTTCACGGACACCTATGAACTAAACCTTAGCAAACAACCTTTACCAAAATAATCCATATTACAAAGATTATCTAATTATTCATGATCAATAAAAATATGATGATGTTTGTGTATAATTATCAACTTTAATTGGACTAATTACATTGTTGGAAATGTATTGTATTGCTCTCTGATAGGATCTAAAATGTCAAATTAATGAATTTATCAAGGAAGTAAAGGAGGCCTTGCATACAACAACAAAATACTCAGAGCATAATTAATGACAGAAAAACAATGTAAAACAACTAAGTTAGAGGTGCTCATCAGAGAACGAACCAACCTTAATAGGTTACTTCTATGGCCATGATAAGCCACTCTGAGAGCAACCTCTTTTAGCTCACTTGTGCCTTTCACAGGGAGAAATATCCTGTAGTATATCAGTCTGGTCCCACTCAAAAGAGTGACCCAGACCCAAAATACCAGGCAATTCTACCCTGAACAGGAGAAACAGCAAACCCCAGACGCGTTTCGGCCTTTATGGGCCTCGTCAGTGAGGTGCAACTGAACTCCCTAAGGCACAGTGAGCAAGGGGTACACGTCTGGAGTCCCCTATTACCCTTAGGGAGACTAAACCCTAAAGGTAATTTGCATATACAAAACAACTAAGTCAGAGGTGCTCATCAGAGTTAGGGAGTTTAGCTGCACCTCACTGACGAGGCTTGCTGTTTCTCCTGTTCAGGGTAGAATTGCCTGGTATTTCGAGGCTGGGTCACTCTTTTGAGTTGGACCAGACTGATATACTACAGGATATTTCTCCCTGTGAAGGGCACAAGTGAGCTAAAAGAGGTTGCTCTCAGAGTAGCTTATCATGGCTATAGAACTAACCTATTAAGGTTGGTTCGTTCTCTGATGAGCACCTCTAACTTAGTTTTTTTGTTTTAGAAAAACAATGCAGCCAGGTATTATTCCAATATTAAGTGACAATTAGACCTACATTGTAAGCAGCTTACATTATACCGAGATAACAAGTTTTGGAAGATTACCTTACATTTTTTTTACTTTTGTTTACTAACAAGAGCTTAAAAAGTTATGTCTTTGGTCCATAAATTGATTCAAATAGTACCTAGACGGGTCTGCCCTCAGCAGCCCGTGTATACACTGGTCCTGTAGTACTGCTGAAAGCAGATTCATGTAGGCACTATTTGTAAAATTGTACCTGTTAATAAAAAAAGTACAAAATGCTAAATAAATACTTATATTATATTATCTTTATAGTAATGTTCCAAAACCTTCCAGGTCAGTTTATTGGGAGAAAATGTGTTGGATTTGATTGGAGTGTAGTGGTCTAGTAATTGCAGGAGTAGTGTAGATATAGTCCTTATTTATGTAAAAGGACATTATTTGTCTAATAAAACAAATTAACTTATATGATCATAATTTCTAAAGGAGAGTAAATCTACCTGAGTGGTTCTCTTCTTAAATCTTTCTAATATATCTGAAGGTTTCGTTAAGATTTTACACAATTTAATACTTCCATCATCTGACAGTTTTCTCCTGAGCCAATTCATTTATGTAACAGAACTCCAAGGACGGAAAATGTCTTGGCGTGTGCAGGTGTTAGTGATGATGTCATAATAAGTTATTTCCTCACTGACATTACAAGGCCTGAGCAAAGACTTAAAGGACCATTGTATTTTAGGAAAACTGTTGTGAAGAATGGAGCTAACATTAGCAGCTGTGTAAGCTAGGAATTGTATCTTTGGCGAGAGGTTTCTGTTGATGTCTGATTTGTTCTTGTATGTAAATTAATTAGCCCTGCAATAGTTTAGAGGACTTGGTTTGTGTACAGAGAAGGTGTCCATTTTTCGGAACTGTATACTTCCAAATAGGGCATTTGTCCACACATTGGAGGTTTTGGTATTGGACTCCTACCAACTGCCATGTATGCAAACTTCACTAAATTATTGTGAGTGCTTCAGGGGACCAGACTACAATAATTAATGAATATAAATAAATATATTTACATATAAATATATATGTGTGTTTGAAATCTGTAAAGAGGTATATTCAGTGCTATGCCCAGGGGGACCACTGGTCTTTTGGAACTGTTAAAATAGTTCCGGGCTGACCATGGTTAATGCTGCATAATTCTCCCCTTTCTATCGAATAATGTCATGGCCACATGGAAGTTGGGACTGTTGTAGCCATGGTGGCATGTTCAATATTAGTTTATAGTACTGTGTAATATTTAATTCATGTGTGTATTAATTGGTTTAAGAGTTGCCCATGGCTTGTTTGGTGTTTAGGAGGTTTAATAAAACTTTTTATGTGGGTTTCCCAGGGAATGGGGCGCTAGGTCTCCGCATTTGGAAGCTGGGCACAGAAAGATGGGGAATTTTGACACTATCTTAAAGGATATAGATCTGAGTAAGGTTGAGTGTGGAAGGTCACATAGACAGTCAGACATGGTGTCTCCCCTATTGTTCTGACTGGATAACCCCCTGGAACAAAGAAGGTTTTACACTAATCAATCAGTTAGGCTCCTGGTCTACAGGAGATGATCATGAATGATAACAGAATTTGATGGACAGGTCTCCCACATGGCCAAGGTTATGGGCTTTACTAAAGGTTGGGGCTTGTTATGATTGGATGATGTATAAATGTGTTGTTTTGTGACCAATAAATCAGATTATGTAAGTTGAAACTGGAAATATGTGTGCGTTTTATTCTGGGAGAAAGATTATTCTTGCTTGGGATTATGGTTGCTGACCCTGCCTGGTGAAATAGTTACACCCAGTAACTTCTACAGCTTCTGCCTGCCTGTGGTATCATTGGTGCTCTTAGTGGTCATTATCCTGGTATTGGTCCTTATCCATAAAACGGACCTTACGATTCTACTGGGTAGGTTTGATCTAGGATCTTTTCAAGCCCAATCAAGCAGTCATTGTAACATTCAATATTTAGGCAGGGAAAGCTATTTTTCACATAGAAAAAGATAATTGAGATGCCTCTGCTGGAAACTGGGACACATCCATGATGCTTTGCTGAAGATTGTGTGAGAGGATCTTTTACATATTTGTAGAGAAGGGCTTGCATGAGCATATGCAAGATAAGTTTGCTCCTGTTAAATTAAGTGAGCTCAAACTATTTAACAAATCCTCTTTTCCCCTCACTCTGATAAATAGAAATCACACTCCACATGCTCCAGGTATGATAAAGAAATAAAACAAAGGTGGTGTTTTTCATATATAAGTAGTGTTCAAAATCCTGATTTACTCTAACAATGCTTTGTGTTTGTATTTGCGTCGCTCATTCATATCCGACTCTCCATGACCTCATCAACCAGTGCTGATCCAATTGGTTTTCATGGTAAAAATACTGGAGTGGGTTGACAGTTCCTTCTCCAGTGGGACACAGCATACAGCTCCTGGTATTCCAAGGTGGTCTCACATCCAAGTACTGACCAGTCCCAACCCTGCTTGGCTTCAGGGTGATGTGATCAATTGGTTCCCTGATTGGAATCAATCCCAGGCCACAGCAGTGAAAGCACTGAATCCTAACCACTGGCCCACCAGGGAACCAAACAATGCTTTACATAACTACTAAGGTTACATAGTTAACAAACAAGAAGTTTTACCTGAACTACAGTGGATGCCTTTGGATTATTTACTGTAGCAGGAATATGAAGGCATCCATGTAAAATAGATGATGTGACCCAGTGCAGTAGAAAAAACTCTATATTTGGCAGCAGAAACTGGATCCCTCATATGGAAATTTGCTAAAGAGTATAATTTATCATAATTAAAATGTATATATAGTTGGAAATATATAACGGAGGGTCATTATCAAGTGAAAAAAACTACTGATTTTTAACTGGCCCACTTGACTGTTTCAATACTATTTTTTTTTTTTAAATGATTAAGATGATGAATTCATCCTCAACTCCTTTTATTCTGTGCCTTCGTGTATATAGGAGAGGTTGAATATTTGACAATGCTTTTTTAAGTAGAATGGGGTGTTCAGGATCAACACTGTTCAGGACTAATATTGCAAATGTCTTTCCACAGATTATGCCTTGGCCTTCTGTGTACAGAAAATCTACAGAAATCTAGAAAAAAAAAAAGTAAGAAAACCACTAACATAAGAAGCATTTTATTCATCCGGTTTCATTTCTCTTAATGGATTACACAAAAATAGATGCAGGCAATTAACAAAACACATTACAAAAATATGGTAGAATGATATACATTCAAGCTTAGCTGACCACCAGAATACAGAGCAAGTTGTTTTGTAATTACAATCAAATTAATTAAAGTCAATTTCTAGCAGCATACATAGATATAGCTATTCCAGTCAAAATGCAGCTAAAATGTTTAACTATTACTTACGTCAAAAACCATATATCAAATGGCATCACTTTGTGAATTTAAAACTCCCTAAAGCATTGTTTTCTTTTATTATTAAAAGAGTGCAAAAACTTAAATTGAACACAAGCAATATGTATAATTAACTCAGCAGCATTACAGATGTGCCTTATAAATCTTCAGCAAGCAGTACAGCCTGGTACAAAAAAACATGCTCCTTATTTGTGATAGTACTCACTGCCAAGACAACTACATTAACAGGTGGAAAATGAATTTGGCTATTTTAGTTAGTAAATCATTACCAGCGTCCGGCAGCCAACAAATGAGCTTGAAAATAGAATAGTGAAACAATTTAGGTAATAAACACCATGTCTAATAGAACAGGTGCACTGTGATCTTTTAAAATCTTACAAAACTGCTACATCCACATAAGAGGAACACATAGGGCTGGGGAAATAGGAATGAAGCCAGGTATGATGTGTATGGGGATGGTTAAAAGGGATATGGAAGTTTGTTAAATTTTAATAGGTATATAATCTAAACTAAATATATTTACTTTTATGTACTTTACTTTATTAAGAAGTTATTATAATCTCTGTTTTTACTGCCTAAAATCAAACAAATATTACTTGTTCGGATCTGCGCGCTGCAGCTCATGAAGACACAGTCTCTGCTATACTTGGCGTGTTATGTCTAATACTACGTAGAATCTCTCATAACATACTGCAGAACACGCCTGTGGTCAGACCCTTAGAAGGACTGTTTGTTTGATTTTAGGCAGTAAAAATAGACTCTTTAATAACATAAAGGTACATCGAAGTAAATAGATACACAGGTATACTATATACCTAGAAAATCCAGGAACCTTTAATATCCCTTGAAAATGACATTTGTTCATGTTCTTTAGTCAATACTGGTATATACTACGGATGGCTTGCCCTCCTAATGCCACACATATCATGATTTGAAAGTACATGGAATGCAAATTTTTCTATTATACATGTAAAAAAGCCTGTTTATACATTATAGAAAAGTGAATGGGAATTATCTCACACACACATTATATATATATATATATATATATATATATATATATATATATATATATATATATACACACACATATACATACATATATATATATATATATATATATATATATATATATATATATATATATATATATATATATATATATATATATATATACGCATACATACAGTCATGTCCATAAATATTGGGACATCGACACAATATTAATATTTTTGGCTCTATACACCACCACAATGGATTTGAAATGAAACGAACAAGATGTGCTTTACCTGCAGACTTTCAGCTTAAATTTGAGGGTATTTACATCCAAATCAGGTGAACGGTGTAGGAATTACAACAGTTTGTATATGTGCCTCACACTTTTTTAAGGGACCAAAAGTAACGGCCAGATTAACAGTCATAAATCAAACTTTCACTTTTTAATACTTGGTTGCAAATCCTTTGCAGTCAATTACAGCCTGAAGTCTGGAATGCATAGACATCACCAGACGCTGGGTTTTATCCCTGGTGATGCTCTGCCAGACCTCTATTGCAACTGTCTTCAGTCCCTGCTTGTTCTTGGGGCATTTTCCTTTCAGTTTTGTCTTCAGCAAGGGAAATGCATGCTCAATCGGATTCAGGACAGGTGATTGACTTAGCCATTGCATAACATTCCACTTCTTTCCCTTAAAAAAAATCTTTGGTTGCTTTTGCAGTATGCTTCGGGTCAATGTCCATCTGCACTGTGCAGGGCCGTCCAATAAGTTCTGAAGCATTTGGCTGAATATGAGCAGATAATATTACCCGAAACACTTCAGAATTCATCCTGCTGCTTTTGTCAGCAGTCACATCATCAATAAATACAAGAGAACCAGTTCCATTGGCAGCCATACATGCCCACGCCATGACACTACCACCACCATGCTTCACTGATGAGGTGGTATGCTTTGGATCATGAGCAGTTCCTTTCCTTCTCCATACTCTTCTCTTCCCATCACTCTGGTACAAGTTGATCTTAGTCTTATCTGTCCATAGGATGTTGTTCCAGAACTGTGAAGGTTTTTTTAGATGTTGTTTGGCAAACTCTAATCTGACCTTCCTGTTTTTGAGGCTCACCAATGGTTTACATCTTGTGGTGAACCCTCTGTATTTACTCTGGTGAAGTCTTCTCTTGATTGTTGACTTTGACACACATACACCTACTTCCTGGAGAGTGTTCTTGATCTGGCCAACTGTTGTGAAGGGTGTTTTCTTCACCAGGGAAAGAATTCTTCGGTCATCCACCACAGTTGTTTTCCGTGGTCTTCCGGGTCTTTTGGTGTTGCTGAGCTCACCGGTGCGTTCTTTCTTTTTAAGGATGTTCCAAACAGTTGATTTGGCCACACCTAATGTTTTTGCTATCTCTCTGATGGGTTTGTTTTGTTTTTTTAGCCTAATGATGGCTTGCTTCACTGATAGTGACAGCTCTTTGGATCTCATATTGAGAGTTTACAGCAACAAATGCAAATAGCACACTTGAAATGAACTCTGGACCTTTTATCTGCTCTTTGTAAATGGGATAATGAGGGAATAACACACACCTGGCCATGGAACAGCTGAGCAGCCAATAGTCCCATTACTTTTGGTCCCTTAAAAAGTGGGAGGCACATATACAAACTGTTGTAATTCCTACACCGTTCACCTGATTTGGATGTAAATACCCTCAAATTAAAGCTGAAAGTCTGCAGTTAAAGCACATCTTGTTCGTTTCATTTCAAATCCATTGTGGTGGTGTATAGGGCCAAAAAGATTAGAAATGTGTCGATGTCCCAATATTTATGGACCTGACTGTATATACACACACACATATATACACACACACCAGGAAATGCGGCGCTCATCACAAGTCCTCCAATGAGCACCTTTGACTGTGCGAGGTCCGCTTAACGTGACAACCCCAGAAAACATGGCCAACGTTCTTGGTCCATAACTATTATATGTGATATATATACAGCACGTTGACTGATAGGGACAAACATGTCTGTTTTTTGTTAGCTTGATTCTACACTGAAATCATGAGAGAAATCTAACCTTTCAGTGAGGTAAAAAAATATAAAGATAAAAAAAAAATGTTAAGAATATATGTGTCACAATCCTTGGCACTCACAGAAATTCTTATGGACAAAATCTAATTGACATATATTCCCATTCATATTTTACCTCTTATTCTTAATTTGTCATCCATGCCTACCTGTTTGTTTCACTGGGGTATAAATATGAGGAGACATGTAGGCCAAACACCATCATCCATCAACATTTTTAAGTTCAAAGAATACACAAATGAAATGAGACCAAAGGATGTTGATCTTCATGAAGAAGACAATCTTTATAGTTTTATACCTGAAAATACCCATCTTCTCTACTGGGGCAATAATTATTGTTACAAACAAATGGAGCTGTGATGAATGTGCATGGAAGAACCCCATGGACAGTGAAGAAGATAGTTTGAGAGCCACAACTTCTCCAAGGATCACATTTGGGCAAGTGTAGAAGATTGTTGCATCCTGGTTTAACCAAGTCTCCAAAACTACAGTTTCACCACCATGGCAACAAACTATTTCGCAGGCTTACCAGAATAAAACCTTTTCTGTCATCAGACCACAAATGTAAACACCACGGGCACTTTTATAGGGCCCAGTTTCCATTGTCAGATGAGGCAAAAATAGAGCTTTCATAACTTTTTAGTTATTCTTAATGATCTAAATATAATCCATAACAAGGCTCCTATCTAAACTAGAAGTCCCCCAAATTTCATATAAATCTGTCAACTTCTGCCTTGGGGGTGGATACAGACTGATATGCTTCAGGAGATTTTTGATCTGTAATAAAACAAATGAGGAAAAAGAGACGGCACCTTGAGTGGGCATTATCCCATACGGCCAGGCTTTCTTGTTTCATTGTCTTCCTCCACAAGTAACCTATCACTTCTCTTGCTTCACAAACGACTTCCCTACACTTTCCATATGTTTATTTACTCAACCCAATTATAACTCTCCAACAAGAACCTAATACTTGCAAGCTACTGTAAATTTCCTTAAGTGAAATAGATTGCCCATCACTTCGTTATCTCATCTTCAGAGGCGCTATCAGCTTATATCAGAACCACATTTTGCAGTCAGAAACTGTCAAATATAAACTAACATGCCATTATATATTATTCTCATGCTGTGCCTAAAATTCATGTACAGTATCTGTTAAATAACAAATCAGTACATGATCATTGTCTCGCCAGCAATGACGTGGACTTTCAGATAACAGCCTATCAAAAACAATTTTGTACGAGTATGCCTTGAAGATAAATGCAGTGCAAATAGTACTTAGTGTGTCCCTGCAGATTATACATGATGTTCCACCAGTAGAAAAGGCCATTACATTACAAATAATAAATATTTATCTTTCCACTATAAAGTACATTGAGCGAATAACCATGACAGAAATGAGTGATATGCATATGTTATCCGTGTAAAAGATATTTAGTAATCTAGGAGGACTTTCCCTAGGCTAGGGTCAGAACAAAATGAGCCAGGCTGCTAGACAGGAGTGGGTACAGACTGATATACTTCAGGAGAATGTTCCTCTGTAATGGCACAAGTTAGCAAAAAGAGACTACACTATGAGTGGGCATTACTCCCTAGGGCCCACTATTAAGTGATGTCTACCCGGAGATGTGGGTCTTTCTTTTGGTTAATATTACTGGTGGAAGAAAGTGGTCTGCAGACAGCCCTGATCTTCTGCAAATCTAGTCCTCTCTTGCTTCACAAACTACTTTCCCACAATTTCCATGTCTCACGTAAAATCTTCATCCTCAGAGTCTGCCAGTTAAAAAATCTAGCGGCTTATCTCAGGACGCTGAGATTGTGTATATAAAATTAGTACAAGTTGGATGTGTGCTTAACATCATGAGGATTTTATCTTATCATGATCTAGTCTAAGCAATACAAAGTTCTAATGTTTTCAATAAGATTAACAGAGATAAGGAGACATGGAAGGTTTCTGGATTTCACCGGGAGTATAATATAACCAAGCATCTATTTACTTTTAACAACCCTATTTTATTAAGTAATGCTTAAAAGCGGTGTAAAATCATTCAATTTTTACCTGTTTGGCTTTACTCTCTGTGTATATGTGAACTACATAAGATACAAAGTGTGAAGAGCAGGATTTCAAATTAGCCTGTCAGCAACCCCTCTCAAGGGCATGTTGCAGAATGTTGCCACTAATTGGTTATTATGAGACAGTACAACCCCTGTGCTTAGAAATAGACTGTTTCCATGAGCTGAAGAGGTAAAAACAGTTAGAAATTATTTCTATGGCAGAAAAACAGAGATATTGAGCACTGCTTAATAAAATAAAGAGATATATTCGTATATTATATTCCTAGTGAATATTTCTCTTTAACAAGGACTCATCCTGATAAGAAAGCAGCTAAAACAATCTGCTCATAAACAGATGGAGAGTAAATAATAATAATAATAATAATAATAATAATAATAATAATAATAGCACTTTGTTAGGTTCATAGGTTTAGTTCTTCAACACAGCACATTGTAAACAATTGGACAAAAGTGGTCATTTGACAGGGAGATTTGTTCACTTTTATACAAAGATTCTTCTTGCATAGAAACGGGCATTAACAGGTGTGTCTTCATAGAGGCTCCCCGTTGGCACTGCCTTAAATCCGTTCTACTGGCACTATCTAGATTCCCATTGCCAGCTACTACAAGGATAATATTTAATGGACTAACCATGCATAAAAAACAAAACAAGTTTATGTGCCATTGGAAATTTTACTTAACCTTCTCAACTACGGATTTCATATGAACAGCACCAGAAAGTATAAAGAAAATCCTCTTCACATGAAAACAATTCATAGCTAAATGTTCACATGAGTGCAGAAAGTCCAGGACAATTCTTCATAACTTTTGCCATTGGCAGTCCTCCGAAAAAATAAAAGGGGGTGACACATCATGGGTGCAGATTGATCAGCAATTCCCTGACATGGCCAAAGAGGGGAAAATGAAGTCTGAAGGTAGCTGTGACTACAGTTCATACATACATACATACATACATACATACAGACACACAAATACATATATACCTAAACTAAGAAGCTATGAAGAGGTTTTAAGGAGCCAGCCAGAATATTTTCTAGGAGCCTAGAAAGAATCCCTCCAAAAAGATGCACTATACTATAATTTTAAGACCCTGGCTCCCAGGAAGGCCCTGCATATATTATTATATATATGATATATGTAGCGGAACCCATCACTGTTTTAAACTGTTTTATGATTATTATGGTTAAAATATGATCCTACTATATATATGTTGGTTGATGTTCTACAGAATATATTGGCTCAGAATATTAGCCAGACTTTTGCAGACCTAGGCTAATAGATAATCCTGTTACAGAGATTCAAGAGATAAGAAAGTTGTAAAGGATCCTTGCATTTTCCAAAGTGTTTTCATTCTCTGATAAGAACAAAGAAGCATGATCTAATTAATGTCTGATTGTATCCAAGTTGCCAGGGAGGTGTGACTCACCTATTGTCCTATATGTGTATTGTGTGGGGGATATGTGCAATGTCTGTGTGTTATGTGTAAAAACATACTTTTACTAACTTTTGAACCCCTGGTCTGATTCATGCCATTTTTGTATATGTTGTTCCCCTGGGTGAGAGCTATTGAACGGTGCTGGACTTAAAGGTGTACCCCCTGTATTTGGGGTACATCCAGAATGTGGTTAAAATTGTGTCTGTTTTAATTGTGTTACCTGTTATCTGAGGGGAGGAGACGTGGGCGTTGAACCATGTAGATAATTGGCTGTTGTGATAATTATGTGGGTGTAGCCCTTCAGAGGGCACCATTGCACAAACGGAGATTCCCTGTCATTAAAATATAGTTCTACTTGACCCTTCAAAACGTAGCCTTGTCTCGTTATTGAAGGGATCGCTATATCATACTGGGGATTGCTATGCTTTTGCATACTCCCTTGAGCTGTAACTACTGAACGCTTGTTCCTGATGTACTATCCTTGGAGTCTGTGGTGGTTTTGGTGTCCGGTGCGGTGCTTGTAGGCCTCGACGCAAGCTAGGACGCGTCCATCAACGGAGGTACCCGGTCGGGGTGCCAGTAGATCCGTTACAATATATATCTCTCTTAATCATTTGGACATAGGTTTGACCAAAGAGAGACAGATAATGATCTGAGACTTTTGCAGCAAGGATAATGGTGTTCAAAAAAACATTTTTTTCTGATTTTCAGGCAAAACTAATGATCCAAAGATTTTAAAAAAAGAAACAAAACATTATTGTTTTGTATTCTCGAAGCAAACCCCATTTTGCTATTCTTGGGATCTATCACTCTCACCTAACATAAAATATTCAGAGAAAAGGTGTGACAATGGTAGTTTACTGGTGAACAAAAATAATGATGATATGTAGTAGGTTGTAACCTCCCTGCTCTTCTCCATTTCTTACAAAATAATGTCATTGTCAAGGTTCCTGGGAATAATGTTCTGGTTTATGTCTATAAACATTATACTTGCCCAGAATTGGAAGCAGATCGACCATACAGGATGGACACAAATAATTATTCCTAACAATTATACTCTCAAAAAAAGAAAAAGTGATGTGTTATGAAAAATGTAAATAATTGTACAGTTGTGCTCAAGTTTTCATACCCTTGGCGAATTAGTAATATATGTACCATTGTTAAGGAAACATGAGTGAGCAGGCAAAACACATTTCTTTTATTTCTTATGGAATTCATATTCAACTGTAGGTTATAACAGAATGGCACAATCATAAAACAACACATGGCAACAAAGAAAAAATATTACCCTGTTCAAAAGTTTGCATACCCTTAGCTCTTAATAATGTGCATTGCCCCCTTTAGCATTAATGACAGTGTGCAATAGTTGTCTATGAAGCTCCTTATTCTTGCAGGTGTTATAGCTGCCCAGGTCATGCAAAGTCTTTGGTTGTCTTTCATGAACTGCACGTTTGAGATCTCCCCAGAGTGGCTCAATGATATTAAGGTCAGGAGACTGTGATGACCACTCCACAACCTTCACCTTTTTCTGCTGTAACCACTGGAGGGTCAACTTGGCCTTGTGCTTAGGGTCATTGTCATGCTGGAAAGTCCAAGAGAACCCCATGCTCAGCCTTCATGCAGAAGAATACAAATTGTCTGCCAGTATTTTCTGATAACATGCTGCATTCATCTTGCCATCAATTTTCACAAGATTCCCCATGCCTTTAGACTTCACAAACCCTCCAAAACATCAGTGAGCCACCACCATGCTTTACATTGGGGGGCGGTATTCTTTTCACTATAGGCCTTGTTGACCCCTCTCCGAACATATAGCTTATGGTTGTGACCATAAAGCTCTATTTTGGTCTCCTCATTCCAAATGAAAGTGTTCCAGAAGCTGTGAGGTGTGTCAAGGTGTTGTCGGGCATATTGTAACTGGGCTTTTTTGTGGCATTGGCGCAGTAAAGGCTTCTTTCTTGCAACTCGACCATGCAACTAATTTTTGTTCAAGTATCATTGTATTGTGCTCCTTGAAACAACCACACCGTCTTTTTCCAGAGCAGCCTTTATTTCTCATGAGGTTACCTGTGGGTTTTTCTTTGTATTCCAAACAATTCTTCTGGCAGTTGTGGCTGAAATCTTTCTTGGTCTACCTGGCCCTCTTAATAAGTAATTGAACAGTACTGACTGTAATTTTCAAGGCTTTCAATATCTTTTTATATCCTTTTCCATTTTTATGAAGTTCCATTACCTTGTTACACAGGTCTTTTGACAGTTCTTTTCTGCTCCCCATGGCTCAGTATCTATCCTGCTCTGTGCATCCCACGAAAGAGCTAAGAAACTCATTGACTATTTATACACAGACACTAATTGCAATTGAAAAAGCCACAAGTCTGGGAAATTAAATGTTAACCTGTGTGCCTCATCTTGTGTGTCTGTAACAATCTGTAACAAGGCCAAACATTCAAGGGTATGTATACTTTTGATCAGGGCGATTTCGGTGATTTCTGTTATTATGATTTGAAAAGGAGCCAAATAACTATGTGATAATAAATGGCTTCATATGATCACTATGCTTCAATAAAATATTTTTTTTTTTTTTGCATGATCAGTAGTCATATTTTCTAAAAGCCAAAATTTAACAATTTTTGCAAGGGTATGCAAACTTTTGAGCACAACTGTACTTCGTGCCAATAAACAAAGCAACTGGTGTTTCATCACAGCTTACTGACAGACTAATTGTTCCTGTTTTCTCTTCTCCAAATTCTCTGATGCATTCCCTTTTTTCTTCTTATGTGTTTTCTAACTATGCAAATATATCTTTATGGTTATATTTAAAGATATATGCAAGTGAGCTGGATTATGAATACACCTGATAGAGGAAAATTAGTAGTGTATGAAAACAATTGTTTGCATGAAAAAATACCAAAATAAAAATGTAAACAGCTACCCTGAAGTTTTCTGTTCTTTTGCATTTGCAATGTTGACACCCCCTGAAAATCCCAGGGGAAATTAGCATACATAATACATTGTATATTTTTCGTCTGTGAATTTATCTGCAGCATTCCTTTAGATTTCTGTAATTACCAGAACAAGGTCTGTGTCTCTTCATTCACAGATTGCTTTATCTACACCCCAGGTGAAAATTCCCCCAGCCACAGTGATTTGCTCCTGTAACCCCCCCAGTCCCAGTGATTTACCCCATCATCTTCCCCAGCCCCAGTGACTCGACCCTGTGATCTCTCTCAGCACCAGTGAATTGCCCCATCACCTCTCTCAGCCCCAGTGAAGTGCCTCATTACCTCCCCCAGCCCCCGTGAATTCCCCCTGAGATCTCTCCCAGCCCAAGTGAATTGCATGCACTCACTCACACACACAGAGACACATGCACTCACACAGAACAGAAAATGTTGCAGGTCACTGCAGGACCATAAATAAAGCATAAATGCTCATTTACCTAAAAGACAAATTAAAATAGAAAGAAGAAACTGAAATGTTTGGTTTCAGTACAATTATAATTTGTCAGAATGTATCAAGGACAGGGTGTATGTCTAAAGAACAACTGTGTAACCGCTCAAGCATTTTTACTTTAATGTCATTTTATGGTCCTTCAAGGTCCCAGTGCAGAAGCCACATCTCGCTGGCTGCATACAGCATTACTGTTTGGCTGCAAAAGCTGGGCATGCTCACATGGGCAGGGTACACTTTTACAAAAATGAACCCTCTCAGGAGACTAGCTTGATCCTGGGGGTGTAAACATCACTTGCAACAGTTTTATTTTTTAATGCAAAGCTAAAAAAAACATAGTGCATGCAAATAAATATAATCATACACTAATATTTCCCCTCTATCAGATGCATTCATGACCCAGCTCACTTCCATGTATATTTAAGCAATGTGTATCAAATATTAAAAAAATATTTCTATGTGTAAATCAGATATAAAGCGTTTTGAAACTGCAACAATATATTAGATGAAGATCTCCACATTTTCATATAAAATTGTATTAATCTAGAAATTAATAAAAAATGAAAAAAGATAGTAAAACTATTGTTATAGCTGTGTGAACATACAGTGCCTTGCAAAAGTATTCACCCCCTTCACTTTTTACCTATTTTGTTACATTACAGCCTTAAATTCAATGTTTTGTTAATCTGAATTTTATGTGATGGATCAGAACACAATAGTCTAAGTTAGTGAAGTGAAATTAGAAAAATATATACATAAAAATATTTTTTTAGAAATAGAAAACAGAAAATTGGCATGTGCGTATGTATTCACCCCCTTTGTTATGAAGCCCATAAAACTTGGGCTTTATGGCAGAGTGGCCAGAAGAAAGCCAATACTTTCAACAAAAATTGCATGTTTGGAGTTTGCGAAAAGGCATGTGGGAGACTCCCAAAATGTATGGTGGAAGGTTCTCTGGTCTGATGAGAATAAAGTTAAACTTGTCGGCCATCAAAGAAAACGCTATGTCTGGCGCAAACCCAACACATCACCCAAAGAATACCATCCCCACAGTGAAACATGGTGGTGGCAGCATCATGCTGTGGGGATGTTTTTCAGCAGCCGGGACTGGGAAACTGGTCAGAGTTGAGGGAAAGATGGATGGTGCTAAATACAGGGATATTCTTGAGCAAAACCTGTACCCCTCTGTTTTGAGGCTAGGATGGAGGTTCACCTTCCAGCAGGACAATGACCTCAAACACACTGCTAAAGCAACACTTGAGGAGTTTAAGGGAAAACATGTAAATGTGTTGGAATGGCCTAGTCAAAGCCCAGACCTCAATCTAATAGAAAATCTGTGGTCAGACTTAAAGATTGCTGTTCACAAGCGCAAACCATCCAACTTGAAGGAGCTGGAGCAGTTTTGCAAGGAGGAATGGGCAAAAATCCCAGTGATAAGATGTGGCAAGCTCATAGAGACTTATCCAAAGGGACTTGGAACTGTGATTGCCGCAAAAGGTGGCTCTACAAAGTATTGACTTTAGGGGGGGTGAATAGTTATGCACATTGACTTTTTCTGTTATTTTGTCCTATCTTCAAAGTTGTGGGCATGTTCTGTAAATTAAATGATGCAAATCCTCAAACAAACTTTGTTAATTCCAGGTTGTGAGGCAACAAAACAAAAAAAATTCCAAGGTGGGCGAATACTTTTGCAAGGCACTGTAGACATGCAACTGGGCCCTGGGCATAATGTGGTAATGGCTGAGAAAGCGGCTCTCAAATTTCTATCATACGTGTTTAAATTATTTTAACTAGGTGTATGCAAGTGAGCTGGGTTATTAATGCATCTGATAGAGGATAATTTATAGTGTCTTAATAAAATTGTTTGCATGAAAAAATTCCTAAGTAAACAGTTAAACAATTAGCATGAAGTTTGCTGAATTTCTTGCATTTGCAAAGACTTTTCTCTCAATGTTGACACCCCCTAAAATTCCCAGGCAATATTAGCATACATTATACAATGTTTATTTGTGCAGACATGCTCAGTTAGCAACTGAAGTCTGCCCTACTGTGGCAAGTCACATGATTTCAGACACTTTCCTTTAGCCAATTAGCAGCTTTTATAATCGGGTACATTTTTCTTTAATGAAGTACCGGATATGCTCAGCGCAGTTGCTGGGGGTGTCTACATCAGCCCCAGCACTTTTTTTTTGCAAAAAATGTTTGCATTTTTTTGTTGCAAACATTTTTTGCTAGGTGGAGTATGATGCATTCTACAGGATACATTCATAACCCTCCTCACTTGCATATACCTTTAATGGTTTACATGTTCTTGTCTTTAGATGTTCTTGCTAGAGAAACACTTTTGTTTCCCTTTAACAGATACATTCTTATAAAACCCCAAGCATTACTGATACATATAATGTTTCTTTGCTACAAATTGAAAATAATACACAAAGGTTCTGAGACATTGTAACTGGCATACTGTTTCTGGCAGGTTTACCAAGGAAGCCATCCAAAAGTTCTTTGAATACAGACTCCTCTGTACCTACAATATGGTCTCCACCGTAATTAAACTGTCAATCATGTCATTTTTTTGTATGCAGTGCCTGTGTTATTCACACAGGTTTTTTCATCGCCTTTTTCTTCTGTACTTAACAATAAAGAAAATGTTAAGGGACTACAACAGTGCATTTTCAAGAAAGGCGCATGTGTTAGTTTGTTGGGCACTGGCTATTCAAAAAAGTATGCAGTTTACAATAAATAAAAAATATTACTTATTTTTACTGTGTCTGTTTTCCCTCAAACAGAGCTGTTTATCTCCTTCTACCTGGGGATGTGGTCACCTGTGCCTTGAGTTAGAAGAAAAAAAAAAGACTGACCAGTCAGACTCTGGATCAGACTAAGCATGCTCAGTAAAAGAGACAGGACTATTATAGTTCATGCACTGTCAATAGGTGTGGCCTATAAGGGAGCTGCAAGCAGGTTGCAGTACAGCTGTGTAGGTCATGGCTGGGGGTAGGGGCTAATTATGTCACTGGCCAGAAACAATGACATCATAGCCCAGACTGCTTCCAAGCTCAATGATTATTCAGCCACACACAGAGCTAGTCATGCCCTTAGCGATATGGAGATATGCAAATCTGCTGGAGGAGAAAACAAACAATTTAAAAAGAAAACATATACACTTTTATTTATTTAAACTGCATACTGTTTATAATAGTATATACCCAACATACATATGAGCAGTACTTGTAGTTGCCCTTCAACAACAAAATGATACAGTAGAAAAACTTTAACAAGTTCCAGTGCTACCCAGTATCATATATGGCTAGTCACACCATTCTATTCTATTAAAGTACATTGGCAAACAATGATCAACTTCATTTAGTAAAGGTGTACGTAATTATTACACCTCAGCTGTCATTTCAGTAATAAATAAGGAGGTACACACATTTTCTGCTTATTTTTGTAAACAAACATATTTATCACAAAGTTACTTTTAAAATGTATAGACTTTGTCAGACAAATATGACTCATACAGCTATGCTCCTGCACAATGGGTGACAGTACAATTTGATGTTCGAAGTGGTTTATTCTGCTCCAGGACATTCATTTTAACAGAAACATGCTACGAACCATTTTGAATTACCCTCTTAATGAAAAAAAATAAAAATAAATATATATATATATATATATATATATATATATATATATATATGACAGAAAATATATAGAATATATAACAGAAAATATAATGTATGACTTCTTTACATGTTTAATATAATTCCTTTTATTTAAGTTAATGTTTATAAGTAGTTTCAAAGCTTGCTCCACTGTAGGGCAGATATGGTCTTGCTATCACGATTAACAACACACACGGCTTTCTGCTTTGCTGTAAGACATCATTGTCTTGACAGAAATGCAAAGATTACATTTAGTAGGGTCATTAGTTTCCATATTTAGCCATGTCATAGTCAATATCTTCAGAAGGGAATGTGTTTCCAGTCTGTGCAGCTAATCCTCCTTATGAGCAAGGCACAAACATTTCAAATTAAAGTTTTGGCAACAGAAGAGCAAAGAAAGTAGCATATACTGCCAGAATGAGCATGGTCTAAACAGGATGTATATGTAGGGCTTAATTAATGGAAACATAAATAAATATTTTTTTTATACTTTTTTTTTTTTAAATTGCTAGATCTTTTTTCTAATTTAGCCTTTATTTTTTATTGCTTCACATCACAAGTAATACAAAAGAAATCCAGAGTGAAATAGATGCAGGTATGAGTTTCATTGGTTTTAGTTAGCTTGTTAACAGACAAGTATTACATAAAGCAGTTACAGAGGTCTGTTCATTTAAACAACAGTGAAGTCAAAAACCTTATGCCATGCCTTGAAACAGAAGAGTGTTCATTTGATGAATGGGGAAAATGTGTGTATGGCACTCTTGCACTGACTGGTTACATGATACAAGGTATGAGGAAGTCTTAAAAAGATGGATTTTTGTTTTCATCAGAAAGAGGGTATTTGATAATGTGTCACAGTGTATTTTCTTTTTCAAAATAAATGTCTCAGAGAAGGAAAACTTATTCAGCAGGTTAAAAGGACACGGAAGGTTTCTGGATTTCATTTGGAATATAATATACTTATGTATCCATTTAATTTGTTGTACTTTATTTTATTACGAAGTGCTTAAAAACTCAGTTTTTCTGTCAAAAATCAAAAGATTTGTCTCTGCCCTCTGTAGCTCATGCAGCTCCTGGATACACACATGCATGGTTTCAAATTCGGCTTTCAGTGACATTGAAGAATGTTGCTACTGATTGGTTGCTATGAGGTCAAACTCTGTACTTAGAATGACCCTGTCTTCATGAGCTGCAGAGGGAAAAACAATTATGAACTATTTGTAAGATTATAAGCAGAAATAAACATTGAAAGCTTCCATGTCGCTTTAACTGCTCGCTGACTTGCCCTCTGTCAGCTATTAGTATTTACAGACTACAGTGTGCTATCAGAATTTCCTATTTTATTTAATGAATTTTAAAAGGTTTTAATAACTTTTAATGCAAAAATAGCTTTTGTAATGTTTAAAATGTGTTCTTTTAAATGCTTGTAATAAATAGTTGTAGTGCACGACCCTTTAACATAGAATCATAATGTTGTACGGATTTAGAATTAGTTGCATTCTTCATAGTGTATGACTGGCAATGACAGCTACTTGAGTTATGGTCTTACAACTGTGTCTCAGTTACCAGGTCAAGCTGGAGGAAGCTCGAAAACTTTTTTTTATCCATTTTAGCAATGGTTTCCTATACAACTTGCATTACTTAAAAAAGTTCTCACAACTTTTGAATAAAAAAAGGGAGCTCTTTGTCCCTATTTATAACCTTCCAGTATCTTATTATGTATTTTTGAGCATTAACTGTACCTTTACTGAATGTTATCATATATAAAATGCTCCGGTACCTACAGGCAACATTCGGTATGCACATAGTCAATGGCCAACCTACTTCTATGACTAATAGAACCAAACGTGTGATCAAGAAAAAGAATAAAAGCACTGCACAATTGGTTTTATCTATCACTAAGCAATGAATGTCCACGTTCAAATGGAGTAGCCTAAAAATAGGTAATTCAGCATGGATCCCAACACAAACGGCGTACTCACCTTTAAAACAATACTAATTGAGAGACAAAATGATAAAAATACATACATCTTTTAACTGATTAGCAAATATATGTGATTATTAGTTAGTGGAGCAGCCTATGTCTTGACGGAGCAGAGGCCTTTTGGACCGATGAGATTTCCAGTTTTAGTTCACTGTAATAAATAGTACGGAGTATTGACAATTTTCAGTTGGATAATTTGCTGCATTCAATGTCACCTCACACTTATACAAGCAGGTAAACATAAATGGCTGTTACCACTAGAGTAGAAGGACACATAATTAAAGGGGTATTTATTTAATTTATTTTCTAACAACACATTGCTTATTACAAAAGTAATACTTCAAAAGGGCAGATTGTAAATATGGGGCTATAGTAGCTAAAGTTGTCAACCAAGAACTACCAAACACTATATTATTTTGGTAGTGTGAAGGCTTTTTATTATAGGTTTTCATTATAAGTATTGTTTTACCATTGAAAAAGACTGCTGGATAGTTGAAAATGCATTTGGTATCTATTTATATTTTATCTATACAGTTATACTGTTTATGAATATTTGCTAGTCCCTAACTCTGTGAACTGAATTTTTGTGCATTTGGGGAGAAGTGCACTGGCAATATACTATTAGATTTTTTTTGTTTTTTTTTTGGGGGGGGTACGAACAACAAATCCTGTTTATTGTGAAACCCACTTCCACACCTCTTTAGGTGGGCATACACTATTAGGACCATACAGCCCTTAGAGTGTGGGCTTTACCTATATCTAAAAAGGGAAGTGCCGATTCGGGCTATCCAATTATTATCAGATCTGTAAGTTTTAGCCCCCCCATTACTTCTATTGTGTATATATTCCACCTCCGCTTTGATTACAAAGGAGCAATGTCTATCTAAGGAAATACATGCTATGAAAATATTATGTGACCAGTGCACTAAAATCTACGCTTTTATGCTACTGATATTCCTCAATTGTTCATGTGATCATCAAATATGAATGCAATGATGTATATTTTGTATGTGTGAATAAATTGTTTTAATATACTACACTATCAGGGCATCTTATGCTTCTCTACCCCATACCCTCATATGGAGTACGCTTGTGAACAGTATTCCCACTAAAGAAGCTGCACTTTCCCTGCTTATGCACCTACCTGTGGATTTTGAGCACTGGAACTGATTTATTGAGATCCTGAAATTGGACATTTATTGCATGATCTACCTGTGGTTTGTTTTTATATACTAATTTTTAGGTAGTGATTTATTTAATCAAGTCTGAGGATCGTTCCAGGGCTGATTATTGTATCTCTTCAATATTAATGTGCACTGCTGTGCAGGACAACTAATAGCATCTATTAGCCCATTTTAGTTTCTATCAGATTTTGTTTTTATCAGGATATTGTTTATGCCAGTATTATAATATTATTATCTTTTTGTACTCACTAGAGGGATTAGCGCTACGGTCTGTAGTCATACAGCTCCTCGCGGAGGGATGACCTCTCTTGGATCTATTTCAAGAAGTAACATACGAGTTGGATCTTTCCTGTTATAGTTACAGCACAGGTACGCCACTACAGTGCGGTGACCAATTGATAGATGGCGCTACCGATATTTTGCAGCACTGCCTAAATGTTAGATAAGTTCTAAGCTTAGAATGATAGTCTAACCCTTAAACTAACCTCACCCTAACCCTAACAGTTTACATAAGCCCTCAACAACAGCACAACCCCATACATCTCTGCTCTCATCTCCAAATACTCCCCCACACGCCCTCTTCGTTCTGCTAACAACCTTCTTCTTTCTACCACTCTTGTCACCTCCTCTCACTCCCGCCTCCAGGACTTTTCTCGCACTGCCCCTATTCTCTGGAACTCCCTGCCTCGCTTCACCAGACTATCCTCCTGCCTTAAATCCTTCAAAACATCAATAAAAACGCACCTCTTTAAAGAAGCCTATAACCTTCCTCCCTAACATGCTCAGCACTACTCTCTCCCTACTGTACCACATACAAACTTTAGATTGTAAATCTGCGAGTTTCAATCCTGCAATGTGCTTTAGGGAAAGCGCTATGGACACTGGATTCCACTCTTTGCAATGTATGAATCTTTAACTTGTCATTGCCTGTAACTTAACTTATGTATAGCGCTACGGAATATGTTGGCACGTTACAAATAAACGATAATAATAATAATAATAATAATAAAATAATAAGCCTTGACTCTATGATATAGCACTGGAATATTGGCAGCGCCATCTAGCGGTTGGTCACCGCACTGCAGCGGTGGACTGGTGCTGTAACCCTAAACAGAAAGGACCAACTAGTTAAATAATTGTTTTGGTCAGTACTCAAGTGTATCTATATTTGCTGCCCCCTTAAGAGAAGTTAAGAAGAAGTGCACTGGGCTCCTTTCTATACCTCTCTGGCTGGAGCAAGCACTAGACCTTGATGGCCTTTCAGCAGATAAAACACTCCCAAACAAAACATGGAATCCCACCATCCAGGAAAATTCACTTATGCCCTAACCAAGACTCACTTTATTGAACAATGAGTAAAATATTTATACGGAAAATACAATGGAGACATTAGACATTAGACATTAACACAAAGTAACTAAACAATGGTTCCACAATGTAACATAAGCAGTAGTTTGAAGCAGAGATCAGAAGGCAAAGTTACTATACCCACCATTGCATAATGTTTGACTAGTTAGTAGTGGTTTATTTGTATTTCTGCACAGGAGACCTTCAATGCTGACATCTCCCAGATTACACAATATACTTTAACAACTATATATATGTGGTTATATAGTAATTCAATCAAAATTGCATTGCACCCAGTAAAGCAACCATCTATATAGTACAGTGAATATACCTAAAACTAGACAAACATGGTACCACCAGTACAGTGCACCCCAAAACATAGAAGCTCAGTTCAAACAGACTGGCAAAAGGGTGGTTCATGATACCATGAATTAGATAATAAAAACACAATCAAAGTAGCTAGTTTAATTTTGACTTTCTACTGCACATATCCAGTTAAAATACTAACAAATCCTCCCTGACTTTATGTCACCCTCAAATTTTCCCAGGACACTTCATATAATAACTATATATATATATATATATATATATATATACATACATACATACATGTGAACCCTGCTTAATGATAGCCCAATGATCGTTGATTTGCAATAGCACGCTTTTTAACAAAACCTGCCATTTTCCCATTCAAGTCAATGACCATTAGCATTCATTGACATCAAATAACCTATATTGGATGTTGCTGGATGTACATACAAACTGGACATGGAAACCAACAATTTCAAATTTCCATTACTAACCTTTATAAAGAAAAATGACCACTGAAAATGTGCCTAAGTTTAACCTCCTGTCTCTCTACAGACTGCATTCATATTTCCTTGTGATCTGGGTGTATTAGGACACTGCACCAGCTGTGCACCGCTCTATGGAGAAATCACCTACTCCCTAGACTGAGGGATGTTGACACTCCAAAATCAGAAAGCTGGATTTATTGTAAGATTGTTAACCTTTCCCGCACTATTTCTTTATACATAAAAAAACCTGCTAGACAAATATGTTCTTTCCTTTCCATTAAGCAATGTTCCTATCTGAATAATGCAATCACTGTAACAAAACTCTACTGTAGTGCATGTTGTACAACCATGCCTGCACAAACTTGTCAGGAAGCAAAGACAATAAAAAAACCATCTAAAATTATTTACCAGCTCTGCTTAAAAACTAGACAGTGATGAGCAAAAAATGTCATTAAAAGAGAAAGAAACACAGGCCCTGACTACTCATAAAGCTAAAGGTTACAGTAACATTTTTAACAATCCCTCAGCAAAAGGACTTCAACTCACTAGGGGCCTCATTCTATTAGCGGCCGCAGCCGTTGCGGGGCCGCAAGGACCGGCCGCAAGCTATTCTGCTATTCTATTCCCTTACGGCCGGGGACTCCGGCAGGCTTGCGGCCGGTGCCTTGCTATCTCTTGCGGCCGAGGAAAGCCTTTGATCTAAAACGGCCGCAAGAGTTTCGGCCGTAAGAAATTCCTATTTGCAATTCAATTGCTCCGGGAAACCTCTCTGCAAGGCTAAAAGCGAGCCGCAGCTTACTTGCAGGAAAGAGGTCCCGCTAGCACCAATTAAGCACATAAAATAGCTCAAATAAAGCCATCCTGCACTTTGAGAAGACTATAAAGGGATTTTAGGTGTTAGAAAAAATAGCACATAATTATCCTATACTCAAATCTGTAAAATATTTTATTTTTAATATCCGTAAAATATCCATGTAAAAAGTCCAGAGTGCTTGGAGCACCTCAGACACACCCACGCCGCAGCCGGAAAATAAACAGTTAATTCGAACTCGGGTTTGGGCTGATGTGCAAGCTTGAGAGGGGGTTCCTTTTAATCCTCATGTCCCCCAATATGATCCCTAGCATTTACAGAGCTGTACAGTGCAGGCTTGAATTTATTTTTGAGTTTTTAGATTTCACAGCTTACGGCCGGTTTCAAGATATGCGGCCGGCCGTAAAAGGAGATCCTTGCGGGGCCGTATAATAGAATCGCGAGTTAACTGAACCCTCGCAAGGAATCGCAGCCTTACGGACGATTTACGGCCGCTAATAGAATGAGGCCCTAGGAGTATAGTGGGCAGCAAATGGGTAGCTATGGTATATGTGATATTGTGTATGTATACAATACAGAAAAGGCAAAATAATGTGTTACTAAGAGGAGAACTGGCCCCGGGTTACCTGTTGACGAGCACAGACTTAAAACCCTGTCATATGCGCCTTCAATAGGTAATTGTTAGAGGTGGGGCAACATTCACATCTGACACCTCTCATGTGCTGCCTCCATTTTATCTGGAGAAGGAATTTATAGTCTCTGCAATTCTCAAGCACTTCTTAAAAGGCCAGTGTAAGTGCTTTCTTATTAAATCCATGTATTAGTTAATTAATAAACAGTAACTAATCATGTGCAAGCAGCATAAAACCAAAGCTTTAGCCAGAAAACATACTTTAAAAACCCATTTTTTATTTCATTAATGGCTGCTACTGTAACCCACCTGTCTTACTGAAGGCCTGTAGGCCACCCAGGCTTGCCTGCGTTGGAAGGAGGGCCCACTTGACCTGGGTATGAATAGGAGGTGGCCAGCTGGGGGGGCGGAGACTCGTATATATATGGTCGTTGGCACCATTTTGTCATTAGGCCCCAGCTAATGAAATGTGAAGATCCCACCCTCCCATCCCTAAAATAAAGTGGTAAAGATATGTTTTAATTAAAAGCCTAAGGCGCAATTATTTAATTTGAGTTTATTCTGTTTTATTGTTTCAGTCTTGTCTTTATGTGAATGTTTTAAAGTGTATTGATGTTATAATATGTTTATGTTGTTGTCACAGCGGCGAGTGGTGAGGGGAGTCGCCAGGCCAGTGGTAAAAGGGGTGAGATCCTACCCTACGGTGGTACGGATCTTCCATCACAGTAGGCCCTGGACGAGGGTCCAGGGCGTACTGTCTCTGGCCAGGCTCCTCCCCTCACGGGGTGATGTTTATTTACTTACTGTTATTGGTATTACGTAATTTATGTTCCCCAATAAACGCTGTGGATGTTTTTTCTCCCAAGTATTGGTCTGTGTATAATTATTATGGTTAATAAGTGTTTAGTGTCAAAATTACAATGCTATCATACCCAACTGGGCCTTGCCCAGGTCAAGTCCTGATCACAGTAAGGTGAGTTGCAACTAAAAAAACGCAAAAAAAAAACATTAATTAGGAAGGATAGGCAACCTGGAGCACTTTTGCTGTATTGTTAATAAAGGGACTAAATGCACAGTGTTGCCTTGTTGCAGTTTTTTAGGTAAAAACAGAGCTTATTCAGATTCTTCAAAATAAATGATGCTTTTGCATTGTATGGGAAACATTTTTTGGAAGATTTTAGAGTAATTAATTGTAAACAAGCGCATACAAAATTTATTTAATCATGCCTTCCCAGGAGCCCCTCTTTTTTCCTACTGTTGCAAAAGACAGGCCTTATAATGAAATGCCCTTTTTATGTTCTTTGCAAAAAAAGTGGAAGATTCAGTCATAAGCCACAAACATGCCAACTCGCCCTATTCAGAGTATTACATCTAAACAGGGACAGTTGGGGTGTGTTTAATGGAAAACTGTAGTTTTAGAAAAGCATATTTTTGTGAAAGAAGAAAAAAAAACTAAATTAGCAGCTGTGTAAGCCATGCTTGTAAATACATTTTCAGGAAAAATCTTTATTTTAACAGACACTGCTTGTGCCTGAAGGATCCCATGTTTCATTCTCCTATTTCCTGTTGGCTTGAACTATAAAGGGGTATGTCCTGTCAATATTTATTTCCTATTCTGTATGGAAGGTGTGGGAAGAAGAAGGATTTGTCTTTTGATTTGTCCATTCAGATAATCTAATAGCATTTGACATATTTCCCCTCCCTGCACGTGCTCAGGGCAGAACGCTAGCATACTGGTCATGGCAGTTTCCATGCACTTGCAAAATCTGCTAAAATTTAGATTTTGTCTGATTATGTGTTAAATCCTTTTAGGGCTTGCCCAGATGTTAATGTTGTTAGTTTGTTGCATACTACAAACATTTGAAGTTTTTCCTCTTTAATTCTGGTGCTCTGTGCATCATTTAACAATCACAGTAGCTGAAATTTGGAAGGAAAATGAGAATGAGCGGTTACAGTAATATTCATGAAATGGAGGTCAGTTATAGGAGAGAGGAAATGTGGCAGAAATCCATATTTGCTGGATGGGCCAAGGATTAACAGGCTGATAAATCTTTATAACAAGAGACCAAGAGCATTATTCGCCGACAAAACTGAAAATCTTTACAAGGCTGCACTTTTAATTAGCAGACGAGACACCATAAAACATAGCATGTAATAAAGTTACCACAGCATCCACAATTCTCACATATACATATTGGCAAGAGGGATGGGTTTTGCTCCTGTTTATGGTAGTGCAACAGCCAAATTTCAATAGTTAAACTGTTAAACTGGCAAAGTAAACATATTGAGAGAAAATATTCATTGCTCCACGGTTAATTTAACAGAAGATATTGGACACACTCCATAAAGTGCAGCTTTATTTTCAATGCAGAAGATTAACAAAATATGTTTTCAGTGTGTGTAACCACAGACATTTCAGATGCTAAAATAGAAGTGTTAAGCACATCAAAGCAGTTTTATATGTGAGATCTCCCATGGAATCAGAATGCGATCAAAGTATTTCTGAACTCATTTGTAGGCCTTGCATAAAAGACCTTGGATGTGATTACAATGTTTATATGGGATGCCTCCATAATCTGATAAAAGAGGGTTTCTGACAACAAGGCTAATCAAGCACAAAAAACATGGCATTATCTGAAATGTATAAAAACAGACAATAAATGAACACAGGGAGGCGGTTTCTTCCACCTGGTACCATACTCTGAGCTTGTAAACAGGGCTGGATGATGGCTTTATCCAGGCTGTCATTAGAATATCAGTTTACTTTACATGCCTGGGTGAAGCCTCTCGCCAAGAGTTTCTATTAAGATTTAATATTGGAGTAAGACCATGAACAGTGCTGAAGATGGGCTTATAATGGAGTTGCTGATCTCTGATAATGGTTTTATCTGGCAGGATTTGTTCAGTTTGTAGATTTTCTTTTTATCCATATACAGGAATACAGGGATGGATTCTTGCATTGACTATCCACCAACATGACACTACTTCATTCAGGGAGACTGAAGAGGCTTCCTCCTTTCCTTTGAGTAGAGGGCATCATTTATACAACCGGTGAGGGTAGTTTTCTCATTATTTTCATGTCAATGATCAAGCAATGGAACTGGTACCATAAACCCTTTGACCCAATTATTTGAAAAGTTCTTCTCAACCACCTATGGTCTGCAATTCACCTGTAGCCTGCCTGTGGCATGCAATCTATAAACAGAAACTCTGTTTCCATACTTTGTGAAATTATACCATAGTTAACGTTTCATTGGATAATTGCAAGCTTTGACAACTTATGGTTTTTGATCCTTAAGTCGCAAGATGATTGACTAACAAGACCCCACTAACTACAAATAAAGCAAGGGATTGCCATATACTCCTACTTTCCCTGTCTGAATCCCAGGAGGAAACCCCCAAACTGAGGAAATAGACATTTGCTTACTGACAGATTATGTACGTTAAAAGTATAACTTTTGGAAACTTATCAGCCCACTACAATATGGTGAGATATGCAAATAAACAGGCTTCTAAATGACATTTCTCTGATTGAATCCATGCTAGAATCTCCTTTGCAGCTCAATACTACCACATTAAGACACAAAACAAACAATTTATTTGCTCTGGGTAATCTACCTTTCGTACCCTCCAGTGCTACCTCCAGATTGGTAGATGCAACTTGGTTTAAATAAATACAGACACACAATTCCTATTTGATCTTTGCAACGCTATTCAAATCTGTGGATCCCTGATGGAAATGTCACACTGGGTTTTGCATTTATGACTTGTGCTGCTCTATCAAAATGCACCAGAGCACTCATACATCTAAAAAAACAATAACCATTAGAGCACAAGTTCATCCAGAATTCACACATAATTTGCCAGCAGGCAAGGGTTCCACGTTTCTCAACAGCTTACTAGAGGTATAGTGTAAACTCTATCCACTGCTAGATTACCTCCAGCTTTGGATATTTCCAGGTTTGGATACATTGACATTGAATCTTGACCTGCCCCACGTTGGTAACTGGAAAGAAACCCAAATTTGAGCACAGTTCTTTAAAAAAAATAATAAAAAAAAATAAACTTATTATACATAGTTATTATGCAAGTGCCTCCATATCTGTAACTGCTGTGCGCATTTAAGGTAAATACATTTTGTATATCCTCATTAAGAAACCTGTTTGAAATCTTGGATAAGTATTGGACAGCCAACGGGAATTAAGATGACATACTATTAGACTCATCTTACTACTGAAGTTACTTCACCCTTTTATAATAGTTTCCAGAGATGTGAACCCCCCCCCCCCCCCCCAAAAAAAGCATATTCAGAAATGATCTAGTTGTTTTTATTTAAGTTTTTCCAATTGAAAAAATTGGTTATGGGATATTTGTTTTCCTTGCCAAAATGTTTTCTAAGAATTATGTATTGGGAAGATTCTTTTTTTTATGTTAGACTGTGTACAATGTAACATAAAGAGTTGAAAGTATACTTATTTGAAAGCCAAAAGCTTAAAAAGTATCTAAATTCATGCATTAGTTTTCTGAGTGCTCCTTTTGTAACCCTGGGAGTGAAGCCCTCATTTGCAACACTGTAAGGTCATCCTTTTTGCTTTTTTTGTACCCTTTCCACCTCTTTTTTTCTCCCTGTTCAAGAAAACACAGGTTTGCTTTAGATTTATATAAAATTACTCAAAGGTTGTCCCCTCCCTTATTCTGGGATCCTGTGGTCTTGGTGGGCTGTGCAACAATAGGGTCAGCCTTTTTCTCTCTGTGTCATCCTACAAGACAAACCCAGGTGCCATAGTTCCCACCACCCCACAGGGCTGTTGCTAGGGAAAGTAGGTCACATTTATATATATTCTAATTTATTTCATGCTGTTGCAACAATCTAATGCTTTTTTGCAAACACCTCCCCCCCCACAACCCTTAATGCTTAAGTGTTTACCAGCGAGTCATTAAAGATTTTTTTTCTTTTCCTCCCCTCTGCAATGTGATGATACCTATCTCAGGCATGTGCAGTATATGGAGGCATTGCCACGCTGTATATTCTTCTAAGAAAAAAGATGTGGTTTGCAAGTAGAGCAAAATTAAGTAAGCATTTCCAAATGCTACTAGAATGACAAAACATATACTTGCATGTGAGAAGTGTCCTGCAAACATTAAAAATCCTTCATGAATCTAAGGGAAGACGATCAACATGATGAAAAGGCAGGATTTTACCGGTGCATTGAAACAGGAGAGAACATACATAAATTAGATAGAGTAGAGTAGTTGTAAAATATGTGAAGTCCTAGAGAAAATTGGAAGTGGTAAAGAATGTGTTTTGCTGACTGACAATGAAAGTCATTTGAAAGGTGCATGACATACCATAATGGATAAGGACCTACATATGACTGCAGTAGAAGTGGGATACATTTTATTTGCACTAACATCATGAAACTGGACACCCTCCATTTATAGAAGAGCAACATAAATTATAAAATATGTAAAAAAGAAATTAATAGTGACATAGCAATGGAGGTTGAAAAAAAGACTTTTAGTCCATCAAGTTCAACCTTTTAAGATCTCCTCTTGTCTGCAATATGCTGACTAGTTGTTAACTGATCCAGAGAAAGGCAAACAGAAAAAAAAAACAAGTGAAACTTAACCAATCATTTCAAAAGGGGAAAAAAATGATACTGGCGATCGGATTCCTCCCTGGATCAATACCCTCTTTCTAATTTACCAGGATAACCTTGAATGCCCTTTTTAATTAAAAATATACTTACTCCCTTTTTGAAGTTATCTATCAAATGCGCTGTCACCACCTCCTTTGGTAGAGAATTCCACAGATTTTTTTCCTTCGAACCTCAAAGAATGTCCTCTTGTTAGTTGAAATCCTCATGGCACAAAAAGCTCACTTGGCAAATCTTTATACTGACCCTGGATATATTTATATAATGTAATCATATCTCCTCTTAGACGCCTTTTTTCGAGAGGAAATAAGCTTACTTTGGTTAATCTTTCGTCATAACTTAGCCCCTCCATTCCCCTTATTAGTTTTGTAGCCCTTCTCTGTAGCTTTTCCAGCTCTAAAATGTCCTTTTTATGAAGTGGTACCCAAAATTGTACTCCATATTCCAAATGAGGGGGTAGAAGAGATTTGTATTGTGGCAAAATTATATTTGCTTCTATATCATTCTTTATACATGCTCATATTTGATTTGCCTTTGCAGCTGCTGCTTGGCATTGAGCACTGTTACCTAGGTGGTTGTCCACAAGTACTCCCAAATCTCTTTCAATATCTGATACCCCTATACATGCTCCATTAAGATTATAAATTGCATGGCTATTTTTCCTTCCCAGATGCATAACTTTACATTTATTCGTATTAAATCTCATCTGCCATTTAGATGCCCATTCCTCTAATTTATGCAAATCCCTTTAGAGGGAAAGTACATCATTATCTGGTTTAATTACTTTGTGACACAAAATGGAGAAACTACATTCCAGTCCCACCTTGAAGGCATTAATAAATATGTTAAAAAGGAGTGGACCTAATACTGAACCCTGAGGAACCCCACTTACCACATTAGTCAAAATCGGAGTATGTTCCATTTACAACAACCCTTTGCTTCCTGACTTTTAGCCATCTCTCAATCCATGAGCAGATATGTACTGCAATTCCTGTATCACTTATAATAATAAGATATAATGGTTTGGCTATTACAGAGCCCAGCTCCCTCAGTATTCTTGGATGTATTCCATCAGGACCTGGGGTTTATTAACATTTATTTTTTCCAACCAATTTTTGATTTCTTCCTGCTTTAACCAATTATTTGGTGAAGGTAGTGTAGCCCCATTATGTTGCTGCGTCCCCACCACTGGTACCTCCTTTGTGTATAACAAAGAAAATAACCTATTAAGCTCATCTGCCTTTCCTGGTCACTATTAGATGGTCCATGTCACATTGTTATGCTCCTATAGCTTCGCTCCTGACCTTCCCATCAATATATTTATAAAATATTTTAGGGTTAGTCTTACTCTCTTTTGCAACTAATTTTTCATTTTGTAGCTGTAGTCTTCAAGAAGAAAGAAACAAAAATGCAAAGAATAAAATAGTGACACTTGAACTCTGTAATAAAACTCTTTCACAAGAAGTGGTAAACTCCTTTGAAAGTTTACTAAAAACAAAGTAGCTCTTCAAAAAACAGTAATGAGGATCTTAAAACACTTAGAAGTGTAAGGAGCACTGTACTTGGTGAATATGTCTTCTGGGTTCAGTTGCAGAATGACCTGAAGATTCTAAAACCAATTTCTTCCGCAGAAACTTCATTTGAATCAAATAGTACACTTTTTGAGAATCTAAGTGCATATAACATATTAAGAAGCAGGAAGTATTTTGTTGCCATCCACTTCATGCTGTTGGATTCCAGATTCCAAAGGCAGAAATTTAAGTGCTGTTAGCTCTGCTGGTGCATTTGACTTTATTACAAAACCAGCAGCACACATCTTGGAAAGGTGCTTCCAAAATGTTGCAGAATACAGAACAGGAATGCAGCCTGGGTTTCTGCCAAACACACCCCGCCTACAACATGGTGCCAGGGCCTTTGCACAACACAGCCTCTGATTCCACAGATACCTCTTCCGCAGCATGAGAAAGAAACTGGTCAGTGATTGGAAATAATCACACCAAATCAAGAAATAAATTAACGTGAATGGGTAGAAAAGCTGGTTTCAATAGGGATTACCTTCAGTTTTTAGAAATCCGCAATAAATATAGTGAACACAAATATGAGGAAGCAAAAGAAGTTAAAACTGAAAAAAAATTGTTCAGAAAATTACATTTTCAGGTATATGTATTGACTTTGCCCCCTCCCCCTTATCACTTTGTCTTTATATGAGAATAAGTGCTGTATGTTTGTTTGACACTGGGGAGACACCGTATTCTTTGTTCTACTAATATTAAAGGTTTCTTCTGTTTTGAGTCTTTTTGCTTGCTTTTCATACAGTTTAGGACACACATACAAAAAGAAAAAGAAAAAAACATAAATTCACTTTGTAATTCTTGTCTGAATAAGCAGTGTTTTGATATGACAAATATGCTCATTTCATGCCAAACCAAGTTATACAACAAAACATTTTATGTTCCAAAAAATACCAAAAAGTGACTTTTAATCTGTAAAGGACGAGAATATTGCATTTGTCCAATTAAAAAAAACAAAAACACATTTCTCTCTATGGCTTCAAAATGCCCAGGAATGTTACATCTCTCAGTATTTCACCTGTTTTCATCTAGTACTTCACTACACTGTAGTTAATGTAAACTATCCTTTACAGAATGGCATACTATTTTCTCATATAACTATGCATCAACATATTTACCAGTACCATATAATGTTACCTCTCCTTATATTCTGATTTCTCAATATTTAATTGTTGAGATATTTACTTTACAGTCATTTTTGTTGTAGATGAAACATTAGGATATACTGTACATTATTTCCATTCCCTGAACACTATATACACACACACTATGTCTATGTACCAAGGGAAAACACTTAAAGTTTTGGATTCACATAATAAAGTCCTTAGTATAAACTATATCTATAACGAGTGACTTGCCTGTCAAAAAATGACGGTCAATAAAAGTTGAAGCCATGGCGATGCTGTTTGGCACACAACGTTAAGCTTTTTATACTCTAAGGACCTTTGGCGCTCATTGCGAGCCTCTCATCTGGTGTACTTTTGCTCCTCTGAGCAGCCTCTGCGCTCATCAGAAAGACTGATACATATGTCTATTTTTTTTTAAATAATAATCAATTAATTAGTTACTTAATGAATTAATATACTTACCTAATTAATATATTGATCAATCAATAGGCTGAAGAGCTAACAATCTTTTTTATATTTTCTCCTCTGGTGTACTTTTGCTCCTCTGAGTAGCCTCTGCGCTCAACACAAAGACAGATAGGAGTCTTTTTTTGTAAATAATAATCAATTAATTATGTACTTAATTGATTAATATACTTTACCTATTTGTAACTAATAGATCCCTTAATAGGCTAAAGAGCTAACAATCTTTTCTCATTTTCCCGCAGCATATAATGTCCAGTAGGACTGTTGCTGGTCTGTGGAGATAGTTTTATGAATGTCCCAACTGTGCAATAGAAATAGGCTGTGTGCGCGAGGGCAAACCGTTTGTTTATTTGTGTAAAGTGCTACTGTAGATGTCATTATTATTGTACCATGAGGCAATGTATTAAATACTTGTTTGTAAAACACATTATCTTCTAATAAAAAGAAATATATATATATATATATATATATATATATATATATATAAAATATATAAAAGTTTCTAAAAAAAAAAGGAAAGAAAAATATGAATCTCTGAAGCAAGAGCAGCTGATGAATATTTACTGCGGACATAGAATTTACTTCACTACTGGAAGACCTGAAAGTTCTCTCTTCCAGTCACTGAGATTCTTATCATTGGTTTGCATATTATTCTTGTCAATAAAATCTGTGTTTCTTTACAAGATCCAACCTTTATACAGAGAAGCAGGGCTTGGAATACCATGACGATTTTGTAATAGCCAATAAATACTGAATGTACAAGAGCCCTGGCATGTTTTTATTAAATAACCAGAGAAGTAGGTGATTCAGCACAGAAGAATTGTATGTTTCTTTACACAGACATATTTATATTTATGTTATACAAAAAACAACCAGCCATAAGTTTTTCTTGAATAACTTATATTGGTAGAGGCCTTAATCACATTAATCCCTTTTCAATACAACATAATCCTACAAATGTGTGTTCAATCTAAAGTTATGTTTAGCATTTTTCTCATTCCAACAGGATTGTGTGGGGAAAATAATTTTGCGCTAATGGTTCTAATAATTAACACTTGTTAGCAGACACATCACACTCCTAATGATGTTCACGGTTTAAGTTTAAGCATTTTTATGCTAAGCCTATTTTTTATTCACCATTAATTAATATTAACAATGTATGTACATATAGCACCAAAGCAAATCTTTAGCCAGAAAATATAATTTAAAAGCATAGTTTCTTTTACTGTCTTGTTTGCTGATGTAATGTTAACTATTGGTAAAGTAAAAAATAGTATATAGGTTGATGCCACTGCAGGATCCTAGAGAGAGATCCATGATTGGTGGAAGTTGCGTGTGAGAGGATGTTTTCTTTTCAGGAGAGCTATTGTTGCAGTGAATGATGCAATTGGTCTGCTTCTGGGCCAATGAGAGGAAATGGTAGGTATGTCTATTTCAATCTTATCCAATTATCATTAGAATGGCTCTTGGTTCCCTCTTTCCTCACCCAACACTCCAAAGATAGCCAAAACAGACACCCTCATCATCCAGTTCTCAGGATAAAATGTAACAGGCACAAAATGGATTCCTATACTTATAAAAAAAAGAGTGTTCAAAAATTTAGATTCCACAAAAAATGTTTTACATCCATGCCTTACACAGCTGCTAAAAGTAGTAGTTTGGTACATAGTTGACAAATAAGTTATTTGGTTGGTCCTTTGATGCATCAAATACTTCATAATAGATTCATAAAGAGTGGAGATCCATTATGTGTAGATTCAAAATGTTTGCGGTTAACCACTGTTTTGGTATGTGCCTGTGACACATTTTCTTGTTATATATAACATTTAAATACAATAAAAAAATGTGCCTTTTGCAGATTCTTATTTTAATAGCAGCTGCAGCCACAGACAAGTTTACAAGATGGCTTATATATTCTGACAGGAGTGACTAAATCCATTATTTTAACACAGTCTAAAATACAATTTAATTATGGAATTATATCTACAAGTCAGACGGATTTAAAATGTAAAATGCTTCTGGCAGTAATTTATGAATTTGATGGCAAATGTACATCAGCAGGATTTATTTTAAAAAAAAGTCAGAAATGCTTTCATTTCTGGAAAGAGTGGTTCTTTAACCTATGACTGAACTATATAATTCGAGATTAGAGGGCAGGGTTATCTTACTCCAGTTCTTGAGGACCTGCATCATGCCACATTTTAACGAGAATAGAAGGATCAGGTGGCTCGATTTAGACACTTGAGTTATATATATATATATATATATATATATATATATATATATATATAAATAAAATAGTACATTTGTGTTCACATTTGAAAAACTTGCTTCCTGCTCAGAATTCCGAGAAATACAGTTATTACACTGCATTCTGGGTGTAATACACACACACACACACACACGTGTATATATAAAAGATATTTGAAAAAGAACAAAACTCACAGTGGGATCATCTCCTTCCAGCTCCACATATCATATGATTTTAATGAAGATGTATAGTCTGCTGTTTTTAGACCTGAAGAAGCAGCACACAGTACTTGCATTTGTCATTTTGAGTTCCTTTCAAACTAAATACAATTTTGGCCTATATTTTCTGAGCAGACGTATTCTCGAACACATCATCTTCCATAGGATAGGGTATAATAGCGCCATCTAATAAATATTTCTACAAACTCATCTACATTTATTGCAGACAGTGGTACACAATGTACTATCAGATGCTCCTAATGTGCAGCCACATGCCCATGGGTAAGGGAAAGTATTCATAGTAGGTTAGACTTCCAGAAATAAATCATCTTGATCAGGGCCAGTGCACAGCCAGAGAATAAAGACACATTGTATGTAGGACACAGCCTGAACTGCAGTGTTGTAAAACAAGACACGTGTTGACTCTAGTTAAAAATGATCCTTGCCAACTTTCCATGTACGACTCTTGCTGTACCCTTCAACTGTCTTTCAATGTAATAAATACAAACTATGTGTATCAGTGTATTGAAGATGTGAGGTATCACAGACAGTAATAGCTGGATTACTTGGTGCGATGTGAATGGAATCAGAGGTACGCACATCTGGATTCATAAGACGTTGTCAGTAGTGGGTATTAATGTGCACAGCTGGAATGAATATGAAGTATTACACACTTTTAAATTTAATTATGCACTTATTAAAAAGGCAGATAAAAGGTTTTACTAGGAATATAATATACCTGTGTATAGATTTACTCATACACTTTATTAAGTAAGCTCTGTTTTTACGGACTAAAATCAGCCAGATAGCTAGGGAGGGTAGGCCCAAGCAGGTACTAATGAAAACACAGACTCTGCTGTACTTGCTGTGCAATGTCTCATACTAGTCAATCATTGATCATGGTCACTAATTGGCTAATTTGTAACACTGTTCTTTATTGTCTGTGTCTTCATGAGCAGAGGGTAGACATAAGCAGGTAAAATTTGTATGATTTTAGGCAAAAATTCCTATAAATCACTTAATAAAATAAAAGTAAATAAAAGTAAATAGATACATAGGTATATTATATACATGGTAAAATCCAAAAACCTTTCATATCACTTAAAATTTACATTGAACACTAAAAGGAACATGGACAGGCAGCACAGTGCTTTCTTTTTTTCCCCCAATTGGTTTTCCTTGTCCTCTTCATTCAAAAGTTTACATTTCTTGGGAGGCTTATCAGCTAATTAAAAGTATGAGCCATACAATGAGACCTACAGATTATATAGTATTATCAATGCACTTCCTGTTACTTTCATGGCATTTTAAACAGATTTTACTTAATGTTTTTTCATACAAGAAAGCAACTTTCATAATGTTTAGAAGATGCTCTTAAATTAATAGCAAAAGTTTATACAAACTAATAAAAAATCACATATATAGTTGTGAGCATGCGGGTTGTTGCTAACGCTGCGGGCTCGTAAAGCGAGGGCCTCAGTTGCTGGCATGGAGCGCCAAAGGCAGTCCTTGCCAGCAACTGCGGACCTCGCAACATTTACGGACTTACGACAAACAAATACGAGTGGTGGGACTTAGAAAAAAACCCACTACGACCTCGCAAAGATACGACTTTAACGTCCGACCTGCACGAACCTGAAAACATTAGAAACACAATAAATACACACAAAAAAAAACCATAAAAACATACACACACCGAGGGGGAGCACCCAGGACCTCTGCAAGTGAAGTTACACCTCCATTTAAGTCCAAATTACAGAGTTTAGACACATGAAAATCACCTAAGCGAGATAAAAAATGGCCGCCCAAAAAAAACGAAAACGAGGCTACAGGATGCAAAACACCACCAAACACCTACGGATTTTCCCAAAAAGCCGGACGAGATCCAAGAACAAGGACGCTAAATCAGCCACAGCCGCGTACCACACACATTAGTCGCCATTTTACAACACTAACTTACACAATGCGGAAGTACACAGCTACCGTAACGGATTTGCCTCGCGCACGCACACTATTTACACTACACACTGCACACATTACTGACACTTATACAGCAGCTCCACAGCACTGAAAACACACATTCTATGCTGCAGCAACATGAAAACAGATTGCCAGCTCTTCAGCATAATGCTTCCTGCATATATTACTTCCAAATAGGTAAAGTATATTACTTTATTAATGTATTATTTATTTGATTACCATACACCAAACAGCATTAGCTCACTTACAATTTCATTGGCGTCATGTTTTGACGGGCAATATTCTAGTATGTAATAAAGTGTAAGAATCAGGTTGCTTTTTTATAATAGTAAAGTAACAGACACATTTGGGCCTTACTGTTGTGGAATTGGCAGATATCTAAAGTATGCACTAATTAAAACCCAGATCCTAATTTAGTCCAGACTTCTTATGGTTATCAGACATTAGAGATGGTAGATATCACATGTCTAAATTCTTTCATTTTATTAATAATTGACTCACTATGCCAAGTAAGACTAGATCCTGCTTATATTCAGTATTCAATTACCGTATATAAAGTAAATATCCCTGTAAATTAATTTCTATATTTATTTTACTATTATTATTCATAGTTTTGGTCTGGTCTCTGAAATACATATAGTCATATAATAAGTGCCCTGCAAGGATTATAAATATGACCTTTAAAGGTGGCCAATAAAAATACAGCCTCATGTTCTTTGTAAAACCGGAACCCGCTCACTACGTCAATTACCCTGTTCAAGTTCATTTCCAAATACTGGGAATGTCAGACAACCCCGGGTTAAAAGGACTTGCAATGGGTTTAACAGATGTGTACACAATGCCTGACATGCTGTTTGCTGATGACTAAAGTAAACAGACTAAAGTGCTGATGATCCAGTGTCCATTTTCTATTATCTCTTTCACACCACAAGAGCATGGAAGGTGAGGTGTAATCAGCCATAAAGAATAGACAACGTTCCTGACTTTACCCTGCATCATTTATAGTGGGCTAAAATATTACAGCAAGCTGTACAGGGGAGTACAATACATAAATATACTCTATGGGCCTCATTCAATTGCGATTTGGCCAATTGAATAGGGCTCTATATAAGCACAAAGCATTTTTTTTACAGATGGTTTTAGTTAGTGAGCTTCTATCCAAAAGCAATGTCTTCACAAACTAAAAACTTCTGTAAAAAAAAATATGTGCTTATATAGAGCCCTATTCAATTAGCCAAATCACAACTGAATGAACCCTATGATGAGAAGATGGACCTCCTCACACATCATCCTCCATGTTTGCTAGGTGCTGATGTGGGCTGCAAAAGATACAATGAGAGGTGATTGACTGATGGTGACATGATCAGGACATAGGTTAAAATCATCGAAGACCGTCAATAAACATTTCTTTTGAAAAGATCATTAAAAACTGGTTATATATTACAGTAGACTTTTTTTAAACACAGCTTTTATTGAATTATAAACAGTATGGCTCAGTGGTACGTTTTTGAAAAGCCCCACCCAGGGGGGGCAGAACATGTTAAGCAGTCAACAGACTACCTAAAGCAGCCATTGCAGTGATGTGTCCATATCCACAGAAATGTCTATACACGTTTTGTATCTGTAAGAATATCTGATATTTTCCCATATACTGTATTTATACACATATATACTTAATCATACAGTAAAGTTACCAGTTATTGCCAAAACTAAAACCGCACATAAAAATTAACATAACTGCAATTGGTTGCAACTAAAAAGTATATGGAGAATGGCTCTAAAATTGGTCATTTAAAGATAAAACAGCTCTAACTTCATCAATTTTAAGCCACTTCCATCAAGAATTTTTAATTACAACAATTTGTAATTACCGGTATATATATATAAATAAATAAATAAATATATATATATATATATATATATATATATATATATATATATATATATATATATATATATATATGTGTGTGAAAATCTTATGACTGAGATATAGCAAAGACATGAAGGTGCACAATTCTTAATGGACCTAGGGCATCCTAAAGGCTAAAAGCACCCCTGGGTGGCTCAATATGCGAATGTTTGGCTTTATGCTAAATTGTAACACAGTGGGATTAGTGTAAGAAAGTAGATTTAACCACATGGGGTAGTTTTCAACCATATACAATGGATATCAAAAGTCTACACACCCCTGTTAAAATGTCAGGTTTCTGTGATGTAAAAAAAATGACAAAGATAAATCATTTCAGAACTTTTTCCACCTTTAATGTGACCTATGAACTGTACAACTCAATTGAAAAAACAAACTGAAATCTTTTAGGTGGAGGGAAGAAAAATACAAATAATGTGGTTGCATAAGTCTGCACACCCTCTTATAAATGGGGATGTAGCGGTGTTCAGAATTAAGCATTCACATTCTAAATCGTGTTAAATAGGAGTCAGCATACACCTGCCATCAGTTAAAGTGCCTCTGATTACCCCCAAATAAAGTTCAGCTGCTCTAGTAGGTCTTTGCTGAAATTTTCTTAGTTGCATCCCACAGCAAAAGCCATGGTCCACAGAGAGCTTTCAAAGCATCAGAGGGATCTCATTGTTAAAAGGTATCAGTCAGGAGAAGGGTACAAAAGAATTTCCAAGGCATTAGATATACCATGGAACACAGTGAAGACAGTCATCATCAAGTGGAGAAAATATGGCACAACAGTGACATTACAAAGAACTGGAGCTCCTTCCAAAATTGATGAAAAGACGAGAAGAAAACTGGTCTGGGAGGCTACCAAGAGGCCTACAGCAACATTAAAGGAGCTGCAGGAATATCTGGCAAGTACTGGCTGTGTGGTACATGTGACAACAATCTCCCGTATTCTTCATATGTCTGGGCTATGGGGTAGAGTGGCAAGACGAAAGCCTTTGCTTATGAAGAAAAACATCCAAGCCAGGCTACATTTTGAAGTCTCCCAAAAGCATGAGATGTTATGGTCTGATGAAACCAAGGTTTAACTTTTTGGCCATAATTCCAAAAGATATGTTTGGCGCAAAAACAACACTGCACATCACCAAAAGAACACCATACCCACAGTAAAGCATGGTCTTCAGCTGGAACTGGCGCCTTAGTTAAGATAGAGGGAATTATGAACAATTCCAAATACCAGTCAATATTGGCACAAAACCTTCAGGCTTCTGCTAGAAAGCTGAACATGAAGAGGAACTTAATCTTTCAGCATGACAACGACCCAAAGCATACATCCAAATCAACCAAGGAATGGCTTCACCAGAAGAAGATTAAAGTTTTGGAATGGCCCAGCCAGAGCCCAGACCTGAATCCGATTGAAAATCTGTGGGGTGATCTGAAGAGGGCTGTGCACAGTAGATGCCCTCGCAATCTGACAGATTTGGAGTGTTTTTGCAAAGAAGAGTGGGCAAATCTTGTCAAGTCAAAATGTGCCATGCTGATAGACTCATACCCAAAAAGACTGAGTCCTGTAATAAAAATCAAAAGGTGCTTCAACAAAGTATTAGTTTAAGGGTGTGCATACTTATGCAACCATATTATTTTATTTTTATATTTTTTCTTCCCTCTACCTAAAAGATTTCAGTTTGTTTTTCAATTGAGTTGTACAGTTTATAGGTCACATTAAAGGTGGAAAAAGTTCTGAAATGATTTATCTTTGTCTATTTTTTTTTACAGCACAGAAACCTGACATTTTAACAGGGGTGTGTAGACTTTTTATATCCACTGTACTGTATACCAAATTAGCATATTGAGTTGCACATATAACATTCTTAGTTTAGAAAAATTGACTATTAAAATATATAGCTAGTTTGTCATTGTCACGACCGGCCAATTTGGGGGACCACGCTCACCCCAAATCTCTCTCTCTCCACTGTCGCAACTTTTTGTTCAGATCTCAACACCAGCAGACACTTCAGATGACCGCATCATTACTGCAGAGACATGCACCTCAGACCCCTATTCTTAGGATCTAAGAATCACACCCATGTACCTTGGATTAGTACAAGCAGACTCTGACAGTCATGATCTACTTTTTCATGATCTTTCAAAAGAAAACATGTTTTTGGCTTGACACTCACTTTAAATGATGAGGTTACTTTACCGAATGAATCTTATAAGCTGGATAGATCATTTGGGTAAATATTTATAAAAATGCACTTGCTGAAAAGTTAATTAATTACATCTGTAAATTGCAAATAAGAACAGGACATGCAAAGGCAAGTATATTGCTTATCAAAATAAGTATCTAATGGGTATTCATCCTTTTTTTTTTTTTTTTTTTTTTTAAAGGACCACTGTAACATTTTAACAGGGACTAGATGCTTTAATTAGAAACTGATTATTAATAATATTCAAACTTAATGGATTATAAAAGTCATAATTAATAATTGGGCGCAAGATTGCATCAACTCATTGTCTGGAGAATGGCTGTGCTCCAATTGTTTTCCTTATCAAAGGGCTCTGGTTGGGAGGCAGTCTAGATATAAAGTTGCGTTAATCATAATCAGATTGTTTTTTTATGCTATTTAGAACTGGCTCACAATCAGCTATTGATGGTCTTATAAAAAAGTGGAAATCAACAGCACATATGTAAGGCTGATACTCTAATCTTTCACACTGAGTTTTTATTAGATACTAATTGTAAAAATGATAAAACAGAATTACTTTTAATGATCAATATATTATTATAACAATTATGATTATTACTATTGTGATGGCATTAAAGTGGTACTATAGGACATTACAACTAACTCGGTGAAACAAGCCAGACTACTGTGAGCATTCCTGGTATTTGTGCATAACTGTTGCAATTACAAAACAATATGCTTCTTTTCATTTATGTATTTGTCCTGACAGCTGCTGAATAAAATATCCAATTAAATCTGCATTCTGGATCTTGCAAAAAGAGCAACGAGTTTGAACACATTTCTGGAATAATATTTTTGTTGACATGCAGTGTCATCCCGGCTGCATGAATAGGCACGCACCGCATTATATCTGGATGTAGTACTCTTATTAATAGCTGTGACAGACTGCAATAAAATAGACCAGAACAGGGTTACAGATCTCTACTGAATATACATATCCAGAATTTGTTTTCAGATTTTCATCTTTTTACAAAAACATTTTGCAGACATACAAAATCATATTCGTGTATATATGGGTTTTCTGTGGCCCTATAAAAAAAAATACAGGAGACTTCATGTCCTATTTTAAGTATTTGTGCACTGCTTGCAATTATATTTTGGAAGGAGAAAAAGCTTGCAATTAGTTGAATTAAATGAAAGCTTATTGCTACCCAAGGACCTTACCTCTTGATAAGAAACAATGGTCACCTTTGGATAGAGTCAATGTTAAAACATTGTTGCAGTGAGGCACGTAAATGGCCACACATCTATCCACCCTGTTTTCTGTGAAGAAGGAATGTTAAGTGGTGTCAGGGAGTGCTTATTACTCTAAAATATACACACATTTTAGATCCTATTCTTCTGTATACAGCTACATATAATCCTGTTGAACTAAAATATGTTTTTGTTCACTTTCTAAACAACCAATAGCTATTTTCTTAAAAGAGCATATAAGGATGATACAGAGTACATGTTGTTTAGGCATTAGAAAATATTTTTTTTGTTATGAAAACAAGTGATGTAACATTGGTATGAAAACAAGTCCTGTAACATTATTTTTTATCCTGCAGCAGAGCTTCACTCTCTCCTCGACAAAGAAAAAAACCTGTGGGAGGTTGGTTTCATTTTTTGTTCAGCCTGTAAGATTGTGTTGGTGTGTTTTTAGTGTTTAAAACGCTTTTAGTGTTTAAAACATAGTCTGTCATGCATTTGAAATACCAACTCTAATGTCACAAAATGTTTTTACAATGTTAAAAGAATGACATCCTTTAATTTAATTATTTTTTTTAACTATTGTAGAGTTATTTGCTTTTGTTCTTAAAGGCATATTCAAGTTTCCTGGATTATGAATGTATCTGATACAGGAGAATCAGTAGTGTATGCAAAAATGTTTTTGCATGACAAAATACCAATATAAACATTTACAAACTCACCCTGATGTTTGCTAAATCTTTTCAATTTGCAAGCTGATGCTTTTGTCAGTTAACTTCCCTGAAAATCCCTGCTAAGATTAGCATAATTCATTTGGGCCAATCAGTAGAAAGCAGATACATTTGTATCATACTCTGGGGTTGCTGTGTTGCAAAGAAGTCTGGGATATGTAGTCTCTATCTCACTATATCCTTGTAAACTCAGATCCCACACAACCATGTGATGCAATCCAGCACCAAGTACTTCCTTTGAAAGGTCAAACTCCATACATTTCCTCTGCATACTTGGTAAAGTCAGTTTCCTCTGGGTGTGGAAATCTGGAATTTACTTTCCTGTCTATAACTTTGTAAGTACAATGAACTTATCTATGGAACACATATTTTTCTGATAATAATTGCCTATTTCTTACCAAACATTTGAAACCCAGGACACTTCTATTCACCTTTAAATAGGATTAGCTGCTTGGGGGGAATAGGAAGAATTGTTGATGTAGATAACATTTCTATTCAGTTGAGTAGCATAACCCTCCACATCAGGTTCAAGGTCAAAACACAATCCAAGATGAAAGCTCCCATTGTACAAGCCGAGACTACCAAATGTAAGATTTTCTCTAAAATGCTTTTATTCTCATGACTTACACAGTTGCTAATGTGGTTTCTCGTTTACATAATTTAAAGATATATGAAACTGTTCCTATATACAGTAGTTTGCTCTGACTTCTCAGGTCTCAATAATTGTCTTGGAGATCCTGAACTACTGGATGATTAGCAATGAAGACCAGTTACATAGCAATGTTATTGACTGTAAATATGGGAGTATATATAACATTTGAATATGTAGTCCTTGAATAAAGGTTACCTTTCTTATAAAACAAACTGATTAACAGCATATGGTGTCTCAATAAACAGAAATTGTGCACCTACAATAATGTTCCAAAATATTTAAAACTACCGTATTCCTACAAAACAAAATAGTTATGAATTCATAAAAACAGGGTAACATATAGTGTTACATATATGGTGAAAATGATCTAAAATAAGAAGGCTGTGTGAGAAATGGTTCAACATAATACAACCAATAATGGGTAAACAACTAACTATGGCCTCCATGTAAATCAAGTGCTCTAAGTGAGGGCACTGCTGTAAAATCGGCTGCAGAAGCTTTTCTTTCTACACTAATACAAATCTTTTACTCCCCCAGGTTAGAGCATTCAGTGCATAGCCATAAATCCTGCCTTAGCCGCAACAGATTTCAGTGTAGGGAGTAGCCAAGCCAAGCTGTACGGATGGGACAGGGCTGTAGGAGCCAATTAGCAAATGCAAACGTCACAAGGCTGCGGCAAGGACATTATATATATACTAGCGTATTGCCCGTCAAAAAATGACGGCAATGAGATGTGTATGTTTGGAAAGTTGTATAGTTATTAATATACATATGGAGCACTTTGCTCCATAAAAAAAGGGGTCCGTATTAACGGCTCGCCTCGCTAAGCGAGGCTCGCCTGCAATGAGCGCCTGCGGCGCTCATTGCCAAAGTGCTCCGTATTAACGGGGCAAAAAATGTTTGGAAAGTTGTATAGTTATTAATATACATATGGAATTGTAAGGTAGCTAATGGTGTTTTGTGTGTACTACTGAAATATATAAGTTAAAATAATAAATAATTAATGAATGACTATACTTTACCAATTTGTATGCATTGTGTTTAAGAGCTGGCAATCTGTAGTGATGTTGCAGCAGCATTGGTGGTGTGGAGGTGCTGTGTAAGCGTTTAGAACGTGTGCAGTGTAATAGTGTGCGTGCGCGAGCTGAAACCGTTAGCGTAGTACTTTAGTTCCGCATTATCGTAAAATGGCGGGTAATGTGTGTTATGCGTCTTAGCGGATAATCCGTACGTGATTTAATGGGCGCTAATGTGTAGTATGCGTCTTATCGGATTATCCGTACGTGTTTTCCGTGGTTATAGTGCTGTAGCCTCGTTTTCGTTTTTTTCAGCCGCCATTTTTTCTCTCGCTTCGAGACTTTTTTAGTGTCTAAACTGTTTTATTTTTAATAAAATGAAGGTGTACCTTGTTTTTTTGAGGTCGTGGATGCTCCCTCTTGCTGTCGGTAAGCTTTTTATGTATGTGCTGTGTGTATTTATTGTGATTGTATTTTTTTTTCCTGTTCGCGAGTTGCGGCCGTATTTTTGTTCTGCGTATTAACGCTGATTGGCAAAGTGCTCCGTATTAACGGCTCGCCTCGCTACGCTCATTGCCAAAGTGCTCTATATTAACGGCTCGCCTCGCTACGCGAGGCTCGCCTGCAATGAGCGCCTGTGGCGCTCATTGCCAAAGTGCTATGGTTTAACAGTGTAACGGCTCGCCTCGCTGCGCGAGGCTCGCCCGGCGATGAGCGCCTGCGGCGCTCATCGCTAAGCCCGCTACTGTACTACGGTTTAACGGCTCGCCTCGCGGCCTGCGGCGCTCATCGCTAAGCCCGCAAAGTCGTACGGACCACGCAAACAGCGTGACGACGACTCGTAGCAGGACAATTATATATATATATATTAGTTGAATAATCAGAGTATTGCAGTGAATAGTGATACCTTTTTTATTGGACAAACGAATTCATAATAAAGTGACGAGCTTTCGAGAGATAATGCCTCTCTTTATCAAGTCAAAAAGCAATACTGATCAATATCAATATCGCTTTTTGACTTGATAGAGAGGCATTATCTCTCGAAAGCTTGTAGCTTTATTATGAATTTGTTTGTCCAATATAAAAGGTATCACTATTCACTGCAATACTCTGATTATTCTACTGGATTACTGGACATTCACGGCTACCTCACCTTTCATAACTTATATATATATAAAATAAAGTGATTGTTTTTTATTAATATATTGTGATATTAAAAATATGTGACCATTGTATTTATAGCTTCAATAAATAAAGATGTGTTTATTTTGTATTAAAATATGATATTTATCGACAATGCATTAAAGCATTTGTTCCCCGGCAACATGGTTTTGTGATGTGTATTAACCCCTTGAGTACTGGGTTGTGAGTTTTCCTGGGATTTGTATCATAGCACTGGCTTAATACTAATATCACGTTTTTTAATTACACATACAGTATATGGATATTGGATTGTTAAGTGTCAAATAATGTTGACATTTCATCATTTTGAAGTGTTTTTTGTCCCAAAACACATCACATCACCCAAAGAACACCATCCCCACAGTGAAACATGGTGGTGGCAGCATCATGCTATGGGGATGTTTTTCAGCAGCCAGGACTGGGAAACTGGTCAGAGTTGAGGGAAAGATGGATGGGGCTAAATACAGGGATATTCTTGAGCAAAACCTGTACCACTCTGTGTGTGATTTGAGGCTAGGAGGGGCCCAGACCTCAATCCAATAGAAAATCTGTGGTCAGACTTAAAGATTGCTGTTCACAAGCACTAACCATCGAACTTGAAAGAGCTGGAGCAGTTTTGCAAGGAGGAATGGGCAAAAATCCCAGTGGTAAGATGTGGCAAGCTCATAGAGACTTATCCAAAGCGACTTGGAGCTGTGATTGCCGCAAAAGGTGGCTCTACAAGGTATGAACTTTAGGGGGTGAATAGTTATGCACATTGACTTTTTCTGTTATTGTGTCCTATTTGTTGTCAGCTTCACAATAAAAAAAAAACAAGGGGGTGAATACTTGCAAGGGACTGTATATACATATATATATATATATTTTTGTAGTTTACAGGGAAAATAGTATATTGTGGAACTATAGAAAATATTGTGTAACCAGTATATATTGTGGAAGAATAAAAGAGAATAAAAGGTTGAACTTGATGGACTGAAAGTCTTTTTTCAACCTTAATTACTATGTAACTATGTAAGAAAGTAAAATATATTGTGAAACCAGTATACTATATTGTGAAATATTTAGTATACATACAACCCATACAATATACTGTAAACCCACTAGAGCATGTTTGCCTAGACTTGGAGACATGGAATATACTTTTTTTTGGTAGTCACTTCAACAAGATCTACCATCCTACCAGCAGCACTGTGCCAATTTCCCGTCACAGTACCATTCAAACACAACATAGTTATGCTCCCCTAGTCTCCCACATCTGTACTATGAGTTCTCAGTCAATGGAAAAGCTGTACTTCCATGTAGGTTGAACATGGTGTGCAATCTGTCATAGTGACATCCACCAGTCACCATTGGAAAAAAGGTTCAGATACATCTAGATCTACCTTTTGAGTGTCCCTGCCCTAGATAATACTATGCAATTCCTCCCATTCACTTGAATGCTTAATGCAACATTACATATGTGTTGCTGAGATTATAGGGGTGGCATCTATAATTATTATGATTGTTCATTTTTATATCATTGTTTGTTTTGTTTTTTTTGTTCTGCAATTTACTACAAAAGAACAGCGCTACTACAGACATCACTAAACCAGTTAATTAATGTAATTCCATTAACGCATTGATTTTGCCGTCATTTGGATTACAAACATTGCTTTATAGGAATAAGAGCAACAAATATAATAAAGATAACAATGGCCAATTTCAATGTATTTTCGCGTGCTGTCTTTTCTGAAGAGTTACATTAAAAAATTCATACTATTTAAAAACAAAAAACTGCAAAATAGATTTATTCTAAAGTAATAAATAGAACCGATAAACAGCAAGCAGATCATATAAATGTAAAGCCCTTTGATAATTAATATGGATTTCTTCACTGTGCGGTCAATACTTCATTTTAATACTATCAAAGACATTTTTTTTGTAGAATGAGCCTGTGAGGTTCAAACTCAAAGTGAATCTCACATTATTCAAAAAGCATAAGCTAGTATTATAGCTGACCGTTTACCAGAACTGAAAATTATAACTGTAACACTATCCATCTAACACAGACATATCTATGATATAGTGTTTAAAATGAGGATGGAGAGAACATACAAAAGCAAAATGGATAATAGATTAAACCATGGCTAGTCAATTACTCTTTACAAAATTCACCAAGGTCTGAATATTGTTTACAATTTAAATCAAGGTCTAGAATACTTACTGTTTTCTGGAGCCAACATGTACTGTGATATACTGAAGCAGAGCATGATCCCCTCCCTTCGGAGACTGGGCCGCAGGGCAGTATTCCAACATGATAATGACCCCAAACGCACCTCGAAGACTACCACTGCCTTGCTAAAGAAGCTGAAGGTAAAGGGACTGGCCAAACATGTCTCCAGACCTAAACCCTATTGAGCATCTGTGAGGCATCCTCAAACAGAAGGTGGGGAAGTGCAAGGTCTCTAACATCCACCAGCTCCGTGATGTCATCATGGAGGAGTGGAAGAGGACTCCAGTGGTAACCTGTGAAGCTCTGGTGAACTCCATGCCCATGAGGGTTAAGGCAGTGCTGGAAAATAATGGTGGTCACACAAAATATTGACACTTTGGGCCCAATCTAGAAATTTCCACTTAGGGGTGTTCTCACTTTTGTTGCCAACAGTTTAGACATTAATGGCTGTGTGTCAAGCTATTTTGAGGGGACAGCAAATTTACACTGTTATACAGGCTGTACACTTACTACTTACATTGTAGCAGAGTGTCATTTCTTCAGTGTTGTCACATGAAAAGATATAATAAAATATTTACACAAATGTGAGGGGTGTGCTCACTTTTGTTATACATATATACACATACATACATACACAGTATATATACATACACACACGGGTTTCACATTACTTATGCCCCTGTTTGAACTGTACAATCCTTTCTGTAACTTATTATAACATTACAGCCAATAGGAGAGCACTGATGTCAGCCCTGAAGTCACTGCTAGGATGTGCTTCCTGCTGTAATGTCTGCTCTCTGTTTGTGCTGCCCACACCCTTCACCACAGACACACTACATAGCCCAGGCTGCTTTGCAGAACAAACAGTAACCCCAGAAGTTTTTTTGAAATGTATCAGCTGCCTCTACTTTCTGACATTTTTTAATTTTACGCTAATTTAGCCTGGGTTTGGAGGGGGTGTTAATCCTAATTTTCAACTGTAAAATTATAAGACATTTAAGTGTTTAAATGTTTATTTTGGTCTTTTTTTATGGATTTTTTTTTCCCATACACTTTTAATTCTCCTCTATAAGATGCACGCATAATCCAGGAAACTTAGATATGCCTTTAAATAAGGGTCATCAGTAACCCAGGAACCTCCTGTATATACATTTGGTAAACAAGTACTATGGCACCTTGCCTCATAAACATCTTAAACTCAAGTCTAATTTTGCTTTTTTTTTTCCGGACAGCTCATATTTGGAAAACTAAGCACAGCTACTCACTTGAGATCTTTTCTGTCGGTTTATATTCTTCAACATATTCATCTTTTCTTTCATCTCCTGGCTTGTGCCCTTTATTTATATATAAAAGATAATCGTTTCTCTATTGCTGTTATTTATAATGTTTAGCCCTCTGTCACTCTTCCTCTTTATTAGCTGACTTCAACTTCCTGTAAACACTAGTTTTTTTCTTTCATTTTTAAAGGGGTATTATTGTGTCAGCTCTAATCTCAGCTCTTCAATTCACATCATTATGTCATTATCACATCATTATATTATGTCACATCATTATCAGTCTCCTGAATATTTTTTTTTTTTTTTTTTTTCATCCCATAAGCTTTCCTAGAAATGCTATTCATAGATTGTTTTATACCCACCCTTCTCTAATAGTTTATCTTCTTTGTTTTAAGACAATAACTTGATCGGTATTCTGTAGGAAGCACGTGTCCTTCCCAACAATAAGACAGGCTCACATTACAAGAAATCCTCTCCATCAAGCTTGAACTACCAACAACCATAGCAGCTTTAAACAATGTATAGCCCCCCCCCCCCCCCCCCCCAACAGGAAAACCTGTAATTTTTCAGGATTCAGCCCAGATACTTGAACTTCAATTGTTAGATAATTATTTTTACACGTTTGCGAACATGAGTTAATTAAAATAATTAACTTCAAAAAAGGAAATGATGGTTACTGGAATCACAGCGAAAATTGCCCATAAGGAGACAGGCAGAGAGAAAAAGACACACAGCAACTGCAGATTGTGATACAAAGGTTTCAGTCTTTACTTCCTCCTGATAGGCCTTTTTTTTTTCAAATTGTATACCAGTTTAGCCTGGGTTTGGAGGGTGTTAACCATAAGTTTCAACGGACAGAATTTAAAAGATATTTTGCTAAATTCAAGTTAAGGGTTCAAATGTTTATTTTGGTATTTTTTCATGCAAAGAAAATGGTTTTCATATGCTACTAGTTCTCCTCTATCAGATGCACTCATAATCCAGCTCACTTACATATCCCTTTAAATGGGAAGTTTTACCTAAACACAAGTTGCTCTTATATATTTAAAAAAAAATACACTTACAAAAGTGCAAAAATATGTGTAAAAGCTATAGCACTTGCCTTTTATTGTCAAAAGACCTCTGCATACAAGGTGAGATGACAAACAGAGAAACATGAATTTAAAAGTCACAGCTTAGAACTGCAGGGTATTTGGGGCTTTTAACCCAAACTTCTCAGTATCCTATGTGTCAGAGTCAGAAATGGTTCTTCTAATAACTGCTGGCGGTCTACTCAAACATAGTGGAGTAACCGGAAAACTAGGCAAGTTCCATAATTTTGAATTTTCTCTTTTGTTTAAATAAGTTTCATAAATTTAACATGTACTTTTGTGATCTTCTATAAGAGTGGATTAATGTCTTATGATGCATGGAAATAAAAACTGATAATGACCTAGGCTATAAAACTGGGTGTCAACATGGCAAAAAAATCTTTATATGATCTACCGATATATTGTTACTAAAATGCACTTCTATTTACTCGGTTCCAGTTTGCACCTGGCTTATAGAGCTACCTTTCATCTCTCTGTTGTATATACCAGCCCCACGCCACCAGTAGCTCTCATACACACCGTACATAACAGAGAGGTTATTGTATTGCAAGTACAATGTCCAAGTCTGGCTGAGAAACTTATTCTGAAGCAAATACACAGTTGGCAACAAAATTCCTTGGTGCCTAATGTTGGTTTTCTGCTGTGGGTGGCCAAAATGATACAGCCGCTGTGGCCACAAAACAATGAGATTTCACTGCTACACCGACCTTAAGATATATATATATATATATATATATATATATATATATATATAAATAAAATATATGTGGTATGTGGGCAGGACCAATAGACGTCCCTATACTGTGAGGAATCTGAACAAGTCTCATAGAAAAAGCAAACATCTTGACACCGAGTAACCTGTGCAGTGAGCCCCCTGTATATAAGCACTTTTAAAAGGAAAGATGATAGGAAATATAAAGTGAAGGTTAATTGAAACTCACTATATATTCCAGTTGCTGCCTGATTGTTAATATGTATCAATATTATAATAGCTATTAAAAGCTATTGATTAAATAAATGAGTCCGCAAAGCTAGGATTGCAATATTTTACAATATGTACACATTTCAGGGCTCTGGTTGTATGTACAGAAACCATAACCATGTGTCAAAGGTTTTTGATTCTAACGTGGCTGCTTTGAATTCTTTATGTAGCCTGGTATTATATACAGAGGATGTACAAAATAACAGAAGCACCTAACTATATATTAATATCAAGGACCTATTAAGGAGGCACCATTTGGCCTCCTTGGAGCTCTGTTAACAGCCTGATGTTGCTGTGAAAACTCACATCTCAAAGTGCTAATCTTCAGAACTCTTTTATAGCAGACGCATACTGCTTATTGGTAACTTAATATGACTCACACTTACAGCTGCATTTGTATTTGTGATTTAGTTACTTCAAATACTTTTTTCCCTTTTTTTCATACACCCTAGTATGTATATATGTGTGTATATACTGTCAACTTTCATTTACATTTCAGTTAAATATTTGACAGGAACAAACATTTTCGAGTAAGTAAAAACTGGTTATCAGCTCACACGAAAAGACCATAAATCAAGATTTACAGTTCTAAACTGCACGTCATATAATAGCTTAGGGAAGAAGGTGAGAGAATATTTACAGTTCTACTGCAACACTGCTCTCCCCGAGCCAATGCGTGCTACAGCAATGTTGTAGACTGAATCTCAAGTGCCTGTGCAATAAGATAAAGGAGTAGCAACTGGCATGTAAAAATTACCACTGTGGATCACTTGCTGTCATTTGGAGTAGTAGTGAATGCCACTTCACAATTACTAACCTGATTCTCCTAAGAATTCATACCCTCCATTCTATTTCCACATATCCAACCTTAACCTCTATCCCACCATAAAACATTTCATCCCTTTTTTTGGGAACCCAATAGTAACCAACATTAACCCTTCAGCCTGTTGCAGAGAGATGGTTACTGAATGGCTAGTATGAAACTCTGCACAGTAAGTACAGAAGAGTCTGTGTCTTCAGAGGGCAGACCTAAGCAGGTACTATTTGTTTATTTTATTAAGAAGGGTTTAAAAGCTATGTTTTTTTCTGCCTAAAATCTGAGCATATAATAATAAATTAGATACATAAATTATATTCCTAGGCAAATCCAGAAACTGTCTATATTATGCCTTTAAGTTCTCAATCCAGTTAAAATTACCATATTGGTTATGCAACTTATTGAATTTCAAGAAGGGGACATATATCTGAATCAGTTTACCAAACAAATAAAGAGGTGGAGTTACCATACCTGCCATCTAAGGGCTAGATCACACTGCTCAACCATATCCACAGTAACACAAAATATAGATATGTGAAAAAAAAAAATGAAAAAAAGCACATCATAGTGCATGCTCATAATTTCAAAGGGGTTTACTTTCCTTTAGTTGGGATTTACTAGAAAAAAGTGCACAGGACTGGACCAGACAGGCGAGATAAAATATGCATATGTTTGACCTTCAATAAAAAAAAAAAGAAGCTAAAACAAATGTAGCAGTGAAATGCATCTGCTCCATGACTGCCCAGAACAGTGTAATGTTTAGTTAACCCAAGACATGCTTATTTATATTTGGAAATACTTCACCTCGGTTGGCAAAGGTTTGAGTAGTGAATGAAAGATCGTCCCTGAGTGCTTGTAAGGAAACAGAGTGAGCGTTACACTACTAGGTACAGGGAACATCATGTATCCAAAATGAGGGTATTTGAAAAGGTTCCAGTTTGATTTCAATGGCAGTTAGAATCTAGTTAAAAGAAATGGGCAGTGTTAAATAAACTGCCCGAACGAATAATTGCTAAGGATATATAGTAGTACCTCGGTTCCCGTCGGCTTTGGTTTTCGGAACTCGATGCTTGATAGGTACTGAACGCATGGGACTTATCCAATCAATTACTCAGAACTCAACAAGCTCGCGACACCCCGCTTCATGTCTCTGCCACGTGCAACCTGCGCCTCCAAGAGCCCATGTGCAACCCGCGCCTGCAAGAGCCCATGTGCAACCCGCGCCTGCAAGAGCCCATGTGCAACCCGCGCCTGCAAGAGCCCATGTGCAACCCGCGCCTGCAAGAGCCCATGTGCAACCCGCGCCTGCAAGAGCCCATGTGCAACCCGCGCCTGCAAGAGCCCATGTGCAACCCGCGCCTGCAAGAGCCCATGTGCAACCCGCGCCTGCAAGAGCCCATGTGCAACCCGCGCCTGCAAGAGCCCAAGTGAAACGTGCGCCTAAAAGAACCAAATTTCCAAGCAATAACCTCTCTCCTCCTCTACATTGCCACATCCCAGTGGGCCCTCAAGCCCTCTCTGTACAGTTAAAATGAAGTTAAAATGTTATGTAATTTGATATACTGTTTTTTTTTTTTTATCCAAAAACAAGACCATCAGTTCAAACTAAAATGTGAAAAATCTGGGGTCCGGAACAGATTATTTCAATTTACATTGATTCCTATGGGAAATGCTCGTTTGGAACTCAACCTCTTTGGAACTCATCATATTGTTCAGAACAAATTAAGGTGAGAACCGAGGTACCAATGTATGTCCCTGTTAGCTAAATGAACATCAATACAAGTGCAGCAGTCCTCTGATTCAGCCATGTGGGTTGCATGGATCCTTTATTAAAGTTTATTTTACGGAGTAAAACAAAAAAACAATTAGAAGTTGTAGAACATGCTTTCAAATGCTTGACTTAAAATTTGTGTTATGGCAGCCTTTTACTATGTTGATTTAATATGTTTATTTGTGTGTTCATTGTCCTTAACTGATACTAAAAAAAAGAGTGACAGATAAATATTCATAAAATGTTTGTGCCAACAAATGGCTGCCTGGGATTTTCTGTGATATTTACTCTGCGCATACATATTTATAAAACTATGACTGAACACAGATTACCACTTCATTGAGTTTGCTTTCTTAATTTAACTTTTATGAGAAAACATTTAAAAAAAATGTGATTTACACCAACGCTGTATGCAAACTTAAAAGGGACACTGTAATAGAAGATCTTTTCAGTATAAAATGTAAATTAGAATGATGACAGTAAAAGTAAAGCCATAATTGGCTTCTTTTTTTTTTTTATCATTCATTTGGTCACTTCTAGGGGTAATTTATTTTCAGCATTTTATTCTCCTCCTGTGCTTTAATCTGTTGCTTTGTTTACCAGAAGAGGTGAGAAGAACTGCTTTGCTCCAGAACATTGCAAATAGTGCAAAAGTGTTCGCTCCGTGTGCACTAAATCACTGTCCTGGGACAAAGTAGTGCTGCCCACTCCACAAGTAAACAATACAGCAGATGATTGAAGGCTTGGAAGATCAGGAATGACATGGGTAGATTACCCAACAGTTGCAAGCCACTAAACAATAAAAAAGTGAGAATTTTTATTGGGGTCCCTTTAAAAAGGAAGAAATGCAAAGACAGAATTCTTAAACATCACTCAACAAACAAAACAGAAAGATTCCTAGCAACACTGTGTGAAAACAGCGGAAACAACTAACTCTCTAAGCTTTCTATAAAGTAGCTTTCTCTTTAGGGACATTGAAAAAGAGACATGGGATGCATTTTTTTCTATCATAGCATGTTTTAAACATTATAAAAGTATATTTTTATGATAATATATTTAGTAAAAAACATGTTTAAACTTATTGGAAAAACAAAACAACAAAGTGAGAGGTGCTGAATCAGAGAACAAACTAACCTTGATAGGTTAGTTCTATGCACATGATAACCCACTCTGAGAGCAGCCTCTTTTAGCTCACTTGTGCCCTTCACTGGGAGAAATATCCTGTAGTATATCACGCTGGTCCCACTCACTAAAGTGACCCAGCCCCGAAATACCAGGCAATTATACCCTGAACAGGAGAAACAGCAAACCACAGACGTACATTTCAGCCTTCATTGGGCCTCGTCAGTGAAGTGTAGCTGAACTTCCTAAGGCACAGTGAGCAAGGGGTCCACGTCTGGAGTCCCCTATACCTCTTAGGGAGATTGATCCCTAAGGGTAATTTGCATAAACAAAACAAAAAAAAAGTCAGACTTATTGGAAAAAAACTTGGAAACCTACATGAAATACCTCTTTGTGAGCATCTCTGGATCTCATTGGCAGACATTTATGACTACTACAACTACAAGCGCTGCATACTGGCTGACAGGGACAAGCCGCCAAATATATTTTTCCATTAGAAGCAGTATATTCTGCGTCAGGAGCTTAATTTTCAAAAAAGAAACACACTGCGACTTTATCAAATTACCTCTTGTAGATGCAGTAATGAAAAAAATGCCACTGTTGGCCCTTGAAATAAATAAATTATATATATATATATATATATATATATATATATATATATATATATATACACACATATACACATACACACGTTTCACATTATCTTAAACATATTTACATTTCTTACTTATGCCCATGTTTGAACTACAGAATTTTACACCCTTTGCTCTTTATGGGAGTAGGACCATAGGCCGAAATAATTTCATAGCAAATGGCATTCTGTGAAGTGTGATGTCCCATAATGACCTATATTTATATGGATTTGTTGTGCAGCTGAACTGGCATGTAGAGTCCACATTGTTAAAATAAGAGAGAACATTTTTTTTTTTTTTTACACAGCTAATCGAGCCAATAGGGATCATGGTGTTGGTACACTTTGTGTCTGAAAATTTAGCAACTGTCTGCTAGATTAAGCCACCTCCTCCATTGACCTTATAGTGGGTGGATATCCACAGCCGCGGAACCTGAACTTTAAAAGGTTAGTGTTGCTTTTCTATAAAAAGGGAATATGGATTTAATTTATGATCACTGTTATAAAAACATCTAGCTCATGTTGTTAGGGTATTAAAACGCTACCCAAATCCCAAAAGTTAACAGAGACATGGGAGTGTGTCAGGTGCTGCCATTTACTTTAGAGCAGGGTTATCCAACATGGAGCTTAGGGCCACAATGTCAGTATATGTGACCCCCACGGCCTAAATCTGAAAACTGCTCTCCTTCAGTCTTGGTGTCTCCTCTTCCTAAAGACTATAAAATATTGAACATTCATATTCTGACCATTTAGTGCAAGATTATTCGTGCACCTAATTTAGTTGACATCATAAACTAAGATAACTCCTGCATACCCTCAAGAATATAATTAGACAAACTCAGAACATTTGCAAGGCCAAGATAGCATGATGAGGAATGTAATATATTTGTATTCTTCAGAAGCTTATCGGAGTGTAGAGAATGTTTAGACTCTCAATATTAATAGCAGAAAAATGGGCTACACCAAAGCACAAGTGGAATGTTGATTAACTTCTTCACTGCTTTCTTTTTACTTGAGGTTCTAAAATGCTGTACAAATGTCATATTGGGCTATATTCACCAGTGAGAGGAGGTGGCTCGTGACGTTATTCTATTGAACAACTTTTTTCAAGGTGGAGTGCTCACTTCACACTTAAACTAGTTAGAAAAAAAACATTAGTGGTATATATCATATTAATGTATACAGGCAGGCAGCAGGGTATATGGACATACCTATTATGCAGAACAATGGGAATGAGATACAGAAATGCTGTCCCTTTATGAGGAATGCAAACATTTTGTTTTAATTCCAACTAAAAAAAAAAAAAGAATCTTAAATATTAAAAGATGCTGGGGATACGAGCTTCTGATAAAATACAGGGGGTGACCTACCAACAGTAAGTATCTAAAACACAAGTCTCAGGAAATTGCAACACAAACAGACAATAAAGGACCACTGCAGTTCAAGTAAAAAAAAAAAAACACTTGTTTGTTAAGTATGCACCAATCTAACAAGTTTAGCAGCTGTGTAATTCAGGGACATCATTTTTTTTTTTTTTAGAAAATCAGAATTTTTGAAAACTCTGTTTATGAGTACAGGAAACCATTTTGTGTTTGTTACATCACATCCTGAGAGGTGGATGATGAGGGTGTGTGTTTGTATTTATTAGTGGAGGGAGGAGTGCACGGGGAGAGAGCAGGCAGAAGTCCAGAGACAGGGCTTGATCACTGGATAAGATTGCAATTGGCATCACATCCCTTTCCTCTCATTGGCCCCTAAAGCAGGAGGTTGCATCAAACAATGGACCTAAAGGTCTCCAGATATTACCCCCCACACACATACAATTTCCACCATTGTATTGTGGATCCCTCCAGGGTCCTGTGGTGGCATCATTATTATTATTATTTTTTATGCTCTTAGACAGACTCAAAGTTTCCAAATATATATTTGTTGTTCCATTGTCCAGTGGTCCTTTAACAACACCAATTAGTGATGTTTAATGTTTTTTGAGAAGTAATTTCCTGTTCCCCTTCTGCATTGCTCGGTACCTTGTTATGGTGAAGGGTCTTGTGTACCTAAATGAAGCTGTGAGCTATACCGTGTAGGGTCACCCAAGATGGACAGGTCATAGTAGACAGATCAGACAAATTGTGGTCCACTGGAGAAGTAACTGGTAACCCTCTACAGTATATTTGCTATTAAAACCTTACGGATTGGCACAAACAGACACAAGATGTGCCTGACATGCTGCAGTCCATGGGATCATGAAGAGTCAGACACGACTGCACGACTAAACAAAAAATGTCCTGTTAACCCTTTTACCAGCAATGCATTGCCAGTGAAAGGCTTTATATCAGCTGATCAAAGTGTAATTATGTAAAGCTATTGACTCGGGTTAGTGAATGCTGTGTGTACTGAGACTCTCTAAAATGCATTATACAACAAAGTCACAGAAGACCTTTGAGTAAGTGAATTACTTGCTATACTAACAAAGCCTGCCAGAGCTGGCACGGAGGGGGAGAAGCCACTGCGCTCTCAGCATTTCAAAGCAAAGTACTGAAAAAGGAAACATTTATACAGACTGATCATTTAGCGCTCTGTCCAGGCATTGCTGTATTTACATATCCTTGAACGTTCACTGTGCAATCAGATGTCTACACACTAAAGCCACACATAAGGCCGCTATTGTAGAGAATTTGCTTAGCACATTCTCTCGAAACATTTTGGTTATTTATTCTGTTGTTTCGTGGCACTTAAAGTGACAATGCAAAGTCCAATTATTGCAGAAATTAAAACTGCACATACAGTAGCTCACAAAAGTGAGTATACCCCACACATTTTTGCAGATATTTTATGATATATTTTCATGTGACAACATTGAAGAAATGACACTCTGCTACAATGTAAAGTAGTAAGTGTACAGCCTGTATAACAGTGTAAATTTGCTGTCCACACACAATAAATCAACACACAGCCATTAATGTCTAAACCATTGGCAACAAAAGTAAGTACACCCCAAAGTAGAAATGTCCAAATTGGGCCCAAAGTGTCAATATTTTGTGTGGCCACCATTATTTTCCAGAACTGCCTTAACCCTCATGGGCATGGAGTTCACCAGAGCTTCACAGGTTGCCACTGGAGACCTCTTTCACTCCTCCATGTTCACATCATGGAGCTGGTGGATGTTAGACACCTTCCGTTTGAGGATGCCCCACAGATGCTCAATAGGGTTTAGGTCTGGTGACATGCTTGGCCAGTCAATCACCTTTACCTTCAGCTTCTTTAGCATGGCAGTGGTCATCTTGGAGGTGTGTTTGGGGTAGTTATGTTGGAATACTACCCTGCGGCCCAATCTCTGCTTCAGTATATCACAGTACATGTTGGCATTCATGGTTCCCTCAATGAACTGTAGCTACCCAGTGCCAGCAGCTCTCATGCAAGGGGTTGGGGGATCAGCCGGTTAGTGCTTAGACCATACGCTGCACACTGCATCAAATTGGTCTGCATGGCTGTCATCCCAGAAGGAAACCTCTTCTAAAGATGATGCACAAGAAAGCCAGCAAACATTGGCTGAAAACAAGCAGACTAAGGACGTGGATTATTGGAACCATGTCCTGTGGTACGATGAGACCAAGACAAATGTATATGGTTCAGATGGTGTCAAGCGTGTGTGGCGGCAACCAGGTGAGGAGTACAAAAACAAAATGTGTCTTGCCTACAGTCAAGCATGGTGGTGGGAGTGTCATGGTCTCGGCCTGCATGAGTGTTGCTGGCACTGGGGAGCTACAGTTCATTGAGGGAACCATGAATGCCAACAATGTACTGTGACATACTGAAGCAGAGCATGATCCCCTTCCTTCAGAAACTGGGTCGCAGGGCAGTATTCCAAAATGATGACGACCCCAAACACACCTCCAAGACGACCACTGCCTTGCTAAAGAAGCTGAAGGTAAAGGTGAGGGACTGGCCAAGCATGTCACCAGACCTAAACCCTATTGAGCATCTGTGGGGCATACTCAAACGGGAGGTGGGGAAGTGCAAGGTCTCTAACATCCACCAGCTCCATGATGTCATCATGGAGGGGTGGAAGAGTTCTCCAATGGCAACCTGTGAAGTTCTGGTGAACTCCATGCTCATGAGGGTTAAGGCAGTGCTGGAAAATAATGGTGACCACACAAAATATTGACACGTTGGGCCCAATTTGGACATTTCCACTTAAGGGTGTACTCACTTTTGTTGCCAACAGTTTAGACATTAATGGCTGTGTGTTGATTTATTTTGAGGGGACAGCAAATTTACCCTGTTATACAGGCTGTACACTTACTACTTTACATTGTAGCAGAGCGTCATTTCTACAGTGTTGTCACATGAAAAGATATAATAAGATATTTACAAAAATGTGAGGGGTGTACTCACTTTTGTGAGATACTGTATATGTGAATATAATTGCAATTGACTTATTAAAAATTGTGAGTGGAAATTATAATTGACCTTGGGTCTTTCGTGTTGGTTGGCTGTGTGCAGTGGCGGTGAATAAGCGTATAATCTGGCAGTATCTGAAGCCTAACCTTTACAAAGCCCCTCGCATTAACACCTAACAAACCTAACCCCACTCCCTATAACATGTAACACCCTTCACCCTAATCCCCAGCCTAACACCTAACCCCCCCAGACTAACACCTAATGCTAATCACCCCTCACCCTAACACAGAACCCTAACCCCTCCAGCCTAACCCTCTCACCCTAACCGCAATTCCCCCCTCATCCTAACACCTTTTCCCCCCAGCCTAACCCCCTCACCCTAACCCTGACCACCAGCCTAACACCTAACCCTAATCCCCACTCACCCTAACACCTAGCCCTTATCCCCCCAGCCTAACACCCAACCCTAATCTCCCCGGCCTAACACCTAACCCTAATCTCCCCGGCCTAACACCTAACCCTAACATTAAACCCTAACAAATTCACAGACATTTTCAGCCGCGCCACCTAGTGTTCAATGACCGCCATTGCACATGGCCAAACAGCAAGTCCTTGAGATTAGGAATCATGTAGAGGGTGGAAAATCATGTTGTAAAGTTGTTTCCATTTTTAAAATTGATCAAGAATTGACCTATATATTGTAACTGTAGTTATTGCTTGTATCACATATAATAGTTGTGGCAATTGCGAGTTGTCGTCACGCAATGTTAAGATTTATGGGCCCATCTTTTAGCAACATGCTGCGGAGACATGGTCCCTGATAGGCTAGGACACTACACTGCACATCCAGCCTTACAGAGTCTGCATATCCAGGTACTATCTGTTTTATTTTAGTCAATACAAATAGTTAATGATTTCTTAATACAGCAAAGTACATACAAGTATGCAGATACTGGTATATTATACACCTAGTAATATCCAGGGACCTTCCATATCCCTTTAATTGAAACATTTCTGTCATATCTGAGGATTCCTTAATTATACTCCCAAAAAAAAAAAAAAAAAAGTGGTATAAAGGATACCCGAATAAAATGAGCCTGCATACATTGATTTTGAGATGAAGTATGGACAGTAACCAAACATGAGCACAAAACAGCAAGCTCTGTGATCACATTTCCTGTACACACCGGTTAAATGGCCGCTGTAGTGCCACATTCCCAATACTCTTTTAAACATCTAAACTTGATAAAAGGGAAATATATATATATATATATATATATATATATTTTTTTTTTTAGAAAAGAATTAACAAATGTAGCCTTTAATTTATTATCCGATATACACAATTATTATTTAATGAGGTATTCCCTATCTTGCTTGATTATCTAGTTCAGCAAAAGAGTTGTAACTTATAGCCTGACTGAGATTTCCATTAGTCCTACTGAATACAGAAGAACTAAGGAATGCCACATTTCCACGGACACAGCTTTATAGCTCCTTAGTTGCATGGTCTCCATCTTGTAGAGGTAGTTGAGCAGAAACAAGAATGGCAGCTCCCACTTCTGCTCATAATTAACAAATACATTTTTTTAACTTACTAAACATTGTACCCATTATCATGGAATATTCTTCAAATGAGAATATTATAAAATATGAGACTACAGTATTGCTTTAAGAAGTCAAACACAAAAAGTACAGATTGTGTTCGGTCAGAACCGGAATTACTAGATTAACTAAGCAAGCTTGGTTACGGACTTCTACTAGATCGTGTGTGCAGTAACAAAACAAATAGGAAGGCTATGTGCTCTACATACTGATTGGATTACATGGGGGCAAAAGAGCAATAAAGTCCAGTACATCCAGTTCATGGCTTGCGATATTATGAAAGAGATTAGTATAATTGATGTTGCAGTAGGGGGCCAACAAAAAACATTCAAAAAAATACAGATATCCTTAAATGTTCTGTACATTTAATAAAATGATTAAGAGTAGATCAAAAGTGACAATAAACAATGGATTATAGGAATTAAGCCTCTATACAATAGCAGTAGTGTCAGCATAGATGGGCCCAAACATTGATCAAGCATACCTTGGCACAAATTAGCACATAAATAGTACACTTGTGTTGACATTTGAATGTCTAAAACTAGTTTAAAAAATCTTGTTTACTACTCCGACTCCCGAGAAATACAATTATTACACTGCATTCTGGGCAGGGACATGCAAATGTGCCCACAAAAGCTTCGCTCTTGCAATCTATAACTATTTTAGACATGGCTTCCTTTAAGCAAATGCCTGCTGCATTACACAGCTTTGGGCAAAGTTCAGGATGGATTACACATAAGCCAGGAATCCTACCCACGTACAGCTGTTTCAAGGTTACTGCCTCTCATCAGTGTGGAGACAGTTTTTAGCTTTTGTAGTAGATTTCTTGAGGAGGTAGTTTACCACAACAATCATTTAATTTCTGGTGGGCAAAATAGTGATATATATATATATATATTTTATTTTATTTTATTTATATTATTATTATGTGTGTGTCATATGTAGTAGGCTACCTAGTTGATAAAATGGCTAGTACAAGATGTAGCTTAAATATATAATTACTTACCTTAAGCTAACTTTCAGTGCCAAACAAATTCATTATCTGCAATTAAAAATCTTTACTATTTGTTAAAAAAAAAAAAAGTATAATTGTATCAGTATAACTTGTATAAAAGCACAGCGGGGCCTCCCGTCAATAAATATGGCCTGTGACTACACCATCCCAAGCATGCTAATAGGTACTGTTTAGAGGTACTCTGTCAGGTATATATTGTACCAGATATTTCTTTCCTCAAAAGTAAATCAATCCTAGATATTCAGTATTATTTGTGTTGTGACATCATCCAAATGCATGGATCACTAATTATAATTAGCTACTTTGATGGGCTAATTAACAATGTGGTTTGCTTGTTTGTTTCTATGGAGGCAAAAGGAACATGCCTAAATGTTTTTCATGTGGTTATATTGCCACCATTACCAAGCATTCTAAGCTTCAAACTAGCACATTGAGCTGAATATTAGTAGAAATGAGCCACACAAACAATGCATAATATCTCAGGAATTATTTACTGTAAAAGAAAACAGTAGTACAATTGAAATGCTCTTTAATACTAAACCAAATTGTTGATTGGGAACTAGTGTGGCCATTAGACAGGAAAATATTTGTTTTTGTCTTCTACAAAATATGATGGTACTTCTGATATGACAGCTAGTTATATCTGTACTCATTTGGCTCTGTATAGTACCAGGATAGATAAGGCTGTTAGACTGGAATCTGAACTGCAGAAAGTTGTTGTGTTGTGTTTGCGTTGTTCAGTCATGTCCAACTCTCCGTGACTTCATGGACTGCAACACACCATGCTGATCCACTTGATATTCATGTCAGACAAACTGCAGTGGGCTGCCAGTTCCTTCTCCAGTGGGCCACAGCATACAGCTCCTGGTATTCCAAGGTGGTCTCCCATTCAAGTACTGACCAGGTCCAACCCTGTTCGGCTTTAGGGTGGTGGGACCTCTTGGTTCCCTGGCTGGAATCAAATCTGCTCAGAAAGTTTACATTTTCCTAAAACAGGAACGCACTAATCTCATTAAATACATATGATCAAAAAGTAAATGTGAGGCTTACTCACCTACCCAATGACTTAATGCCCACATTCTACAAAATCTGGAAACCTTGGATAAACTCCCCTTATATCCCCCCTATGACAGAACAACCAACCACACACACTCAACACGGGACAGTACAGATAATAGACTTTAAGCTAATTGTCTCCCGTAAAATTGAAACTTTAATGTTCATTGTCTGGCTCTTTTTACTTTCAGCGTTTTATTTATTTATTTTAGGTTTTTAGAGCTATATTCTTTTCCATAATATAGCTCTTTTTGGCTCTTAGTGCATCTCACACCGAGCCCTTTAAGATGTTACATTTACTGTTGCCTTTATCCTAAAAAATTTTAAATGTTTAAGTAACCTAGTTTATTTAGACCTACCCACAGGTGGGGATAGGTCCTTGACCTCACGTAACTAATGACACTATCTCGTCATCCACTTATAACATAGTATACATAATACTGTTTTCTTGCATAGTGATGATGTAACTTTCCAATTATGTCAAAGTTATGGTATGACTCTTGAACTGATGTGCATGTTATAAAGTTGCCTAATAAAACATGTTGTGGGAAAAAAAAAACTAAATGTTTATTAATAATAATAATAATAATAATAATAATAATAATAATAATAATAATTATAATAATAATTATTATTAATAATAATAATATTATTATATGTACTGTATTATTGCATGTGAAGAAATAAGTTTAATTCAGGAATAACATTTGATATTTGGTGAAATATTGCCCTAAATCTTCTCAACATAAACTGGTTGATTTTTAAACTAGCAGTGTCCCTTTAAGCAACATAAACACATGCTAAAAGCTTTTGTATATAACTGCAACAGCAAAACCATAAAATATGCATCTACCCTGTTGCTGAGGATGACATGCTTAGGTTGGGATAGACATCAAACTGCAGTGAAGATTAGGATTAGGATTCACTTAGTTCCAACACGGATCAATACAGAGTGATAATGCATCAACTGACAGATCCTGGAATAGCTATGTGGTTAGATTCAGAGGGCCTCATTCAATTGTGATTTGGCCAATTGAATAGAGCTCTATATAAGCACAGAGCATATTTTTTACAGAAGTTTTTAGTTAGTGAAGACTTTGCTTTTGGATAGAAGCTCACTAAATAAAAACTTCTGTAAAACAAATATGCTCAGGCTTATATGGAGCCCTATTTATCTGGCCAAATCGCAATTGAATGAGGCCCAGAGTAACCATCAATGGAAAGGACTATTATTGGGCAGCAATGACAAAACATTAAAAAAACGCAAATATTTGCAATATTGCCAATTTGACGTGATCATACTGTACATTTGTTAGCACCTATACAAAGCGCGAAGAGCAAAGTGTTGCTTCTGTGGACCATTCATTAGTTATGATTTACATAATATCTGCTGTTTGAAATCATATTAATAAACAGAAAAGCCATAGAACACACAGACAGTTCTTCCAAGACAGATTTGTGGTATAAACAAAAGCTATATTTTAATATCAATATTTACTTTCTTTCCGGAGACTAAGAATAACTTGTTCTGGCTTTGCCTTTTACAAATGGAACGGTTATTAACCATAACAAGGCAAACCAGGCCAAAAATCTTTCTTTTTTCTCTACTTATAACCAGTGAATTCAAGTTCTGCAGAAATATTTCACCATAAAACTGCTTTGCTTTGTAGAATGACAATGAGAGGAGCATTTGTATGGGAACTATCCTGTTATATGTATGGACGCACGCATGCTGCACTGCCCTGCGCCGGCGACGTCCCGATGTAGCTGTCTCCAAGTGCCCAGTAAGTGGTTAGGGGTTTTCGGATTAGGTCTAGAGGGTTAAGGGGTTAGGGTCAGTAAGTGTTATGGGGGTTAGGAAGTTTCTTTTATGAGGTTAAGGTTAGGGCCGGCAAGGGTGTAGGGGGTTAGGGGCTTAGATTTAGGGTTAGGGCCGGTAAATAGTGTAGGGGGTTAGGCTTAGGGTTACGTCCGGCATGGGATGTAGGGGGTTAGGGTTATAGACTTAGGGTTAGGACCGGTAACTGGTGTATGGGGTTAGGGTTAGAGCCGGCAAGGGGTGTAGGGGGTTAGGGTTAGGAGCTTAGGGAATACATCGGGACGCGAGCACGGCCAGCACCTGGAGGCTTCCCGTGCTGTGTGTGCATATAACAGGATAGATTCTTTTTATGTAAAGTAGCTTAAGAAGTACAAAACCCTACTTGGAAACACTATTAACACCACCAACCACCACCACCCACCCAAAGGAAACAAGGCACTTTGCTATATCTTCTGCCAGTATGTACATCCTTATTCCTATCACTATCTACTAGTTTTACATCAGAAGTAAAGATGTCATAAAATCACATTAAAAAACAGCCAATGAATATCTAGACTACATGTTGGAGAATTAAAGTGATTTTTAATGTAATAAAAGAATCATTTATAATAATAACAATTATTAAACTGTGTCCCTGCAAATTGACAATGTGGCACTTAGTGAAAACTATTTTTAAAATATTTAGCAACCTTGTGGTTGCTGAGCCACAATCTGACTATCTGGGTAAGCCCATTTGCTTCTCTTGAATATGTTATGAAGGATGCCATGTGTCCAGACAGCTGTGGCAACAGAGATCATGCAACTCCCTGTCACTCTTCTGTTCTGACCACCTGAATATTTACAAAATCTTCCTAAAACTAACCGGTCATCCAATCAGAAGATCTTTTTTGCCATATCTGTAACATGAAACTCTTTGCAAAGTGAAACATGGCAATCTGAACCACAGTTTAAAGCGAAAAAGACGTTGGCTGTCTCAATCTGAATTACGGTGGCACAAAAAATGAAAAGTTTCCAAATGAAATTTAAACTGGTTGAAATTCAACTACACATGAAGTCAGAATGCAAAAATGAGTTGAAACTTTGTATGGATGTTTTGACTGAACTCTGTTTAATGATGAGCTCCCTGTATATCTTAATTATCTATTTGTTCTGTTCATTCAAGGTCAGAATATCCTGATATACCACATACAAGATGTTTTGGCTGCATGATTTATTTTTCCTAGAATATTGTAATGTCCTTCTGGATCATTATCTTGTCATGGTGAAACGGCTTATGAGCTTTGCCATAGGCTCATGATGGGCAGGTCATAGTAGAGAGATCAGACAAACTGTGGTCCATTGGAGAAGGACCTGTCAACCCTCTACAGTATCTTTGCCAAGAAAACCATATGAATAAACACAACAGAAACACAAACAACAACAACAACAAATTGTAATGTACATGAACATTACAAGAGCATGAAACCTGCCTATTAAGTATCATATGGTAACAATGACATGGTTGCATCCTTTGACCGCTCACCTGGCTGGGGTCGGTAGCTTTGAAGACATGGCAGGCCATCTCAGATTCAGGGTTGTCCGGTTGAGTTTTTATCAAGTAGGCAAAGTAAGAGAGGTCCTGGCTATTATGGATAAATCTGGAAATATGCTGTGCTTTGTGCTCAAAGATGAAGACCGCTGTGTTGGCATTGGTACCATTGGACACAGGAACACAGCGCAAGTGTGGGGCAACCAGCAATAACTGCACCTCTCTGGAAGGTACCACCACCCCAGGGGGCTCCTGCCTTTCAGCTCGCCTTCGTATCTCGGCCACAAGCCACGGCAGCATGGGCAAGGTGGTCCTGCGGTCCAGGGATGACCAACCAACATACCAGAGACAAAATTTCTTCTCCCCTTTGGATGGCCTGTCTGGAACTGGCTGCTCCTCCAACAGAGGGTGGCATTGGTCTGCAGAACTTCGTCTTTCCATTACTCCTCCTGAACACAAGGCAGAATAAGCCACAAGGAATTAAACAAGTCCCCAGTAATGACAAATTAAAACTATAAAATAATAAGTATAATGCTGAATCCCATTGGGCAAGTAGATGCCCCTTTGTGGTTTCTCAGTAGAACTGCAGGTCTGGATCTGAAGATTGACTTGTTTTAGTCCAGGCAGAGACTCTTTACAGCAAAATGAGCCTGCTCCATATAATAGCTATAAAAGGCACTGACAAAAGCAAGGTATATATGACAGCAGAGCGTGTCACAGACACATGGCCCGTCCATGCACATAGATCAGTGCCTGCAGGATCCTTCCTCACAGTCCTGTGTGTGCTGGGCTTCCTTCTCTCCTCCCTCTATGACAGATCCTGCAGAGCAGCCTCCCTCTCCCACCTCCTGCCTCTATGTATTAGCACTGGTCCCAGCCCACTTTGTGCATTGCCTTTTTGGCTCCAGTCACAGACAATTGCTACTGGGGGACAATGGCTTGTGATCAAAAGCAAAATAACCTCTTCCTCCAGAGGAAATCCCAAGTGCCAGGACTAATAGAGGGAATCCCAGCCCCACACAGCAATTTGAGGCAGCCTCTCCTGACAGCAGCTCCCTCCCCTTCCTCCTGAGGGTGTCTCAGACCTCACACACCCCACCAAGAAGTTTCATCACCTCAGTATCCCCACCTCCAGCCCTGTGTTTCCGTGCTTGGTGTGGATACACGCGGTGACAGTGTGTGGGTGTCACATTACCTCAGGCTACCAAACACAAACATAGAAGGCTGCTTCTTATCCCGCTCCACCCTCAGGGTGTCAGAGCCTCCTATCTCTTCCAGCCTTTGTGCTAAGCAATTACTATAGTTTACTTTCTACGAAAGCTATTAAGACAACAATGCGTTAAACTGAGTAATCTTTTATCAAAAATCCTTTTTTTACAAATACTTATTCTTTTTTCTATCATATTTAATAAATGTAAAAATCACAATTTGTAATATTTATTCTCGGTTAATAAAACTTGAATGTGCTCGCAAGCTCAGCCCTCAAACAACCAATGCCTTCTTATTTTGTAGCCATACTTATATATATATATATGTTCCTGTGTCACTTCAATGTGCTGCTCTAGATCATTTCCTGTGTTGTGGTATAAATCATTTTTATCAAGATACTTCTATATTCTGCACTGCAAAATATCATACCCCTCTATTTTTCAAATGGCTAACAGACTGCTGAATTTTCAGCTAAAATGTGTATATTTTGAGAGGCAGGTTATAAATAAACCTGATTAATTGCTTCAGACGTCATAATGACAAATCTTAAATGGATATGGAATGTTTCTGGATTTCACTGGGAATATAATAGAACGATGTGTCTATTTACATGTATGTGCAGATCTTTCCAGTTATGTGTACTCCAGCAGTGGCAGCAGCAGTTGCAGCAGGGACGCTGCCAAAATTGTACACAGTTTGTAAGTGCTGCTGAGATCATACACAATTTCCAAGGTTAAACCATTACCTAAAGCTATGACATCGGCAGCAAAATCTTGGCAGTGACAGCTAGTGGATGCTCACTGCCACTGCTGCTGCCTGTGCTGGCAGTGTGCTGGGGTACTCATAACAGGAGACCCCTGTACTTAGAAGTGTGTTGTCTTCATGAGCTGCATAGGGGATAAACAGTTAGGAACTGTTTGTAAGATTATAGGCAGGACTTAATAGAATAAAGTACAAAAAATAAAGAGATATATAGGTATATTATATTCCTAGCGGCATCCCTGTCCCGCCATTAGGTGGCGCAACAGTTCAATTTGTTGTTAGGTAAAGGGTTAGCCTTAGGGTTCAAGCTTAGGGTACTGACAGATGATAAGCTTTAGATGTTAAGCTTATCATCTGCCACTATGCTAACCTTAAACCCTAACTCTAGCCCTCACTCGAAAAATGGTTGGGGGAAAACAGGAAAGATCCCAGAAATCTTCCATGTACTATTAAGTACTGCAGATGGTTTGTGAAAACAAGCTGCAAGAACCCTACATGCCTCATGATGGTGTCACATTATACTGATTAGATCTTAGTTTTAGCAACAAATCTTTCATATATTTTATTAAGCCATTCTTGCTACATAGGTAATTCCCGACTTAATCTTACGGCAAAGAATAGTTCATATATTCAGTACAGATCAGTTTTAAAATGTTTGCTTTTCTTTACCAATTAAATGATTTGTGGGGGGAGGGGGGGAAGGGGTGAAAATGGGTGTTTTAAAGGGTGACTGTATCGATCCAGCTTCCCATTAATATTTGTGCTCTCTCACTCCCTAGTTATTCCTCCCAGTTATTTATCTTCCTAAATCCAAATCATATTCGTATCTGTGTTCATGTATATATAAAGAATGTCACTTACAAACAGAAATATGTATATACTGTAGGTATATCTGTGCAAATACATGCATTGTTTCATGGCTACAAGGCAGCAGCATGACGGTGAGCATCTGTTAGATGGCACTGCCTATATTCTGGTGCCATATCATAGAGTCAAGGCTTAGGTAAACTGTTAGGGTGAGGGTTAGGGTAAGTTCAAGGTTTAGGCTAACATTATAAGCTTAGAACTTCTCTTGCATATCATCAGCGCTGCAAAATATCGGCAGCTCCATCTAGCGGTTGGAGGCTGCACGGCAGCAGCGGAGCTGTTCCGACACCATAACAGGATAGATCCACTACATGATATATTGAGAGGTATGACTTACCTTTTTAAAACCCAGTATCAGAATGTTGTGTATTTACCCTCCTCTCCATGATTATCATTAGGTGCCTCAACTCACATTTGAGTACAGGCTAAATTACGTCCATGTCCTGACCGTGTCATGGTTACATATTATATTATTTATGTGGGTCCATGTAACGGTATGAGCTAGATGAGATGGTGACAGATTCAGATCCTCTTTCTTATCAGTCAGGTTTTACAACCCAGGTTCACTGTCTAGAAAAGGGTACACAAGTTCGATCCTGGAGGGCCCCACACATGCCTGGATTTGATGATATCCCTGCTGCGCACGAGTCAATCGCTTCTTCAGTCATCCTGATTGGCTCACCTCTGTGTGGCCCTCTAGCACTGAACTTATGCACCCCTGGGCTAGAACATCAGCATTAGGGCACAATGTAACTAGCCACATAAATAGTGTCCCGATAGGGAAGTTTACATTATTATTATTGTTTATAATAGCCAGCATTTTCCATAGTGCTATTTGCAAAGTATAATAAAGCACAGTGAGAACTTTTCGCAAACTACAAATATAGGTACAAGACAATACAAATCTTCCAATCTAGAATGCAAGGGTGATGTGTGAGACAGGTGGGTGACAGGTGCAGGATGGCAGTGTTTATGCTGATGCAGGTAGAGGTGGCTGTTTGCTAAAATGTAGGTAGTGTGTATGCAACTTGTTTTTTAAAGTATGCAGTTGTGCATGTTAAGCCTGCAGTTGATAGGTTTCAGATGTGTTTTAGTGGGTTGCTAAAGGTATTTGAGGCAAGAAGATGGTCTGATGGAGCAAGGCAAGGAGTAGATGCAGAAAAGTTTAGAAGGCCAGAGTGAAAGGAGGTGACAAGACAAGGAAGATATCCCCAGTATCAGGCTGCTATCAGAAATCTTGGGGCCATCTACAAATATAATAGCACCCCGAACCTTATATTCCCCATCTCTACCATAATCAGCCTTAATAGTAATTTTGTTTCACATATTAAATGGCTACATTGAGTATATTATGTAAATATTATATACATTAAATGTAGTGTATATATGTGTATGTGTATATATATATATATATATATATATATATATATATATATATATATATATATATATATATATAAAAAAATATATATATATACCGGTAATTGGTTTACAAAATATCTAACATTCTTTTGGCCTTAGAAATCTAAACTAAAACAAATACCAGGCCACAAGACGCAGGACTCCTGGCAGAATTATTAAATAGCACTTTGTTAATGGCCTATTGTAAATTTCATTCGTTTTAACTAATGAAATGTTTGCTGTTTACATGAATATTTCCTAGCATTGCTAGTTGTATTGCAAATATTGCTTACAGATGCTAAATGTAACCTAAAAATGCAAAAAAAAAAATACATTCCACAAACAAAAACAAAAAAATTAACAATCAGACAGAGCTACTTGAGGGTACCAATAACACAACATAGTAGAACCCACCACTAGCTCTTGTGTGCCAGGATAGGGTGGAACAAGGCTATAATAGCTTAATTTTCATTTTGAATTGTGATCTTGAAGGGCATAAAGAAAATATATTCCTATTCAAAATATTGTGTAAACTACTGTATGTCTTTACAACCGCATATGAGGCTGGGATAAGGGACAGGCCCAAATTTAGGTGCTGGAGCCAGCAACATGTGGAGATATGAGCAGAATCAGAGGGAAATCATTTGGAATACAAATCTATGAACTTTTATTATTATTTCTATTTATTATTATTATTATATCTTGCAATGCATATAATGATTATTCTCGGTGTTAAATAAATATTACTAACTAGCGACTTGCCCGCCAAAAATGACGGGACAAGAAAATTTGAAGCCATGGGAATCCTGTTTGAGACATAATTGAAACCGTTTTGTACTCTGAGGACATTCAGCGCTCATCGCCTTTGGCACTCATCGCATGCCTCGTAATGAGCGCCTTCTGCGCTCATTGCGAGCCTCAGGACCTTCGGCGCTCATTGCGAGGCTCTCCTGACGTGTACTTGTGAGAGAGATATCTATTTCTATGTATATATAGATAAGTAATAATTAATGATTTATTCAATAAATGAATATAGTTAAATTATTTATAATTGATATATGCGGCGAGTAATAGGCTAAAGAGCTAACAATCTGTTTTTATTTTGCGTCTGCATAGAATATACATTGTGAGTGTTAGTGCCCTGCTTATAAAGTGTAATGAATGTTTGAACTGTGCATAAATAGGCTGCGTGCGCGAGGTAAAGCCGTTGGTTTATTGTGTAAAGCGGCATTGTATAGTCGAAATGCTATTAATGTGGCACGCGTCTCGTGAGCATTGTCCGGCTTTTTGTAATGGTGTATCTTGTAGGTCATAGTGTGATGTGTAAAGTGCTACGCGGTTTGCAGTGTTTTTCGCGGTCCATGAGAATTTTCCGACTTTTGTAATAGTGTATCTTGTAGGTTTTGCAGTGTTTTGCATGGTCCGGTGTCGTGTAGCCTCGTTTTCATTTTTTCCCTCGCTTAGGCGATTTTCGTGTGGCGAAAATCATCTAAATCGAGTTAAATTTGCGTTCCACCTCACTCACAGACGTCCTGGTTGTTACCCCATGCTGTCTGTGATGTTTCTGTAATTTTTTTGGTGTATTTATTGTGTTTTTCGTTCGGCCGCTAATCTCATAAATTTTTGCATCTCATATCTATTTTTTTCTAAGTCCTGCGTCTTGTACGCACCTCTCAAAGCGTGACGATGTCTTGCAGTTTGACAACTATTATATGTGATGATACAGTCAGTACTCCTGCTCATGAGAGACTCTTTTTGTTTGCTTATTTATATCTATGTAGGTACCTATCTTATGTGTTTTTGCATTGCTTTATACAGTATTTAGTGTTTGTGTTTTGAAGTTTTTAAAGGACTACTGTACCATGAAATAAACAAATATATGTTTGAATACTTGAGTCTAAGAACATAATTAAGCATGAAAAAAGTCATACAGCTATTTTTTAATTGTAATACAAAAATATTTGTGATGGCTCTGCAGGACCTTGGAGGGATCTATGATACATTGGTGGGAGCTATGTTTCTGAGAGGGGCATTTACATTTCTGGAGATTTATGGTTCCATCATTTGATGCAACATCCTGCCTCTGGCCTTTTCCTCTGTCAGAGGGACAGCTGCAACTGAGCACCCTGTAACTCATGGCTGAAACAAATAAATGCACAAAGAGTGACTCAGTATGTCTGTGATATGCATTATATGGCAAGATTTATTTATTTTAGAAAACACCCTGTAGAAATACAGGCTTGGCTTACTGTATAGGAAAGGATCTTTATGAAATTTTAAAGTGAATCAAAGAATAACATTATTAAAGACAGAAGGCAGCTCCCGGCTGCAAACCTGAGACAGATGGCAATCTGTCCTGATGCATACTGCTCTTTCTCTTGTTCAGTCTGGTGTTGCAGCTAATCACATTACAATGGAAGAGCATGGAACACGAGACTGCCGAGGGCTCGTAATAGGACACTTAAAGGACGATGTAGTCTAATACATTTATTATTCTATAATGGGCAAAAACAGTTTAGATTACTAAAAAATAAATGTGTACATATTTATGCAATTGTTTGCAGCCCTGCCAATCTACATTGTTGTCTAATACAACCCCCTAACAATGAGTACATTTCTGTCCAGTTGGTGTGCTCCTTGGAGGCTCATAATATCTCATAAATGCTCAGTGAATTGCTTTTTATACTTTTATATCACAGACAATTGATGTTGCTTATCTGCCCCTCATTTAGGAAGAAGCTTTGGAATTAGAGACATATCAGATAAAGAGAGGTCTTCATGAGGCAACAATGATCAATAGTACACACAAACACATATAATAGATGATAAATTACATTTTCATTTTATATTTTATAATGTTTTAGAAACATTTTGCTCACTGTTCATTCTAGCTTTCTAAAACAAATCCCTGAAAATATGGGGCTACCATGTTCCTTAAAAGCTGAATTGTATGTTTGGCACAAATGGTACAACATTTAAAAAAGGCAATACAAATATTTCTAAGCGATTTTTGTATATCGGCAAACTGAATTGTAAAAATCTATATTGTAATATTTTTCTCAGTCCATGCCAAACCATGATCATTAAGATAAGAGATTTCTCAGTAACAAAGAGAGAGTTCTGAGATTCCTTTGATGCTCTACACAAAATGAAAATAAAGCTCCATTGAGTCACATAAGAATATAACTAGTGAAAAGTGATGGAGTATTTCTTCCGCCAAAGCCGTGATATTCTTCAGTGCATGCTTTATTGCTGGGGAAACGCTCATCAGTGTTGAGCAAGACTTCTCTAACACATAGGGGGTGAGAGTGGCACGGTTGGTTTATAGGCATGCAGCTTGGTTTATAGGCATGCAGGGATAATCAAAAGGCAGACATGGATCCAAAGCAGGACATCTGGCCACTTTCTTCTGCACCTTCATTTCATTATTAAATATATCATATCTCAACTAAAGCTTCCAAATTCTACATGAGATACCACTGAACTTTGCTATGTATCACTGAATTGATTTGGTAATTTTTATATCATGATTTGCATCTTTCTATAGGTGATTTTACAAGGGATAGGGTTATGTTGAATTGATAGTCATTAGACCAGTTTCCAATCTTATATAACAGAACTTTGCTTCATTCTATGGATTATTCCTTCCAGAGGAACTATTCTGCCAGGGGTTTGATTCCTCCTGAAGGACTAAATTAATGTGTGATAATGTGTCAAATTACTTAGTGTGCATGTGCACACCTGTTACTTTATTTGACTATACCTGTGGTGATAGGTTATCCTATTAGAATTTAGTGTCAGACTTGGTGTAAGTCACTTATTCCAAACGATTAGCAACACTGTGAACTAATACATCTGTTATGGATATTAATCTATTACATATATTTTTGCTTTATTATTCCCTTTTCGCTTTCTTATATTTGTTTACAACAAATGGATATGCTTATCTACTGATTATGTATCAGAAAGCATGTGACACAGGTTCATATTAATATGTATTTATTCACCTGAGATATCATGTTTCTTTGTTTACATGGGAAGACTGCAAAGTGTAATATCTATGATGCTCGGATAATCTCCATGAGGTCCTTGTACATATGGGTACTGCCAAACATCTCTATAAAAACAGCTTAGCACATAAAGCAAGCAGTTTCTAGTGGTTTTATACTTTTCAGGGAAATACATTAAAATGTCAGAAACATGGATCTGATGACTGATGATACATACTCAGGATAGCCTTATGTTTGCATGTCCCTTTAAGTGAAGTAGTAAACACAACTGAAATATCATCCACTACATCCAACTTACTCCATATACTACAGAATAATTAGACATAATAATTATTGAACGATCCTTTCGCTTTTGAAATTTGAAAAGGATGTCTTTCCTGATATATCCAGCATGCCTGCTCAGAGATAGTTAGCTCCATTTAACCACAATCTATTTATTTACATCATATTAGTGATGGTTCACCTCACAACCTCCTTTTTTTGCTCTCATTGGGCATATTAGTACCTCCACCCATTGCATGCACCACGATGTGGAAAGTCAAGTAGTAACATATAACTCCTAATCTAATTCATAGATCATTAACTATAATATATAGCCTAAAGGAGTTAGTGAACTTGAGCTAGTAGCACACAAACAAGAACTTATCAGCAGACCAAAATGTGCAGAAATGTATGTAAATTATAGTTTCTAAGGAGTATGACTGCAGCAAGTATGCAGTTTAGTCCGTTAAGAAAATATTATAAGAGGAAAGTAAATACAAAAATGAATTGAAGTATTGTGCAAAAGTAAATAAATCAGAACCTGACTTCTGAAATGGATTTGCCTGCACCACAATAAAACACATTTCAAAATATTTTTTTTCTTCTAGCATTGAACGATTATTTCTTTCCATTGAATCAAAAGATTATCTAAAAATGGAGCAACTAATGCATTGAAACAAAGAAAATCACTATAAATATGTAAGTTTATGTTAATGCTGCCAAATAAGAATGCTTTGTCACAGTGCATGCTCCACCTTGACTTGATATAGTTCCTTTAAATAACAGTTTGGAATCCATATGTTTAGGTAGAGATTTACTAAAACAAGTTGTGATAAGCACTGATAGAGTGTGGTCAGACCAGCAATGTGCTGAGATGCTCTTGTAGGTCTCCATCTACTAATACTCCCACTTTCCAATATGTATTCCCTTTGACCATGTGCTGTGAGGGCTAGTGCGATTATAACTAAAGGGAGAACCCTTGGAACACCCACAGAAGCATCCCCCAATCTTTAGAAGGGATTTTGGAGGTATAGGTAGAATCCCCCACTACTTGGTCTACACTGTCAATGCCCCCCCCCCCCCAAGGGCAAGACCCCAGTTAGTAATATGGGATAGGACTGTTAGGTTGTTTACATCCCATCCTTTGCACTGAGCTAGTAGAGGCTAGGAAGTGTAGTGTAATGTGTGTGGGGGAGATGGCTTACTTAGATAGGACAATGTATATTATTTGTTATACTACCCACCATACCAGGAGTTGGTAATAAGTAAATAATGTCATGCTCGGGGCCTGGCTGGACTGTTTTGGACTATGGCCTGGGCCTGTTCTGTCAAGAAGTTACCTTGTTTTATTGTTATAGTTATGTATTTTGTATTACTTTTGGTTAAAATGACATATACATTGTAGGCATTTTGATTATGGTAAAGTGTGGTTATTTGGTGATGACTCACAACTAAATAAACAAACACATGGGGTCCTGAGAAGATAAACAGTGTTTACAGCAAATGGTTATAGTTAATACAACCACCAGGATAAGTTTTAAGGGCCTAAGCTCATTAGATGTACAGGGTTTCCTGGTAAGCAGGGGCAGACTATTATGTTAATTGGTCCCTCTTCTATGTAACTAAGGATGAGGCTTACTGTGATTGGCCAGCCTGTGTGCCAGAAAATTGTATAACATATAACAATTAATAAAGATATGACAGTTGTGTCATTCTATTTTTCAATTCCTACCCTATGGCAAAGCGCTTGGCTAGCTGTAGGGGTTATAACCCATTTCCGCTCACACATCAGAGAATGGGATTAATATTATTTTTAAGGATCCACAGCTCCTAACAAACTGGTTCTCTAAAGGATCCAAAGGATCTTCCATATTTTTGATTATTTTTAACTCTTTCTTAAGACATCAACATATTTATTTAACCTTCAAGAATATTAAAATTAAAGTAAATTAATTTATTTATGCCTCTGGGTTATCAGATCACCAGGATTAAGGCATAAATGCAGACTAGCTGTAATGTGGGGATGGAGAGCAGGCATTTACCTACTAAATATGATGATTGAGACCACTACTTGTGGTTTACATACAACACACCCTTAGCATGTCCAAAATAGTCCCTAATTGCAGTGACTAATGATTAGCTAATTAACTATTTGGGAATAAAGCGAATCAGAAATGGTAATGGGTTGTGATGCAGGATTTCTATATGTCTGCCCACCACTATGCATTACAGGGGCCGAGGTCTGTTAGTAAAACTCTTCCAATATTCTGATATCTCTTTTATTATAACTTAAAACCAAGTTTTAAGTAACTTGGTAATTTTGCAATCACAAGGGACATATTAAGCAGCAGAATTCAATTGTAAGCACAAGTTTAACTGCTGAAAGTGATAATTGTTTAATTAAATGTAGGTTTTGCCGAAGGCTTCACTTTTGCAGCTCTCTGACGAAAAGTCGGATAGTTAGTTTAATTTAAGAACAAGATCTGCTTTTCAGAGCTATTTTCTTCCTTCAAGCAGTTAAAAACAGTAAGTTTTCCAGATCATTTCGGCTTAATTTTGTTAAACCCCATGGCTTCATGATGAGCTTCTTAGACTTCTATAAATTATTTTAAAAAACTATTGTCAGAACCTTTTGGGTTTGGGATGCGTCACTGATCAACAATAGTGATCATTTTATTTTTGTAAAATTGCAACAATAATATGCAATAAGGTGGAGTTATTGAAGGTGCTGCAGGTGCTATGCACCAGAACCCACTGCGGCTCACATCCCTATGGTCTGAGGGAGGCTGCTTGTTCTCAGAGGCCTGCTATTGTATCCTAGCGCGGATACAATAGTCCTAGAAGAAAGAATAGAAAAAAAAAGGAAAATGAAGACGAGAAGGAGATAAAGGATACGGAAAGTGATTAATTTTATTATTAGGATCAAATTCAGGATGGAGATTTATTTGAGAATCGAAGGAAATGCAAGAACAAGAGGTCATGATTTAAAGTTGGAAAATATAATTGTAATATGTGAAAGTACTACTGCACACAATAAATGCTTTTTCAGGATAAGATTGTTACTATTTAAAGTGACATTAAAAAGTATTTGTTGCATCTGAAACAGTATATTTGTGTGTGTACTATTGTGTGTTTAATTTTTCAAATGATGCTCTAAACACAGAAAAACTGATTTGTGGTTATTAGCTCTGCAATTAACAGCTGATTGGACCAATTTGTGAGTCTGACAACTTTTTGGGCTATGAATTATAGTGCAGTATATTAATCTACAGTCCATAATTAATTATTGCTAAAACAAATCACAGAACAAAATACTGCAAGTTGTATTATTCAACAGTATAGAAAAAAGGAAATCTATAAAACAGAAATAAAGGGATGCATTTAGACTTAAATATAGGTAATATTAATTCCAGGGCTGGACATTTCTGCTCTGTTAAAATGCTGCGTCACTATAACTTTCACTGTTTTTCTGCCGTTTCATGTCATTTATTGATGAGTCAGTTTCTCTTGCAGTGAACTTAAAGAGACACTGTATTCCCAAATGATCTATCATATGTTCAGAGGATCATAAACACTACAATAAAACATGGTGTATACTGTATAAACATTCAGCCTTATTAGATTGCGATTCTGCAAATTGAATAGGGCTCTATATAAGCACATAGCATATTTTATTTACAGAAGTTTTTAATTAGTGAACTTCTATCTAAAAGCAAGATCTTCACTAACTAAAAACTTCTGTAAAAAAATATGCTCTGTGCTTATATAGAGCCCTTTTAAATTTGCAGAATCGCAATTTAATAAGGCTGATTATGTTTAAGTAAATCCAGTATAGGATCTCTGTCCTATAACCTATAACAGATTGGCAGGGAGCCTTGGGAATATATTTGACATTGATAAGCCTACATAGTTATTGCCATACTTATAAATGTAAAACTATAAAAACTAGTGTTTTTTTCCATTTATTTCTGGGTTGCTACAGTGTATCTTTTTTCAAATTATTATATTCTTTATGCATAACATGTTTTGTAATGTTTAAAACGTGTAATAGGAATATTTGATTAGAGTGTCCCTTTAAATTCGTCTTGCCTAATTAGATAAAACAAGTTTTTTTACATGTATCTCTATAAACCAAGACAACATTTGCTGTATGTGTTTTGCGTTAGCACTTCAACTGCTTTTACAACCCTGGCTTGACAAGGTTCAAAGCTTCCAGTGTAAACTGATCTTGTTAAATTCACAGTGTAAAACATGGTAAACATTCAAAATGGGATTGCAGCCAAAATGTTAAAATTCATAAGCAGTTGCAATTTAACAACAAATGGCGTATTACAAATCATTAAAAAAAAAATCTACTCTTTCAGTTGTGGAGCTTACAAGCCTGCACACGTAGCAAAACTTCCTTCAGGATAGTGGCTAAGATTCACTAAGTGGAGGAATTTTATAAGGTGAGGAAAGCAAAAGTCTCAGTGAGCATTGCCCAAATTGCTAATATCTTTTATTGGTCAAAATTCTCTAAGACCCCAAGAAAATAGTTCTAAGACTGATTACTGCTATCTATTGACTTTCCCATAGAAAACAGTCATTGCCAGCTCATGAAACCTCTTTGCAGCCCTGTGAATGTATTACTATCTGGCTATTATAATACTGATGTGCAAGATCCCATTCATCACCTCACACGCTCCTATACTGTATCATATATTTAATACTGTATGAAGTTGTAACATTATACATATAACATTTTAATGGAATAAAATGGTTCTAATCTTATTTCTAATTTAACACTAGATTTGATCATTTAAAATGAACCAGTATTAATTAGCCCATAAAAAGTAACTTACACATTTCTATTGTAGTGGACCACTGTATATTTGAAGGGACAGAAATTTGGTCGAAAATGACCCTCACTATCATTTAGTTCTCACTAAAATAAGTGGAAATAGTTTTTGTTTTGTTTTTTTTGTTTATTTTGCAAAGAATACCATGCATATTATCACATATAATAGTTGTGGTAATTGCAAGTTGTCGTCGCGCCTAAGGCGCTCATTGTGAGGCCCGAAAGTTATGGGTTTAAAGGGGGCTGCAATGAGCGCCAAAAGAAAGGCTCCCAATGGCTTCTAAATTATGGGCTTGAAGAAAAAAAACTGCCTCATTTTTTTTTCAAGCCCATAAGTCTGAAGCCAATGGGAGGCTGCCAAAAGAAGCCAATTGAATAGAAAATTAGCTAACAACCTCACTTATGGGCTCCCTGCCTAATCCTGAGGCAGGGTGTCCATAAGTGAGGTTGAAAGATAATTTGCTATTCAATTGGTGTATTTTGGCTGCCTCCCAACAGCTGCCGAGTAATGGCCTTAAAAGAAAATGGCGGTGTTAAACCCGAAAAATTCTTTTCAAGCCCGCAAGGCTTGGAGAAATAGCGATTAATGATTCAAACCTTGCGAGCTTGAAAAAAAAGTTACAGGTTTAACCACCGCTAAGGCTGCAAATGTTTTCAAGGCCGTGAGAGGGGGCCAAAGAGAGACAGGGCAGGGAGAGGGTGGGAAAAAGACAAAGGGGAGGGAGACAGGGGGAAGAGACAAAGTGGAGGAGAGGGGGGTAGAGACACAGGGGAGGGAGATAAGAAGAAAAGAACGCAGGGTAGGGAGAGGGGGGCAAAGAGACACGGGAGGGAGAGGGGGGAAGAGAAACTGGGGAGGGCGTGGGGGAAAGAGACACTGGGGAGGGGGTGGGGGGAAAGAGACACAGGGGAGTGCCGCTGCCAGTAATGAGCAGCAAAGCCGCTCATTGCAAGGCACCTTAAGTAGAGGGGGGGCGCAAGTTGCGGGTTTTCCAAGGTCTGCAATGAGCGGCGAAGGCCTGTAAAGTAGAGCAGGGGAGGGACTTGCAATGAGCGCCAAAGGCACTCATTTTTTAAGCTTGCAAGTTGCGGATTTACCTAGGCACTCACTGCGAGCCCCGCAAGTTAGAGGGGGCAGAGGCTCGCATTGTGTGGCAAACAGCATTGCCAGGCTTTACATTTTATTGCCGTCATTTTTGACGGGCTAGTGGCTAGTAAGCAACATAATTAACATTTAAGGTAATACCAAAATTGTAACATACATGTAGTTTAGATCTATGATAATAATAAAAACTATTTTCATATATATATTGAAAGTATAACAATTTAAGGTTAAAGTGGGAATGAAGGGTAGGAGATAGGCTAACAATACCTGCATTTCGTTATGAATCTGACCAAGAATCATTTAGGATCACCTTGATGCTAAAATAATCTGTTGTAAAATTTCTTCTAAGAGATGCCTATAGAGGATATAATCAGTACCAGATTAGCCCAAAGAGTTAGAAACAGGGGAGAAGGTCACACATCGGTTTGAAAAAACATTTGCCATGGAGCCCAATTTAGAGAGGACATAGAGTTACGCTTTTGGGTTCGCCCCCTATTCTTTATCATTGAGGAAACTTTGACCCTGCACCTCACAGTCAGCAGACACATTCCAGCCAATCAACAGCATACACTCCCTTCCAGGGCCTTCCATTTGAAGGACAGCATACATTTTAGAATCATTCTGAAGCTGCATTCGTTGTGAGAGGACAGATAGTGTAGCTGCTGGAGATTTAATAGGGAAATAGATAGCCAGGCTGTGTATTTAGCTTCCACTACAATTAATCTAATTTCAGTTGCCTGCCTGTGTCAGGCTCACAGCTTATATTGTGCTCAGTGAAATAAAACCACACTTTTTTGACTGTAATAGATTGAATAGCAATTGCCTGCCTACAGGCGTGTGTGTGAAGCCTATTTCATCTACTCTGCCAACTTTTGCCAGTGCACAGTGACACTCATATCTGGTGCAACCGTAGTGTACAGTGACATAAAACAACACTTTTTTGACTGTAATAGATTGAATAGCAATTGCCTGCCTACAGGCGTGTGTGTGAAGCCTATTGCATCTACTCTGCCAAATTTTGCCAGTGCACAGTGACACTCATATCTGGTGGCACCTTAGATTGCATGCGCAGTGCCCCAAATTTGAAGTAGGAGGTCCGACCAAGCATCTTTTTCCATCTCCCTGTTCCAAAAATCAATGCCATATACACGTCCCCTAATAGTGGACATAACAGGGATTAAACCGATAGGAATAGTACTACTTAACAGTACACACCTTATAATAACGCAGACAGAGGCAACGCAGAGAGAGGAGTCTGAAGAAGAGGAGTCAGAGGAGGAAGGTGGCTTTGAGGCGGTGGAAGACCAAACACAGCAGGCGTCCCAGGGGGCTTGTTGTCACCTTTCGGGGATCCTTGGTGGCTGGGTGGAGGAAGAGACCTTCAATGACATCAGTGAGGACAAGGAACGGGACATGGCTAGCTTGGTATCCAACCTTGTGCAAATGGGGAGTTTGCGGTTGTGCAAAGGGACTGTTTGCGGTTGTTTGCGGTGCATTAAACGGGGAGATTGGTCTGTTACTGTAAAGCAGGTGTAACCCTTACACTACCTGATCAATACAACATCATACTTGATGTTTTAAAGCATGTTATTCCAAACAATTTAGGAATGTTAGGTTATTTATGCCCTTTATCGCTTAAAACCAGACTCTGCTTCAACTATGTAATTTTCTGTGGGAGTTTTGCCATGGATCCCCCTCCGGCATGCTACAGTCCAGGTGTTAGTCCCCTTGAAACAACTTTCCCATCACTATTGTGGCCAGAAAGAGTCCCTGTCGGTTTTGAAGTTCGCCTAACCATTGAAGTCTATGGCGGTTCGCCGGGTTCGCCCGTTTGCGAACATTTGATTGAAGTTTGCGTCCGATGTTCGCGAACCGAAAATTTGATGTTTGTGACATCACTAGATTTAACTAAAGATACATATTTCAATCTTGTCCCACTATGATATAGTATTTATATTTCTACTATTATCTCTGAGGATTTCGTACTATTAGCGTGGTATACACCCCCGAGGAATTCATCATCCACAATTTATTAGATCAGTATAGTTAGGTTATATTTAGAACAAGCCAGAAGGGCAATAGCAGGTCCTAGTCAAAACTCTGCTTACAGCATAGGGACAATATTAAATATTTTTTCCAGTTATCCGCAGAGGTAGATATATAAGTCTCTTCAGGAAAGGTTCTTCAAAATTATATTATTATACGTTGGATTTTATAATTAATTTTTTATACATTGTGTAAATAAAGTTTTTTTTTTGTTTTTACATTCACAATCTTTATGCCTTTATTCAGTATACCAAATTCCTATTGCTTGATTTATGTCTTGGTTATTCTTGTATGCTTTTTCTATAAGTGTTTCTAAGTCTTTAAATCTTGTAAGATCTGTAATGTAGAGGGAGAATTGGGGTGCACATGGTCCCCCAAATCTTAGGGTTGCAACAACTGGTGGCAGTCGTTGGAGATTTCAGTGGCCAGTAACCCAGCAGCCTGAACGGGGAACCCCTAGTCCAGAGCAGGCAGGTGAGCATCTGCAGGCATGGCAGAGGTAAAGATATGCACTAACCAGAGGGAACAGCAGAGGTCCAGCAAGTTGGACGCCAAGCAATGCAGGAAAGTGACCCTTCTAGCTCAGTGGAAGGCATTCCAGGGATTGTGGTCAGGTAATGAGCTGATGGGCTTGCTGGAGGATCTGGTGTGGCGGTAGAGGAGCCCTGTTTTCTCCTGGAGCTGGAGTAGGCGCTCTGGGAACAGTTTTATGGTGATCCAAAATGTGCTTGGGGACTTTCCAGCAATCATTTAAACTGGTAGAACCAGGTTGCCAGTCACTGGGAATAAAGCCTTGGTCCGATGAGGCTCTGGTACTAGTGCCCCTGGTCTTGCCGGAGTTACAACTAGAGGCTGAGTATTTGGATCTGCTGGATTAGGCTGCCATGGATGGGCTTTGGCCTCCAAGTTGTGGAAAACCCTGACAGTCGAGCATGGGAGAAGATCATGTGCCAGAGACCAAGGGAGCCCAGATAAGTTGTGCTATGGATGGGTCAAATGGGTACTCTATGGACATTGGAACCACTTAGAACTTGCTCTCAGAGGGCCCCATAAAGTGCCAAGAGGCTCTGGAGAATTGGATTACCAGGTCAAGAAAAAGGCCTGGAGGGGAGCCAGCATGCTCCTGGCTTCTTGAACAAACCAAATATAGACTGTGCCCTGGAAATGGACTGTGAACCTAGCATGGGGCTTCAGCTGATAACAAATATCAGGAAACCAACCACAGTTCAAGGGACATACTCAGCCAGCAGCCCTGGGAGCATGGCAGATCAGGGGGTACAGCCCTATCCAAGTGGTGGGGACACCATTGCTAAGGACAAGGCAGTGGGGCAAAAATAAAAGGACTGCCAGATTGCTGATGCAAGAGAGCTGCTGGAGAAAGCAGTCCAGGACAGGATCTGGCTCAAGGGAGGGAAGGAGCCCTGCCATTCGGGTGAGGGTGAAGAAGACACATCCTGGCACCAGGAGGCCCTGGAAGCACAGGTGTTTTAATTACTGTTTGCCCTCAGAAAGCACTGACTGTGTGAGAAGTGCAGCTCTGAAAGGGGACACAGAGGAATGTTGGCAGAACTAAGGCCAAGCAGACAATCTGGATGGAAGCAACAATGCTCCCGGGCCCTTAGGAAAGGCTGTAATGCGCTGTGAACAATTGAAGGAGTTCCAGCTGATGAAAACAGTCAGGGTGTTAACCACAGACCAGAGGGAAGGGAATGAGACCTGAGATCCTGCCAAACCGAGATGCAGCAAATAAGCTAAACGGGGACCACGCTTCTTATCGTGAGTCCAAGCAAGGAGAGCTGGGGCACAGTGGCCTGGCTGGGGTGGCCAGCCATAAATCAAGGGACAGTAGGAGAGAGCTGTGAGATCCTGCTGGTGGACCCAGTGACCAAAGATCCCTATGGAGGTGATCCCTATGCCTAGACGGTAGGAGCCAAGAAAGGAGGATGTGAGGCCCAGAACCAGATGTCATCCAAAGAAGGGGAGACTACAGCCAAGGACACCTTAATGGATGCGGCGCTCAGGATAAGACCAGTATGTCCCTCCTTGAAGGTATTATTTTATTGAGCTCCTAAGGGGAGTGTTTCCCCAATAGGAAGAGGAGGGCACTGGCCCTGACTTTTGGAAGGTGGGCTAGTCACATTTTTGGGAACTGTCACCTGGACTGGGTACCGCCCTAGGACTTTTTGGACTGGGTAAACTAGAAGGCCCTAGCGACACACCAGGACTCAAACATTTGTCAGAGGAAGTGCTGCCCACAAGTCCCATAGGCCCTTGGAAGGTCTTGTACTCTCTTGGTTGGAGATGGTGGTGTTGGCCCAGGACTACCACAGTTTGCTACACAAATGGGGGTACCTGTTATCATGGAATGAAAAAGAGAGTACCCCAGATGTGGCTCATCATCTACCCCCACTGCATTGTCTCCCCTGCAGCTGCCCAAGGAAATTGTTTTCCCAATTAAATGAGAATGGAGGGGCATGTGCCAAGGTCAGGGGAGGCTGTGGCAATTGAGCCATGGAGGCTATTCCCAAAATATTTTGCCTGCTGAATTTGGGAGGCTATATGGCATGTTGGGTACTTGCAACCACCAGCACCCACGCAAGTGTGATCAGTGTACCTAGGAAGTTATCCCAAAAATATTGACTTCCAAACTAGAAAAAAGGATGGAGATGTTGTCATGTTCAGGAGAGCCCACTGAATTCTTGGGGACTGTTGGACTATTGGGGAGGGCCTGGATTAACATGGACTGGTATTGCCCTGTTGGCATAAAGTGTTTTAATATTGGTTACAAAATCATGGAAGTTGTTTTGCTGTCAGCCATCCTGTGTGTGAGCCAGGTTATACTTGTCTATATGTGATGTATGGATGGTACTCAGCCATGTAGTTTCAAAATGCTCCATTCTCCCCATGGAATATTAATAAGGAGTTATACTGTGGTTTCCCGGGCATTTGGAACAGGAATGTGCAATCGAGGGGGCGCAGGGCAAGCTACATGGAGAGAGAGAGTTGACAGGGAGATCAGGGTTTTATGTATAGTCACTCTGAGGCAAGGTGTCTCCACTTTGGAGATGATTAAAGACCCCCTGGTAGGACATAAACCTAGGGAAACTATCATCTGGCCTCAAAGAGTTGTAAAAATTGATCAGCCCGCAAGAAACATAACCCTTACCATTCCTTACAGCAGAGTCAAACACGGGGGGGGGGGGGGGGGGGGGGGGCTATAGAACTGGGGGATGGTGTTTTGTGATATCAGTAAATGTGTCTGAAGCAATAATAAACAGTCAGTACTTGTACTCAGCAAGGGTACAGATATTGTTATTGTGTCCGATCAATTGCTGGGGATCTTGAACACAAAAAGGCACAGCCTTGAGAGAGAGAATTAGGGTGTGCTTTGTCCCCAAAATCTTAGGCTTGTAACACTAAGACATTAGTATATATATTGATTGCATCCATTAGGTACTGTAAAGATTTAGGACAGTGTTTGCATATGCAGATTGTAAGCAGCAATTTTCCGATCTTGATTCTAAGCTCAAAACAGGGCCCACCATATTCTTCAGTTATTCACATTGTATTTTTCCCGGTTCTCTTTCCCTGTACAGCGCTACAGAATATTTTGGCGCGTTACAAATAAAAGTTACTAATACAAAAAAAAATAATAACATGCGGTTATTTTATAAAACAGTCCTCTGTGATCTATTTCGTAAAGATTCAAGTGCAAGGACACCTAGGGCCTCATTCTATTATCGGCTGTAAAACGGCCTCAAAGCTGCGATTCCTTGCGGCCGTCTTACGGCCCCGTGTAGAGCTACCTTTACCTTCAAATAGACGGCGCCGCAAGGATATACCCCTTATGGCCGGCCGCATATCCTGCAACCGGCCGCAAGGTCAGAAAACTTTAAATGCAAATATAAATTCAAAATGGCACTGTAAAGCTCTGTAAATGCTAGGGATCATAATGGGGGACATAAGGATTAATAGCAAGCCCCTCTCAAGCTTGCACATCAGCCCAAATCCGATATTTCATTAACGGTTTATTTTCAGTCCCGCAGCCTGGGCGGGTCTGAGGTGCTCCAAGCCCTCGGGACTTTGTCCACGGATATTTGACATGAATTAAAATAAAAAATATTTTCGAATTTGAGTGTAGGGGAATGTTGTGGTATGAATGCTAACACCCCCAATCACTTTATCGTCTCATCAGAGTGCAGGATGGCTTTATTATGTGCTTAATTGTGTGCTGGCAGGACCTTTTTGGTGCAAGTAAGCTGCGGCTCGGTTTTAGCCTTGCCGAGAGGGTTCCCGTAGCAATTGAATAGCAACCAGGGTTTTCTTGTGGCCGAAACTCTTGCGGCCGTTTAAGATCAAAGGCTTACATGTGGCGCGTGCGGCCGCAAGGGATAAAAAGGCGCCGGCCGCCAGCCCGGCAGGCCCCCCGCCCGGAAGGTAATAGAATAGGCAATTAGCCTGCGGCCGGTCCATGCGGCCCCGCATCTCCTACGGCCGATAATAGAATGAGGCCCATAGTAAGGGAGAGAGGAGACATCCCTGTCTTGTTGCACTGAAAAATATAAATGGGAGATGTTAGACCCAGGGATTAATAATTCGGCTGAGGGGTTATACAAGTTTTGGATGGCTGTAATAAAAGAAGAGTGGATGTGTTAAAAGGACACTTAATTCAGCAAACCACAATGTAAAGATCTCCTAAAAGCATGTTGAAATATTGTGGTTCTTCAGAATTGGTCAAGTTGAAAGTCACCAAACTGTAAACTCTAATCTCATACCCTGAGAACACGTAGTTTATTCTTAGAACCTAGCATTATAGATTTGTATATATATATGTACTATCTCTATATTATTTCCATGTAACATTCATACTGATATTTTTATATGGTGCTTCTGTTACTCATATCATCTCTTTGTAATATTTACATTTATCAGACAGACCTTGTAACTGGTTTATTTTTTCTTACTGTCAGAAGATTCAGGTTTCTGTACTCTTGCCTCTCTATGCTTTCAGACCAGCTCAGAGGCAGGGCGGGAGTTATTGCTCCATGCACTGATCCCAACAAACAATATGTACCTTACCACATCTATGTGTACAGGCATGGAAGACTAATACTTAACCAAAACAGAAAGGTATTGGTTAACTGGTCCGTGCCCTGTAACCTGAGTCCAGGGGGAAGGTGTGCTATCCATCACAGCCTTCCCTCATGGAACCTTACATGCAGCACTTGGCACTCTGTTAATTACTAATGCAACAGTCATGGGGCAGAATAGACTGCATGTAAACAAAGACTTAAAAGGTAAGATTTTTTTAGCTATAATTAGTGTAATTAAAAAAAATCATAATTTTAACACATACAATCTTATGTTCTTTCACACCATGAAGAGCACTTACAGTGAGTTCAGTGGCCCTTTAAGTCTGAAAAAAAATAGGACCATAAGACTCTATGGAACGCTTTCACTGCATCAATTTAAAGAAATTGATGGTGTCTTTCTGAGCCGGGAAACAAACTAGATCTATTATTTTATGAGCATTATATTGTGCCTGTCTGTTATTTAGGAATCCTAACTGATCTGGGTGTATCAAAAAGGGAAGGAGACATAATTGCATTTTTGAAGTAAGTTCGTCCAAAAAGTTTTTGTTATTGTTAAGGAGGGAGATGGGCCTATAATTAGAACATTTCAATGGATCTCTACTTATCTTGATAATAAGAATTATCAGCCACATTAAATTCAGGCTACATGTTAAAAAGTAGACCATAATGTAGATCTTAGGCTGTTTTGCTATTAAATTAGTCCTGTAAAGCAGCCTGCAGATGACTTGTGGGTTAAGACGCAGCAGGGCCGAAAAAGGCCTACAGGTTGAGCACGGTTGAACTTCGCACCCATAAATCCTTTGATCTGTGAAGCCCGTAACCACGACTTGTTCAATTTAGCAATTAAATTGCAAAGAAATAACTTGTGAGCAAGCCCGCAACACGCAAATGGAGCCCAAAGCCCACCGTATGCTCCAGCAAGTGGGGTAAAGTCCAAAACCTAGCACTTGTACTGTGAATAAAAACACACTACTGTACAATCATTGAAAGCAAAAGTGGTCTTAGAATTAATAGCACAACATTCTCAAGCCCGCAAATCAGCTCAGAAAAATACTTCAATTCATGTCTATTTTTTGTGTTATATCAATCCCGGGAATCAATGTGTTAATACATATACTGTAACTCCCATGTGATAGAATATCATATTTGCCACTTTATTAATATTGCATTTTGAATGGAATGTGAGTTCGCTCGTAGATCGTAATTGAACCCCGTAGGACTTTGAAATCCATCCTCCATTTTCTTGTGACGCAATGCTGACGATCTCAGTTTCCATTGGCTCCATCTAAACCCGGAACTACGGGCTTGCTTAATTGATTAAGTTCTAGCCTGCAAAGTTGCCGGCCGACAGATGGTTTACAATTTTGCGTCTCCAGCTCGTAGCTTGCAGCCCTTCTAATTTAATAGCACCGTAACTCAGGCAAATTCCAAGCACGCAGCCGTTACAGGCTTCACTGTGGGTAACTGGCTTAGAATTTAATGTGGGTCTATGTTTGCTGTAGCATTTCTTGTAATAAGGTATCTTTTGTCTGGAGTGAATTGAACAGGCAGAGCATATAAGGTCCGAGTAAATATGCAGAACATTTTTTTAGTAGATATTTTCAAATCTATCATTACCTGTATATTTAGATGACTTGAAGGACTTTAAAACCTCTGCTAATTCTGCTTCTAGAAATGGAAGTTCAAGTTTCAATTCTTCAGCTGTTAATTTGGTAATATTAGAATGACTCAAATATAGTTCACATTCTTCAAGGATTTTATTTTGAACCTGTGTGTTAGGAGAACGATGATTTAAGGCTAAATAATACTTTTCAAAACCTTGCATACTTTGGTTGGGATCAGTTAAAAGTCTGCTTTGGGAATCTTGTATCCCTGGTATAGTAGTTTTATTTTTATTTTGTTGCAATCTTGTAGCTAACTTTGTATGAGCTTTTTTGGTCTTTTCAAAGTAACTTTGTTTGCTGCACTTCATAGTATATGCAGTTTGTGTCAAATGCAGTTGTTTCATAGAGCTTCTAGTTGTTAAGAACTGTTGTAAGGTCTGCCCATTATGTGTTTTCTTATCAATCGCTTGCAACTTTAGCAATTTCTGATTATGGTTCATTTAATTCTTGTGTGTTTTTTTTTTGTGAATATATGAACTTAGAGAGATAAGGTGACCCCACATGATCGCTTTGTGGGCTGTCCAAGGCTGCTAAGGTATTGGGTAATTGGTATTTCATTTACTAATCCAGGAGATAATTTTTTATTTGTTGTTTCAGGGAAGGATTTAAAAGGAAGGGAATCATTCAATTTCCATTAATGGCCTATAATTAGTGATGTCGCGAACATAACATTTTCGTTTCGCAAACCGCGAACGCGTACCGCCGCAAATGTTCGCGAACCGGCGAACCCGGCAAACCGCCATAGACTTTAATGGGCAGGCGGACTTTAAAACCCACAGGGACTCTTTCTGGCCACAATAGTGATGGAAAAGTTGGTTTAAGGGGACTAACACCGGACTGTGGCATGCCGGAGGGGGATCCATGTCAAAACTCCCACAGAAAATTACATAGTTGATGCAGAGTCTGGTTTTAATCCATAAAGGGCATAAATAACCTAACATCACCCTCCATCATCATCCTCCCCTGTATCTCTTTACCCCCTCCCTCATCATCCTCTCCTGTGTCTCTTTTCCCCCTTACTCATCACCCTCCCCTGTGTCTCATCCCCCCTCCCTCATCATCCTCCCACCTCCCTCATCATCCTCCCCTGTATCTCTTTACCCCCTCGCTCATCATCCTCCCCTGTGTCTCTTCCCCCCTCCATCATCATCCTCCCCTGTGTCTCTTTCCCCCCTCCCTCATCATCCTCCCCTGTGTCTCTTTTCCCCCTCCCTCATCATCTTCCCCTGTGTCTATTCCCCCCCTCCCTCATCATCCTCCCCTGTGTCTCTTCCCCCCCTTCCTCATCACCCTCCCCTGTATCTCTTTACGCCCTCCCTCATCATCCTCCCCTGTGTCTGTTTCCCCCTCCCTCATCATCCTCCCCTGTGTCTCTTCCCCCCTCCCTCATCATCCTCCCCCCTCCCTTGATGATAAGGGGGGGAAGAGACACAGGGATAGGTGTGAGGGATGTTAGGGTAAGGGGTGTTAGGGATAAGGGTGAGGGGGTTAGGTGTTAGGGTAAGGGCTGTTAGGGATAAGTGTAAGGGGTGTTAGGGTTAGGTGTTAGGGTGAGGCATGTTAAGAATAAGTGTGAGGGGTGTTAGGTCTTAGGGATAAGTGTGAGAATGTTAGGGTTAGGTGTTAGGATGATGGGTGTTATGGATAAGTGTGAGGGGTGTTAGGGTTAGGGTAAGGGGTGTTAGGGATAAGTGTGATGGGTGTTAGGGTAAGGGATGTTAGGGTTAGGTGTTAGGGTAAGGGCTGTTAGGGATAAGTGTAAGGGGGTATTAGGGTTAGGTGTTAGGGTGAGGAATGTTAGGAATAAGTGTGACGGGTGTTAGGTCTTAGGGATAAGTGTGAGAATGTTAGGGTTTGGTGTTAGGTTGATGGGTTAGGTTGATGGGTGTTATGGATAAGTGTGAGGGGTGTTAGGGTTAGGGTAAGGGGTGTTAGGGATAAGTGTGATGGGTGTTAGGGTAAGAGATGTTAGGGTTAGGTGTTAGGGTAAGGGCTGTTAGGGATAAGTGTAAGGGGGTATTAGGGTTAGGTGTTAGGGTTAGGGATGTTAGGGTTAGGTGTTAGGGATAAGTGTGAGGGATGTTAGGGTTAGGGTGAGGGGTGTTAGGGATAAGTGTGAGGGGTGCTAGGGTTAGCTGTTAGGGTGAGGGATGTTAGGGATAAGTGTGAGGGGTGTTAGGGTTAGGGTGAGGGGTGTTAGGGATAAGTGTTAGGGGTGTTTGAGTTAGGTGTTAGGGTGAGGGATGTTAGGGTTAGGTGTTAGGGATAAGTGTGAGGGGTGTTAGGGTTAGGGTAAAGGGTGTTAGGGATAAGTGTGAGGGGTGTTAGGGTTAGGTGTTAGGGTGAGGGATGTTAGGTGTTAGGGATAAGTGTGAGGGGTGTTAGGGATAAGTGTGAGGGGTGTTAGGGTTAGGGTAAGGGGTGTTAGGGATAAGTGTGATGGGTGTTAGGGTAAGGGATGTTAGGGTTAGGTGTTAGGGTAAGGGCTGTTAGGGAAAAGTGTAAGGGGGTATTAGGGTTAGGTGTTAGGGTGAGGCATGTTAGGAATAAGTGTGAGGGGTGTTAGGTCTTAGGGATAAGTGTGAGAATGTTAGGGTTTGGTGTTAGGTTGATGGGTTAGGTTGATGCGTGTTATGGATAAGTGTGAGGGGTGTTAGGGTTAGGGTAAGGGGTGTTAGGGATAAGTGTGATGGGTGTTAGGGTAAGGGATGTTAGGGTTAGGTGTTAGGGTAAGGGCTGTTAGGGATATGTGTAAGGGGGTATTAGGGTTAGGTGTTAGGGTGAGGGGTGTTAGGGATAAGTGTGAGGGGTGTTAGTGTAAGGGGTGTTAGGGATAAGTGTAAGGTGTGTTAGGGTTAGGTGTTAGGGTGAGGGATGTTAGGGTTAGGTGTTAGGGATAAGTGTGAGAGGTGTTAGGGTTAGGGTAAGGGGTGTTAGGGATAAGTGTGAGGGGTGTTAGGGTTAGGGTGAGGGGTGTTAGGGATAAGTGTGAGGGGTGTTAGATTTAGGTGTTAGGGTGAGGGATGTTAGGGTTAGGTGTTAGGGATAAATGTAAGGGGTGTTAGGGTTAGGGTAAGGGGTGTTAGGGATAAGTATAAGGGGTGTTAGGGTTAGGTGTTAGGGTGAGGGATGTTAGGGTTAGGTGTTAGTGATACGTGTGAGGGATGTTAGGGTTAGGGTGAGGGGTGTTAGGGATAAGTGTGAGGGGTGCTAGGGTTAGGTGTTAAGGTGAGGGATGTTAGGGATAAGTGTGAGGGGTGTTAGGGTTAGGGTGAGGGGTGTTAGGGATAAGTGTAAGGGGTGTTAGGGTTAGGTGTTAGGGTGAGGGATGTTAGGGTTAGGTGTTAGGGATAAGTGTGAGGGGTGTTAGGGTAAAGGGTGTTAGGGATAAGTGTGAGGGGTGTTAGGGTTAGGTGTTAGGGTGAGGGATGTTAGGGTTAGGTGTTAGGGATAAGTGTGAGGGGTGTTAAGGTTAGGGTAAGGGGTGTTAGGGATAAGTGTGAGGGGTGTTAGGGTTAGGTGTGTTAGGGATAAGTGTGGGGGATGTTAGGGTTAGGGTGAGGGGTGTTAGGGATAAGTGTGAGGGGTGTTAGGGTTAGGGTGAGGGGTGTTATGGATAAGTGTGAGGAGTGTTAGGGTTAGGTGTTAGGGTGAGGGGTGTTAGGGATAAGTGTTAGGGTGAGGGATGTTAGGGTTAGGTGTAAGGGATAAGTGTGAGGGGTGTTAGGGTTAGGGTAAGGGGAGTTAGGGATAAGTGTGAGGAGTGTTAGGGTTAGGGTGAGGGGTGTTAGGGATAAGTATGAGCGGTGTTAGGGTTAGGTGTTAGGGTGAGGGGTGTTAGGGATAAGTGTGAGGGGTGTTAGGGTTAGGTGTTAGGGTGAGGGGTGTTAGGGATAAGTGTAAGGGGTGTTAGGGTTAGGTGATAGGGTGAGGGATGTTAGGGTTAGGTGTTAGGGATAAGTGTGAGGGGTGTTAGGGTTAGGGTAAGGGGTGTTAGGGATAAGTGTGAGGGGTGTTAGGGTTAGGGTAAGGGGTGTTAGGGATAAGTGTGAGGGGTGTTAGGGATAAGTGTGAGGGGTGTTAGGGTTAGGTGTTAGGGTGAGGGGTGTTAGGGATAAGTGTAAGGGGTGTTAGGGTTAGGTGTTATGGTGAGGGATGTTAGGGTTAGGGATAAGTGTGAGGGGTGTTAGGGTTGGGTGCTAAGGTGAGGGGAGGATGATGATAAGGGGGCGGAAGAGACACAGGGGTCTCCTTGCAGCAGAGATCAAAAGAGTCCTTCAGGACTGTAGTTTTTTTTGCACACTGTGTACAGTAGCCTAGCTATGGTTTTCCCTATTGATGCAGTATCAATTACACTCAGCCTCCTCTCAGTAAGCCTGCAAGTTAGTTATGATTCCAAAATGGCTGCTGTCCATGAGGTAGAAGGGTGTGGAAGGCAGGGTATGATGCTGATTGGCTGGAATGTGTCTGCTGACTGTAAGTTGCAGGGTCAAAGTTTGCTCAATAATAAAGTATAGTGGGCGGGTCGAATATCGCATATGTTCGCAGTTCCCCGTGAACGCGAACATGCTATGTTCGCCGGGAACAGTCCGGCGGCGAACTATTCGCGACATCTCTACCTATAATGGCACATAGAAAAAAATGATATACAGACTAAACACGTTATTGACCCTATAAATGGAGATTGAATTTTGCGGAAAAAAATATATTCATCTTTTGGAAGTAAACTATCCTGGAATATCCTGTAAATCGATCTTTTATCGTTTTGGTTATGAATTCTCTAGGAATATATATATATATATATATATATATATATATATATAAATGTATATATATACATATATATATATATATATACATATATATATATATATATATATATATATATGTATATATATATATATATAAATATATATATATACATATATATATATATATATATATATATATATATATATAAACCCTAAACCATAATCTTAGAGGTTTTTCATTGCTATGTATTTGTAATGTGTGAGTTGCTTTACTAAGCCTAGATCAGTTAAATTGTAGTGTTAAAGTCACCACCTACGATTACAGGAGCTAAACTATGTTTCATAATATGGGCTATTCTGACAGTGAGTATATATATTGATCAAATCGCAGTGGATCCCAGGGTAAAATTCATTAAAGGAACTCTACACTCATTAACTCTATTTTTATATTTAAGAGAAAATAGACATGATTTAGCTATGATTATGGCCACTACATTTAGCTAAGTAATGTCTGTTGAGTGGAATTCTTGGTTAGATAGACTGATGATGTAGGACACTCCAAGTGAAGCATTCTCCTGCTCTCTACATAGTAAAAGGCTAGGACAACCTCCAGCAGTGACATCATCACTATTTTGGACAGGGCAGGGTCTAACTGACAGAGCAGTTAGTCGCAGACAGCTCCATAGACTCTAATCTACCACACAGTGTGCAGCCTCTTGGCTACAGTTGCTACAAACCCTTCCTCATTACTAATGGCCTCGGGAGGCAACCACATTAATTTAACAAATTCATGCGGATTAGCGCTCCTGCAGGGGGAGAGGGTAATTAGCTTGATGGAGGTTAAGTAAAATTTGAAGCCTGGCAATGGTGTTTGCCACACAATGCGAGGTATTTTAAGTTTTTTAGATATGGTTTGGGCCTATATAGTCCTGCTTGTTGTAATGTGGGTTTTTAAGGCCCGTTTGGGACCTATATGGTCCCGCTTGGTGTAATGTGGGTTTTTAAGGTCCGGTTAGGGCCTATATGGTCCCATTTGGTATTTTACAGTTTTTAAGGTACGGTTGGGACCTATATGGTCCCGCTTGGTGTAATGTGGGTTTTTAAGGTCCGGTTGGGGCCTGTATGGTCCTGCTTGGAGTAATGTGGGTTAATAAGGTCTGGTTGGGGCCTATATAGACCCGCTTGGTATTTTAAAAAAAATTTAGGCACGGTTTGGGCTCATAAAGTCCCGCTTGGTATTTTAAGGTTTTTTTAGGTGCGGTTTGGGCCTATATGGTCCCATTGTTGTAATGTGGGTTTTTATGGTCCCGCTTGGAGTAATGAGAGTTAATAAGGTCTGGTTGGGGCCCATATAGTCCCGCTTGGTATTTTAAGTTTTTTTAAGATATGGTTTGGGCTTATATAGTCCCGCTTGTTGTAAGGACGATTTCTAAGGTCCGGTTTGGGCCTATATGGTCCTGCTTGGTATTTTAAGGTCCGGTTAGGACCTATATGGTCCCCCATCAGTTTAATGTGGGTTTTTAAGGTCCGGTGGGGCCTATATGGTCCCACTTGGAGTAATGTGGGTTAATAAGGTCTGGTTGGGGCCTATATAGTCCCGTTTGGTATTTTAAGGTTTTAAAGGACTGTCTGGGGCCTATATGGTCCCGCTCAGTGTAATGTGAGCTTTTAAGGTCCAGTTGGGGCCAATATATTCCCGCTTGGTATTTTAAGATTTTTAAGGTACGGTTGGGGCCTATATGGTCCCGCTTGGTGTAATGTGGGGTTTTAAGGTCCGGTTTGGGCCGATATAGTCCTGCTTGGTATTTTAAGCTTTTTTTAGGTACGGTTTGGGCCTATATAGTTCTGCTTGGTATTTTAAGGTTTTAACGGTCCGGATGAGGCCTATATTGTCCCACTTGGAGAAATGTGGTTTATTCAGGTCTGGTTGGGGCCTATATAGTCCGGCTTGTTTTTTTTTTATTCCCTTTTTTAATTTTGTATTATGAGAAAAGTAGGTTACAACGCATTTGAACATGTCTTCAGTATGAAAGAATACAAAACATTGTAGTTTGACACTTTACAGCTTATAACAAACACATTTACTGCAACTCTTTCTCACTCTTTTTTGTTTTTGTTAAAGAAGTCCACTTAACTTCTCCTAGTATTTCTAATGTGATACTAAGCAATATTCTAGCAATAAAAATAAAAATATATATAAAAAGAAGAATGAAAGAAGAAAAAGAGGGAAATATATTACCCTCTTTTAAGGTCCACATTCACCAACCTCATTGGCCAACTCTCAGCGTCCACATATCCCAGCAGGAGGCCCATTTCCTGTATTTTGCTTCTATCTTAGCAGATAAGACACTCATGGAGCAATTAAACTCAATCTTCCGCAGAACCTCCTCAAAGGCTGGAACAGTTTTTTTCCAATGTTTTGCAATTATGCTTCTAGTAGCCAGAAATATCTGATTTGATAGCAATTGTGCATTTTTAGAAAGACCTGGGAGTGGTAAGCCTAATAATGGCTCTTCTGTTTTTTGAGGAATAACTGTATCCTATAGTTTCTCTAGGGTATTATAGGTCGCCATCCAAATATGCTGAACTTTGGGGCAATACCATAACATATGTTTTATGGAACCTATGGTGTTGCAACCTCTGGAGCAATTGCCATCCATCTGATTATTTGAACAGTGGAGTCTAGCTGGGGTAAGGTACCATCTCAAGATAGTTTTGTAAACATTTTTCTTCAATATAATGTTTAAAGAGGAGTTTGCTGCGTTTTTGATAATTATACCCAATTGTTCATCATCTAGGCTGATATTCAGCTCAGCCTTCTAGGAGGCCCTGTAGGACAAATTATTAGGTGTGTCCTGTTCATTTATGTAGTTATAAAGAATAGTGAGTTTTTTTTTCACTTTTTGAGTTGTTCAAGCAACAATGCTCAAAGGGACTTTTGCTATCTAATTTTTTTTATTTTTTTTTGGGCAGTTTGTCCCACTTGTGTGCTAATCATTATCAGGTTAAGCCATTCTTTGTGTGGCAATCTGTGATTTATGCTAAAGTCCAATGGAGACCAGTTTTGACATTCTAACAGTACATCTGCAACAACTGTTATCTAACTTCTAATCCACCAAGCAAATTGGATATTTTTATTGATTGATAAGTCTGTATGGGGTAGCCACAATCGCATTGGCCATGAGCCATTTTGTAGTAGAGAAGTTCTCTTGTTGATTTGCTTCCATAGTATGAAGGAGTGACTCAGACACATGGGAAGTGATTTTAAATTAATACTCTGATGGATGCTTAGCCATAGTATTTGGTTCAGGAGAATATTTTGGTCCCATAAAACTTGATGTTCTATCTCCACTCAGACTGGGGGGGGGGGCTCTCTTAATATACCATTTAGCCATTTTGGTTAATTTTGCCGCCTTATAGTATCGTAGAAGTTCAGTAGTTGCTAAGCCTCCTTTCTGTTTTGATACGGTCATGGTCGCCCTATTTATTCTAGGTTTCTTATTGCCCCAGATGAATTAAAATATTGCTTTCTGTAGTGTTGATATGTCTTTAAGATTTATCGATGATGGTATAGTCCTAAAAAGGTATAGCAGTTTAGGGAAAGTGTTCATTTTAATGGCGTGTATTTTACCAAACCACAAGATATTTAATGAAGACCTGGTGTGAAGATCTGAATAAATTTATTTAAAGATAATGGGGCAATTAGCATAATATGTCTGTTTAGTAAATTTAGGGATATGAATACCTAGTTACTTTATATGATGCAAGGACCATTTAAAGCGATAGTTTAAGGTCAGCAAATTTTCCAGTTGCTTGGTCAATGAGACATTAAGAGCTTCACTTTTATTTGCGTTCATTTTAAACCCTGATATATGGCCAAAATTGCTCAATGTTTTAAATAGGCTAGGTAAGCTAATTAATGGGTTAGTAACTCTGAGGAGAATGTCATCCGCAAATAGGCTTAGCTTATATTCTTTATCAGCTAACTTGATTCCACTAACATCTGGAGCTTCCCTTAATGCTATCGCTAGTAATTCTAAACATAGAGCAAAAAGTAGAGGCGATAAAGGACATCCCTGTCTTGTTCCCCAATCTATCTTAAATAATTGAAACTTGAAACCCAGATAGGAAATATAGGCCCTAGGGGCAGAATATAATGTCATAATGCTTTCTACAAAGTTTTCACAAAGGCCAAATTTAAGCAATGCTTCTTTCATATAAGTCCAGTCAATCCAATCAAACGCTTTTTCTGCATCTAAAGATAGTAGCATTAGTGGTAATATTTTGTCTGAAGCAATATCCATGAGGGTAAAGATTCGCATAGTATTATCAGGCGCTTCCCTACACAGGAAAAAGCCCACCTGGTCCGGATGAATCATGGTCGGCAACAAAGAGGCCAATCTATTTGCTATGATCTTGGAGTATAATTTGATATCATTGTTTATTAAAGATATGGGTCTATAACTGCTGCACTGCATCGGGTCTTTGCCTTCTTTATGTATTACTATAATTTTTGCCTCCAGGAATTCAGCTTTTATAGTTTTGCCCAAGAGGAACTCGCTATTCAGTGCAAAGTAGTCCACCAAAGCCTTATTAATCTTATGTTTTGCCAGAAGGTCATTAAGAAGTGCCGGGTTTAATGTCCAAGATGGGGAGTGACCTTTTGGGAGCAAATCACACAGTGACACACTTACAAGGTTGTGGTCAGACCACGAGATGGGATGAATTGTTGTGTCAATCAAATTAGAAGCCATTTGTTGTTGTAGCAATATATAGTTAATGCGTGATTGGAATTTATGTCTAGCTGAGTGAAAGGTAAAGTATTTCCCTGTTGGATTCATACCCCTCCATGTATCAAATAAGCAATTTTAGTTCAGGATTGATTTAAAAACCTTAGTAGCGGTGGGGATTTGTGATTAGGTAGAGGGTCCAGATCAATCTCTGAGTGGATCTAGAACTGCATTCATTTCTCCGCCTACAACCCAAATAGAATGTTGCCAATTGGAAATTAGATTCAAGATTCTGCAAAAGAAAGTGGACTGCTCTGAATTTCATGCATAGACATTGAGAAGTGATACTGAACTGTTAATAATTCCATGAACTGCAATACTGTATATCTGCCTTCAACGTCTTTTTGAGTGTTAGTGTGTTGAAAATTAAGTCTTTTGTTAAACAAAATCTAGACACCTTTTGTTTAATCTGCAGCAGATGCATGATATGATTGTGAGTATGATTTTCCCCAGTATTTGGGTATTGAATTTTTTTTCCTGTATCATGACAATATCTACTGCCAGTCTATGGTATTCCTGAAGGACTATCCCCCTTTTAACAGGCTCATTTTAGCCTTGTGCATTATGTGAAATTATTTTAATGTCCATGACTCAGCTGGTGCTGAGATAGAGGAAAGAGACTGAGGATATCAACTAATCAGTCAGGCTTTTTACTAGACTGAAGCAAGATAATCTCCTGGCTGGGACACAAGGAGCAAGAGATGGAGATCTGTTAATTAAGGGCCGATTCCCTGAGAAAAATATGGATATGGAAAAAAAGACAAAAAGAAGTCAGAGTAGGATAAACCAGACTTAGACAATTTATGCAACAACTTTGTGATCTAAAATGAGATTCGTAGTTAACTAGCTTACTGGTACCTCAAAGGAGATAGGCAATTTTGTTATAGTAACTACGTAAGTAAGTATAGATATATTTCTATGGTACACTAGGAAAGAGAAAGAAAAGGAAGAAAAAGAGAAAACAATTTAAAGTAGAAATATCAGTAACTTAAATTACTTAGAGGAGAGCAATAGCTGTGCTCTTAACTTTAAATCGGTGAGCCAACTAGTATCCAGAACAATGAATACTGAGAAGGTTCGCCTAAAAATTAAACTATATTTACACCCTATAAGGGCACTTTTAAAATATTTGGTAACATTATAAGTGACATTGCAAGATACAACGTATGTGTAAACAAGCATATAACTGCAAAAAAAGGAGATAAATGATAGGTAGCATTTCAGGGTACTTCCAATACGTAGACCAATATGCTTAAGTGAAGTCCCCTAGTATTGATCTACCCATTAGACAAATAATGAGAGGCATATTTAGGTTGTTGTAGTAGCTTGGCTTCTCGGACCTCGCCTCTGTTGCGGGGTTGATTCAGGAGGAGGGTTGAAATTTTCTGGTAGCTGAATGTTCCATGAAGAGAGAAGTGTAACTCCTTCTTCAAAAGATCGAATGGTGTACAATTTCCCCTCCTTGGAGATGTTCAGCTGGAAAGGAAAGCCCCAGGTGTATTTCCAACCTCTGGCTAGTACCATTTCCAGAATGGGTTTTAGCGTCTTCCTCTTAAATAGGATTGTTGCAGACAAATCTGAGTAGATACTTGGTTGGCAGCCTTCTACTTCAGGGATACCGGTTCTAGCCACTCTCATAAATTTGATTTGATGGAAAAATAATGGAACCGTGCTATAACATCTCTTGGTCGATCAGAGTTGGATGACCGACCTCCCAGCACTCTGTGGACTCTGACCACTCTATATTCCTCTTCACACATGTCAGGCAAAATAAATTTGCATAATTCTAGCAAATATTGCGGGAAATCTCTCACCGACTCAGAAAGGTTCCTTATGCGGACATTTTGTCGACGGGATCTGTTCTCTAAATCTTCTTGGACAGACTGTTGAAAAGATTGTTCCTCCTTCATTAGGACCATCTCCTCCTCAAGTCGCGTATGTGCACGAAGAAGATCAATTGTCCTCCAGTAGCGTTGTTTTGGAGTCTATTGCCTTGATCTCCGCAGACAATTCCATTGCCACCTTTTGAATTTCAAACTTGATCTCCGTTCTAAAGGAGGATATCAGTTCCTTCAAGTCTTGAATGTCTGCTTTCGTACCTGGGGCAGATGCTTCCATACTTGATGAAGTGGTATTCTTAGTTGCCGTAGAGGCTTGTTGAGGCACTTGTAAAGTTCTTCTTGGTGTACAATAAGTTTGCATGTCTTTGGTGTTGCATCTTGTTGATACACCGGCCATCTCCAATGACCAAAACGTCTTCAGGGTTCTGAGTTTACTTCATATAGATGTCACTTTGCTTAAGTGCCCACACATAAAGAGGGGGTAGTGGTTTTTACATAGTAATGAGCGCAGCGAGTCCTCTTAAAAAATAACACCAACCACCAGTGGTGACAGTTCCTGGAAAATGTATTGATAAGGTTGTATAGTATTATTCCTTTGGATAATCAAGTTGTCTTGAGTGGTGTCTTTATTTCAGTTTCTGTAGAGGTAACCAACCAAAAGATAGTGGATCAGTATTGCTTGAAAGATGTAGAAATAGTCATTGAGAAGTGGAACAACTGTTATAACAATACGGACAGAGGGTATTGAGCTCAATATTCCCAGCCCCACAAGTTGGGTAACATCCACTTTCGTCACTGTTGGGTCTTGATAGCATGTATTTCTACTCTCAGCCAATAGATGGCACTTGTTGGAGCTTGGTAATGCAGTTCAATAGCAATAGATGGCGCTGTTGAGTCTAGGAACTGTTGTTTTTACATGCAAAGACAAGGTGGAGTACCAAGCCAATAGATTGCACTAGGGAGCTCTGTATGTATAGGTAGTTCCTTTCTGCGTAGCAGGCAATATTTTGAAAAATATTTACACAGTTTATTGATTGCCTGATTTATCAGGATAATAAAAGTTCTGGTTTTGCAAGGAAAGTCAATCATGCTTTAATTATGAGTAGCTGTTATTGAGGGTACTGTTAGGGGTGTTGGTTTTCTAAAGCTTCTTCCAGTAAAGGTCTCTATTAATTATTGCATTATGGCAATATTGGACCCCCCTCCCCACAATCACAAAGTACCTGTATATAGAGTTTTTGCTTCAACGACACTTGGAGCAGATCTCCTACTGCTGAATCATCCAAACAGAAAAACAAGTTGTAACAATGTCCTGCAACAGGGTTTAAATATGTCTGACTCTTGCCTCCAAACCTCCTTCTCCTGCTTCAACACATAGATGTCAAATGTGTGTTGTGTTTGGGGTTGGATTAAGATTGTTCCTTCCTGTATATCCATCCAGTACCTTTTAGTGCAGTAGATTATTTAGATCTGCTGTTAAAATGACGTCCAAAAGTTGCTGCACAGTTGCAGAGCAATCCAGACTGTTTAGTCACTGTAACCTGATCTTGTAGATCAAATATAATCCAAATTGCTTGGTATTTTCATGTTTTTTAAAGCCTTATGGCAGGGAGCTGTGTTGTTATGCTTCCTCTCTGCTTGCTGCCAGCCACACCCTCCGTCCCGCTTGGTATTTTAAGGTTTTTAACGTCCGGTTGGGGCCTATATGGTCCCGCTTGGTGTAATGGGAGTTTTTAGGTACTGTTTGGGCCTATATAGACGTACATTGTATTTTAATGTTTTTTGGGCCTGTATAGACTTGCATGGTATAATGTGGGTTTTTAGGTACTGTTTGGGCCTGTATAGACATGTATGGTATAATGTGGGTTTTTAGATACTGTTTGGGCCTGTATAGACGCGCATGGTATAATGTGTTTTTTTAGGAACTGTATTGTCCCTTTATAGACCAGCATGGTATAATGTGGGTTTTTAGGTACTGTTTCGGCCTATAGAGACCTGCATGGTATTTTAAGGTTTTTACCAGCATGGTATAGTGATGGATATTACGTACCTATCTAGGTGATAAAGGGGAGAGTGGTAGTGGAAAGGATGATGCCTTGCACACTCTGATTTGTTTGCTTGTTTTAGATCACACCCAGGTCCAAGCATTTTGGGGCTGCAGACCTTTTTGGACTGGTTGTTCAATGACTAAACAGACAGAGACCCTGAGAAGGAGAACCAACTGTTGGTGAGTGTCATTGTGTTGTTGAAACAGAAGACAGATTTTTATGTTATTATTTGTCAGAGCCCTAAGAATCTTGAATTTATCAACAGGAAAAAAAAACAGTGGGTGGAGTGTATTTCAATGGGTGGAGCCAGTATAAGGTCATTGGGTGGGGCATATAAAGGTCAAAATGATGTAATGCCGCGTCCATACAAAGAGGTGGAGCCTATGAAGGGGGAGGGGTCAGCTCTCGCTCTGCTGCCCCTCCAACTTGCAAAGTCACCAGCCGCCACTGAATACAACCTGTATACCGTAAGTTGTGGGCTTGCAGTTGAATGAGGCCCATGGTGTGTTTAATGTGCTTCTGGCTCTTGTCATTTAATGATCTGTCTTAGTCAAAAATAGTAATTGTAAAGTGTACTCAGGAGATCGAGGACTTTTGCCATTAGCTACATTTTCATAGATTGGATTGGATTTAGTAAAAGTACAATGTACCAAATAAAAACAAAACAAAACATTTTATGTCATAAATACTATCTTTATGAGTTTTTTTTTTTCTTTCACATTTCACATATAACCACAAAAACAAATATACCAATAGAAAATTGCACTTCTCCTATAATTTTCATATGTAAATACACAAAAAAACGATAGGAACCGTGTCTTAACAAATACATGGCGAACTGTTGGATATATTTCTGGTCTCCTTAGAAAGTGAAATAGCAACCATAACCAGTATATCATAGCATGTTTAATAGTACATGAACACACTAACCCCAGCAAATGATCTTTTCTATTAGCATAAGAAAGTCAGGTAGGATACAAAATAAAATACCACTGAATATCAATACAGAGAATGGGCAATAGATGGCTTTGGGTAGAATAGAAGTATGTATGTAGTTTTGTACATTATTATTATTATTATTATTATTATTATTATTATTATTATTATAATAATTAACAATGATCATTTGTAATGTAATACATATTCCTGAGCAGGGTTACAAAAGTCTTTTAGGAAATTTCTGTTTCACATGCACAGTACGTCACTCCTTGTGTCATACAATCCAGCGTACAAGGGCAGCTGTTAGTTTGTGATAAAGATCATTGCAAAATGTAGATATTTCATGGACACTATATTTGTTTTCCCTAAAAATGACACGAGGAAGATGAATCTTGCATTCTGCTAGTTGTAGCGTAAATAACTACCAATCCATTTAGCAGTCAAAATTTGATATCAAAACAATTAATGGTAGGAAAATGCAAGAACTTTTTACAGACTACTTTAAATGTTGTTAAAGGGACAGCCATACTAATCAATGTACTTTTATCATAACCCCCCCCCCCCCCCCTCCTTCCCTCAGAAGTTTGCCTGAGTATGTGGAAGGATTGGGGAGTAGCCTTGAACCTCACATAGCTCTAGGCGTCTGACTGTTTCTATTCACTTTTGCTTGAGGATTATATATTTTGTTTGCAAATGAAAGGGTTTCATGGTAAATATACTGATGAACTCTATTTTGTGTCAGTAGACAAAACTTAGCTTACTTCACCCACATAATAATGACTCACAGATAAGCACCTAAAGACAACCTTAACACTTCAGTAATGTTAACATTTATTTCACCACTAAACAATATAAACAACTCAGAAAACTACTCTCTCCTTTTGAATTGCTGCTACTCTCCACCTTTCTTTTCAGTGTCTTTATTGCTTGTGGCACTGGCAGAGTATGATAAAATATGTGGCCATATTTGTGACGTTCAGAGGGAGCATTACAGAAAATGCATATAGACAAGATGCAGCTTGTATGTCGAGAATAAGAAAAGAACTGCTGCCATTTTGATAGCTGACTTTCTGGAGACCCCTAGTGGTAACATCTTTGAAGATGAATGCAACAATAGATTAATATGCGGAAACACTCACATCTTGTACATTGTTACATTCTTGGGAGAGGAGGAGAGACATAGTATTTGAGAATGTGGCTTTTTATCATTTTAATATTCTTAAAACAAACATATCTTGTTATTGTATAGTGCAAAAGTAATTTTTCTTCAAGTTATTGCATTGGATATTTCAACCAGGTTAATAGCATTGGAAATTAATTTAAACATTGTATAATACACATACCACTTATGGTATTACAAGGCTTTACACGACATTATACATTGAAAATAATATAACAAGGCTAAGTTGGATGCTAGAGAGAATGCATCCCATATAAGAAACAAAACTGGATTCAAAACTGAATCTGATGAAAATACTTTCTATAAAGTTACACAGTTATAGTCACTTTTAGTGGTTAAATCATGATGCTCCAAAGAAAGCCACTTCAGGTTTTAGGCATAAAGCACTCTGCCATGTTACTTAGGAAATGTATTGCACTGCTGTACTGGGTTGATATGAATAACTGGAATTATTGTTTATATAATAACTAGCGAATTGCCCGTCAAAAAATGACGGCAATGAAATTGTAAGGTAGCTAATGCTGTTTGTTGTGTAATAATGAAATATCTAATACATTAATAAATTAATATACTTTACCTATTTTTAAGCATTGTGTTGAAGAGCTGCAATCTGTGTTGATGTTGCTGCAGCATTAGTGGTGTGGAGCTGCTGTGTAAGCGTGGTTAATGTGTGCTGTGTAATAGTGTGCGTGCGCGAGACCAAAACGTTAGCGTAGTGGTGTACTTCCGCATTGGCGGGTAATCTGTGGTATGCGTCTTCGCGGATTATCCGTAGGTGCTTAGTGGTGTTTTGCAAGTTTCTTGTGGTGTTTTGCGAGTGTGTTGTGGTGTTTTCCCTGTTTAGAGTGCTGTAGCCTCGTTTTCGTTTTGTTCGTCGGCCATTTTTTCTCTCGCTTAGCGATTTTATTAGTGTCTAAAGTCTTTTATTTTTATTTAAATGAAGGTGTAAGTTGCTTTTTTGAGGTCCTGGATGGTTCCTCTTGCTGTAGTTAAGCTTTTTATGTATGTGTTTTGTGTATTTATTGTGTTTTAAATGTTTTTATGTTCGCGTGTTGCATCCGATTTTTGCGAGGTCGTAATGTGTGCTAACGTGTCTCGTATGGTGTTTGCGTGTGTAGCCTCGTTTTCGTTTTGTTCGGCGGCCATTTTTTCTGTCGCTTATCAAATTTTTTAGTGTGTAAACTCTTTTATTTTGAGTGAAATCAAGGTGTAAGTTGGTTTTTTGAGGTCCTGGATGCTCCCTGTTGCTGTAGGTAAGGTTTTTATGTATGTGCTGTGTGTATGTATTGTGTTTTGAATTTTGTAATGTTTGCGAGTTGCGTCTGAGTGTTGCGAGGTCCTAATGTGTGTTAACGTGTGTCGTATGTTGTTTGCGTTGCGAAGTAAAGTTTGCGAGGGTCGTAATTGGTGTGTCGTGTTGTTTGCATTGCGACGTAAAGTTTGCGAGGGTCGCAGTTGCTGGCATGGAGCGCCTTGGGCGTTCCATGCCAGCAACTGAGGCCCTCAAAGGCGCTCCATGCCAGCAACTGAGGCCCTTTTCCCGCTACCCTCGCTACGCGAGGGCCACGGCTCGCTGCGCTAGCCCGCAAGCGTGAGCAACGGCCCGCGTGCTCACAACTATATATGTGATTTGGACTCTAAAATGAGAAGTGCACACAGAAATGTTACTGTTTATATTAGGTAGGTGTATTAATTTTGATATTGTATCAGACCAGGGTAAGCAAACAACCAGATTACCTTTAAATACCAAAAAAGTGCATTGTATAAAGACAAAAAAAAAAATTCCATTAATATTTTTTGAAGATTTTTGGAAAAATATAAAAGTAGAATAAGAAATCCAGAAACAGAAATTAAAAAAAAAAAAAAAAAAAAAAAACACTACAAAGCATTTAAACATATTACAACAGTAACACTAGTTATATCAAAACCAAAATATTAAAAACACCCTTCCTTAGGTTTTGAGATGCACCTATAGGCTGAAATAGTAATGAGGATGATGTTCACTATTCATATTGGAGTCTAAAGAACTGTACTGCTGGGGTGAGAGCTAGAAGAGGATACAGCAGTAATGTGTGTAAATATAAGTTACCACAGCTAGTTGTCTTATGTATTAATTGTAATAAAAAATAAAATGTTGTCGGTGAATCCCATAAAAATCATAGCTAAGTTTTAAATTCTACCCTTTTCTCTACCATATACAGTATGTTCATTTGGTCAAAAAATAACCATAAATCTATACTGCACACTTCTCTGTTCTTTTTGCGTAATTAATCTGTATATAGTTTTTAGAAACAAGTATACATACCTCTTATAGGTTTAGGATATGAAAATACTAGGAATTCTCACCAATAAATGCAGTATATCTAACTTAAAAGGGCCACTGAACTTACTGTAAGTGTTTTTCACAGTGTGTAAAAAAAGCACAATATTGTATGTTAAAATGATCTATATCTTTCTTAACATTCAGTCCACTGGCTGTGGCGTGTGAGGCTCTATAGGGGAAAGCTGTGATTGATAACATAGCTTCACCATGGACTCACTGACCAGTTAACTCATAGCTTTCTTATTTTAGGTTTGAGTACCAGCCTTCCATGCCGGCACAGATAGATGTAATAAATGCTTACGTCTTTGTTTGTTGGGATCTGTGCATGGCGTAATAAACCCTGCCCCTGAGCTCGTCTGAAAGCATAGCACAAATTCCACAGAATCAAGAGTGCAGAAGCCTGAACTTTCTATCTATAAGACAAAAATAACTATAACAAGATTTGTCTTTGATACATGTAAATAGAATATCATAAAGAACTCATGTGATTAATGGAAGCACAATATAAAATACCAGTATGAATGTGGCATGGAAATACTAGTAATTAATATATTAATAATCAATATATTAAAATAAGTGCCATGTCAATATCTTAAAAATCTAGATATATATTTGAAAAAGAATGAACTCTATTATAAGTGTTCACAGGGCTATTAGATTAGAGTTTACAGTTTGGTGGCTTGTAACTTTTATTTGGCAGAAATATTGTCAAATAATGAAGAAAAAAAAACACATTGATACTTTTAACTTAGAAATATAGACAGTCTGACAAAAACCTTACCACCTTGAATGGGACACACACCTATGTAACCTGATTGGTTGCAGTAATGAAGCAAGACTGAACCCTCCTTCCCCAGGCTGTGGGCATACATAATTTATTTGATATGATTTTGAATGTATTTTAAGTATTAGTATTTCAACATGCTTTTAGTAGATCTTTATAATGATGTGGTCCAAATTGTGCTGAATTAAGCAGCCCTTTAAGTACATAATTTGAATTTCAAATGGTTTCATGGTTCATCTAGAAGATTTGTCTTGAACACATATTAAGTGCAATTACACAAAAAATCAAATTCACGGTCATCCAATCACTAGCATTTTGAAGTAAAAAAAATAGTTAAAATTGACATTTTCACTTACTCATTCATGCTAGAATTTAGACTTAAATTAAGCTTTGAACCTTTAATACCAAGTTAAAATTACTGTGAATATAAGGTATGTGTCATTTTGATCCATTATCCATAGAATCCTTTCCAAAATATTGTTAATCCCACATGAGTAGCTGGCTTCTTGGGACTCTGGGGCTCATATGAATGTCATTCCCCTGTGTTTCAAATATGAAAGCGCTTCCACGTAGGCTGGTGTAATTAGGGAAAATACCCAAGAGAGTTTAGTTTGTCCCCCTCTGTACATGAAATTATTAAAATCTGAAGTGAATATATTAGGTCTGCTCTATAAATTATTATATAGTATGTCACATATTTGTAGAATTATTTACTTACAACCTAGAGCATACACAGTGCCATAGAGAGAAAACTGTAATGTTTTAACCACGAGCATCACTTGTGTAGAATACTATGTCGGTTCTGCCTCATGAATAATTGCTGTAGTCTCTACTTTTAAGCAGACTGAATCATTCATGAGTCACAAGAGTCATTTTTATTGGTGGACGAAGCATGCCATGAAGCTGCGGGCACAACAAAGATCCGGTTTCTGCACAATGTACTTTGTCACTAAGATACATCCTTGTACAGGGATTATGACAGAACTACCCCAGCTGAAAATATGATAATGGATCTAGACCAATAATTGGTTCAACAGTTTTATTTTATATGTGACACTCCTTAAATGGATGATAAAGTATGTATAATTGAATTTAAAATGAAGTACTTCCCATAGCCTCATAAATTAAATTTAAATGTATGACCCTAACATACAGAGCTCTTAGCAACATTGTATCCCCTTATATGTCTGTCCGCATATTGAAATATTCCCCCAACAGCCTTTATTGCTCTGCTAATGACGTATTCTTTCCTCTTCTCATCTGTGTCTTCAGGACTTTTCTTGAGCTACACATACAATATGGAACTCCCTGCCTTGCTCCCTCAGACTATCTTCTTATCTCGAAAACCTTCAAAATCTTGCTAAAAAGACACATGTTTGAGCAATTTTATGCTGTTTTCATAAACTTCTTTACACACAGCCTACACTGTAACACCTCTACTTGCCTACTGCCTTATTCACTGCCATCTTGCTTTTCCCTCCCATATACCAACCCAACCTTACCTTCTAGATTGTAAGCTCTTTGGAGTATGGATGTCACAAGCAGTCTAAGGACCCATTTCTTTCATATTTGTATTGGGCTGTATCTGCATTTCTATTTACCTTAGAGTTTGTTTATACCTTTATAATTTGCAATTTGTACCCAGTAAATAGCACTACTATGGAAAAATGTTGGAGCGTTACAAAGAGTTAATTTGAAAAAGCCGCCATAGATCAGCGAAACTCAAAATAATAAGTCACCTGAGATTGTAACAAAGGAGAACTAGTTTTTTTTCCTATTTTGTACCTTATTAATCTTCATCTAAGTTATCTCTGAGTTTAAATTATCAAACTGAGAATATTTACTAGAGATGTATTTTCATACACTTATTTGGGGCTCAATAGGTCACTCAATAATACTATATTTGCGGCAGCTACTCAGCACTCCATTTTTCAGAGTATAGCGATCTATATGTTGAAGGAGTGGGATTCTTTAGGTCTGTGGGAAATACAACCTTCTATCCCTATTATACACCTTAATGGTTATGTTATTTCCAGAGGTAATTAATTAAGGTTATCAATACAGTATATATGTTAGCTCTTGCAGACTTTATTTTTGTAACAATTTATATCAAACCTACTGATAACTCAGGATATAGATAAAATAATTTGAGTGTACTTTATTTATGTTAACAAATGTACTTTCTGAATGATTAACCTTTCTCTTGATTAACAATAAATAATAAGTACTTAAACACAGCAAATACATTTGGAATAAATTAGACAAAAAATATAGTCTGGATAAATATAATGGTAAACCAGAATAAAATATTTTCAGTTGCAGCTGGTTTCAATAACAGATAGGGACTTCTTCATTTTGTCTATTGTTTGTAAAATGTGTGGGAGATGCAAGATTCTTATACCTCTTGTTATTTATCACATCTTTAAAGTCATTTTTACAAATTATATTTGTAAAAGTGTGTGCAGTATATCTGCTGTGTTAAGATACACTAAAGTATCGCAAGATCTTTTAAAAAAACTAAACTTTATAATGCGTAAAATGTTTATAAATTATGCTAAAAAAAAAAAAAATTGGTCTATTATTTGCAATTAATTTTTACAGTTAGCGGTGAATAACTCGCTTTAACTGCCTGACCAAGCATTTTATTGTGATGAATGAATAGTCCTGCTCACAGCGATAACCTCAGTGCTAATGAAAACACTTGGACTAAAGTGTATTATTTCAAATAAAGCAGCGGATCATAGAAGCACACACACAAAATGGCTCCTGCTGCAGAAGAATCGCATGTAATAGTTGATAAAATAAGGCAACATAAATTATTGTTTTCTTTCTAAAAACAACTGCCTATTATGAAGAGCTGCTCTCCAAAAGATGGTGAATATGAGACTACAATGGTCCTTTAATATTAAGATGAATATCACAATGAATTAAACAAACTTCCCTAAATGAACAATAATATTCATGTATCAAAATAGCTTATATTACAGAATACAAGAAAAAAGAAACAGGCACAGGCTAAAGGGATTTGTATAGATGGCCACACAGTAGATAACCACAGCAAATATTGCAGTATCTCTTGGTCCAAGAAAAATACCGTCCCGGCTGTTTATTATAATTTGGGGAAGGAAACAATAGACCACAATAAGATACAGTACAATGACAATCACGTATTATTTCATCTGTACAATTCAATATTCACATAAAAAATACATTTAAAGTAATATTGTTATACATACATTTTAAGATCCATTGTAACCCTTAGGCAATATGGGTTAGATGTTTTAATTAATTAAAATGCAATTACTTATAATATTCAGTATTAAACACACTGTAAAGGCTCAGACTCCTCACCCACTATATGATCAATGGGATGAGGTGGCTTGGTCTTCCAAGAATTTGATATAATGTTTACCACCAACCCAATGATCTCCATTGGTCAGATACTTGTTGTGTTAGAGGTTCCCATTGGAAACAAGCTGCAAAGCAACCTGCTAATAATTGTTTATTTTGTTCAGATGATTTTTTTTTTCTAAAATTCTTTACACATTCCTCACACATTCCCTTTAAAGACCTTATCAGGGAGGAGACAAATACTCAGCTAAAGGCAGATCTTTGAAAATGTATTTAATATTGGATAGTTATATTATAAACTTATAACTAGAAATTGTATTCAGGATCAATCCATAGTTTAAACAAACTACAGTAAGGGGAAAAATGTATTTGATCCCCTGCTGATTTGAACGTTTGTCCACTGACAAAGAAATGACCAGTCTATGATTTTAATGGTAGGATTTTTTACCAGTGAGAGACAGAATAACAAAGAAAACAGTAAGAAAAACGCATGTCAAAAAAAATAATAAAATTGATTTGCAGGTCAGTGAGGGAAATAAGTATTTGATCCCCTATCAATCAGCAAGATTTCTGGCTCCCTGGTGTCTTTTATACAGGTAACAAGTTGAGATTAGGAGCACTCTGTTAAAGGGAGTGCTCCTAACCTCAACTTGTTACCTGTATAAAAGACACCTAGCCACAGAAGCAATCAACAAGATTCCAAACTCTCCACCATGGCCAATACCAAAGAGCTGTCCAAGGATGTCAGGGACAAGATTGCTTACCTACGCAAGGCTGGATTGGGCTACAAGACCATCGCTGAGCAGCCTGGTGAGAAGGTGACAACAGTTGGTGCGATTATTCGCAAATGTAAGAAACACAAAACAACTGCCCGTCACCCTCAGTCTGATGCTCCATGCAAGATCTCACCTCGTGAAGTTTCAATGAATATGAGAACGGTGAGGAATCAGCCCAGAACTACACAGGATGATCTTGTTAATGATCTCAAGGCAGCTGGGACTATAGTCACCAAGAAAACAATTGGTAACACACTATGCCATGAAGGACTGAAATCCTGCAATGCCCGCAAGGTCCCCCTGCTCAAGAAAGCACGTGTATAGACCTAAAGTTTGTCAATTAATGTCTGAATGATTCAGAGGAGAAGTGTTGTGGTCAGATGAGACCAAAATCAAGCTCTTCGGCATTAGCTCGTGTTTGGAGGAGGAGGAATGCTGCCTATGACCTCAAGAACACTATTCCCAACGTCAAACATGGAGGTGGAAACAATATGCTTTGGGGTTGTTTTTTTGCTAAGGGGACAGGACAACTGCACTGCATCAAAGGAATGATGGACGGGGCCATGTACCATCAAATCTTGGGTGAGAAACTCCTTCCCTCAGCCAGGGCATTGAAAATGGGTCATGGATGGGTATTCCAGCATGACAGTGACCCAAAACACACAGCAAAGGCAACAAAGGAGTGGCTCAAGAAGAGGCACGTTAAGGTCCTGGAGTGGCCTCTCTCTTCCCAGATGCCTTACTGTTTTTACACCAAAATTACCAATTTTCCTAACCTCCCTCCCACATTAAATATTTAGTTATCAATCCGAATAACTGTTCTACACAAAGCCAATTACTCACCATTATACTCTACAATGAGACAGAATTATCTGTCCTGGTCCAAAGGTAATATATCCTGGCTGGGCCGTATTAACTCAGTCAAGATCAACATCTTGCCCATGCTTCTATATCTTTTTTGCAATCTCCCCATAACAATTAATTTCCCTGAACTGGAGAGATTTCAGCGTTTAAATTTAATTTTATCTGGTGAAATAAATCCCATTGTATCTCTAAAAGCACTATGTTTAAACACAAAACAAGGGGTGGTTTGTCTTGTCCTAATTTGTTTATTATATTATAAAGCAGCACAAATCTCCTTTATACCCTAAGCGTACTCCCTTATTCACCAACCTTTTTGGATTTCATTGAAAACTTCTAAATGCTTCCCTACACTTGGGATACTATCCCTTGGCTCCCCCATCCTCATCTGTTGTTGGGGATGTGGCCTAACCCCTTTACAAAACTCTCGCTTAATATCTGGCAATGGGTTAATCGCTCTCGTGGCCTCACGCCTAAATACTCCTTCCTTACCCTGCAAATTCCTCACCCACAGCTTACAATTCAGATCTCGTCTCTTTCCCTCAATTGGTGGAAATCCTCTGGCCTTCTTCGAGCAGGCTCCTGGTATAAAGACAATCAAACCCTTACATTTGATCAACTAAACACTCTTCACCATTTCCCTCCACAAGAACACTTTACCTACCGATGCTTTAGACACTTCATCCAGACTCAGGAACTCTAGGTGTGCCAATGTCATCTTGGCTTATGAAAATATGCGACAAGGCCCCTCTTACAAAAAGCATACTTAGTCTTTATATATGACTCAGTTAATGTTGATGTAAATCAACAAAAACTTAAATATGTATGCAACTGGGAAAGAGACTTGAATTGCACTTGGACCCAAGATACCTGGAAGACCTCTTGGGTTAATCTAACAAAAGGCTCTCCTAACTCTAGTGTCCTGGAAACTGCAATAAAAGTTCTACATAGGTCCTACAATACTCTCAACAAGCTCTTTAGATGAAAACTGGCCTTCACTCCTAACTGCTTTAGAGAATGTGGGATAGTAGGTTCTTTCTTCCACACATGGTGGGAATGCCCTCAAGTTATCCTTTTATGGCAAGAAGTGTATGAGCTTGCCTCTGATATATTATTTCAACAGATTAATCCTACAGTCAAGGTTAGTCTCTTAGGACGTCATATTCCCTCATTACCTATACATCATAAACTATTGCAGTTCATAATGCTGGCCACTAAAAGTCCCATTGCACACCAATGGAAATCCCCTTCCCTCCATCTGCGAAAGTTTAATTTAGATATGACCAATCTCCTAATCAATGAGCGACTCTCCCACATTCTTGAAGACTCCTTACCGCTCTTTTTTAAAATATGGGAACCTTGGTTAGCCTCCTAACATAGTATTTCAATTCTCTAAAGTATATATGGATGACTAAATTGATACTCGACTTGGCTGGCTGAGGGGCTAGAGGTTGGAGGTAAGCCTTAAACTCTTTGGTAACAGGTATCTGAGAAACACGTTGTAGTTAACCCAGATGTTTTTCCCCCCTCTTATGTTTTTGTGATTTCGAAGTTTCCATTAGAACCTTGTGCCTTATCTCTAAAAATAGAAAAACTGCTAGTAGGGATGCAAAAAAAAATGCTCATGCTTAGGTAAAATGTCTTACATTTAAATATGGTTATCTGTTTGTTTTATAATACTAATTTATACGAGATTACAAGGGGGTTTAGTTTTCTATTTGAATGTTTCATAAACCTATTCTATTATTCCTTTGTAAATTGTTATACTATTTGTACTTTGGCATTCTTGCTAGTTAAACTGACTGAAAAAAACAAACAAACAAACATATTTTAAACATTAGATAGGCTTTTGTGTATGAACAACATATTAATCTATAGTGTAGAAACTGTGCATCTGTTAAATGGTGAAAGCTGCTTTCTCCTCCGCCAGTCTATCCCTGTTATAAGATTCAATTGCCCAATTCGTAAACGTATACACACTTAAAATAACGCTTAATGTTGCTACATATTCAGCAAATATTACTTATTGGCACTAATGAATTCTTAAGTCAATAAAATGCATAGAAACATTTATTTAAAAAAAACACCCAAAACCAAATTTATGAGTCCAAGGCATTTGCAAGTAGCTAATAGAATATGGCCCAAAGTGTCCAGGGAGCATTGGGAATCCATTATATTCACAAGTTTGTAATTAATTAACATAACTTGGAATGTAGATCTAATCAAGCAACACACAGATAAGTGGATTTATTGGGAGCCCTGGATAAGAATTCCTTCCAAGCAAGTCAGACTAATGCAGTCACTGTACTACAGAGTTATGTTTATATATAATAATGTATTTATACAGTTTTTAAATTAATAAAATGTGGACTATAGACTACCTACAACAACATATGTACATGAATGTGTAGACACATGATACTTTCAGACATACATATTGTGGCATGTTTAAAACTTACCTCCAAACATTATGAAAATACATTGTAACCTAAAACACATTTTGTGTTACAAGGGAACTTTACAAAAAATGGAGGATGATGTCTAAAAAAAAACTGCACTTCAGAATATTTTCCAATAAACTTTATATTTATTTCTTCATAACAAAAAGTTACATAAATATGCAATAAGGTGGATGGTGAGATATAGACAAGAATGAAAAAGGTAAGAAAAGCTGTAATAATGTATTTAGAAATTCTCTAACAGTTTTTGAGATTTGCAGAATAAGATGGCACATTCAGACTAAAGCACCAATCTAGAGGTACTGAAAATATAAACTAGTCTATATTTGGTGAGAATTGGTATGCTTTCTTACATGCAGTGCTGGTGTGTTATTGTACAAACAGATTAAAGGACCTCAAAGTGAAAAACAAATATTTGTTTGAAAACTTTGAGTCTAACGAAGACGATAATTAATCAGAAAAAATACAGAACATAATGTTGCTGTCTCTGCTGGGCACCGGGGAATCCATGATATATAGATGGAAGTTGTGTGTGTGAGAGATATGGTTGCATTTCCTGAAACAAGGAATCTGCTTCTAAACCCAAGAGGGAAAATGTTGTTTCAATTTCAATCCTTTCCTATTATCTTTACAAAGGCTCTCACTTCCCGCTTATCCACCTCTATCCACAACCGCAAAACATTCCCTCATGATTCAGCTCTGAGGAAGTTATGTAACAAACACAAAATGGATTCCTGTACTAATAAATAGTGACTTAAAACATTTTTTGGGAGAAAATCTGAATTTTTAATGTCCATGACCATATTGTTAGTTTGGCACATACGTAACAAACTAAATATTTTTTTCTCGAACTACAGTGGTCCTTTAAATCACCACTGTAGTTGAGGAAAAACATCATGCTCAGAAAGTATGCAACAAACAAACAATGTCAGAAACCAAACAATGTCAGCATAAACGCATTTTAACAGAAAATTTTAGTATTAGCAGACTGCTAGTGTATAGGGGCTGACACACCAGTAAACCATCCTGTTCAGTACATCAGGGATGGGTATATAGCAGGAAAATTAATTTGGTAGTGGTACAGTCTGCTTCTGAGCATGTATGGTGGAATCCATTCTCCAGTGATATATAATATATCTATGTATCGATTTACTTTTAGGTACTTTATTTTATTAACAATTTATAAACAGTTTTTACAGCCTAAAATCAAACAAATATTACCAGCTTTGGTCTGCCCTCTGCAGCACATGAAGACACATAACTTACTGTGTCTTATACTAACCAATCAGCGACCATCTCAGCAACATTCTGTTTTGCGGAGCCGTGGTCCCTGATAGGCTAGTACATTACACTGCTCATCCAGCCCTACAGAGTCTGTGTCTGCATATGCTGCAGTGGGCAGACCCATGCAGGGCTTATTTATTGGATTTTAGGCAGGAAAACCAGAGCTTAAAAAGAACTTCTTATAAAATAAGGTCCGTAAAAGTAAATGGATACACAAATATATTATATACCTAGTAAACTCCTGAAAACTTCCATATCGATTTAATAAGTATATACAATTGTTCTCAAGATGATAAAGGTAATTTAAAAAAGACTGCAAGAGTTCACTAAAAACATTAGAAAATGTGTACGCCATGAACATTTTTAAAGTAAATCATAATTTTTGAAGATTCTGTTTATGTACAGAGGATTCCATCTTGTTTCAGCACTTCCTGGAACTTGAGGGGTGATTTTTTTTTTATATATTAGTGGATGAGGGATGGGGTAAAAGGAAAGAGGTGAAGAGGATTTGTTAGATATCTGGATCTTATGCATGCTTAGAATCAGGAAGCTTGCATCAATAGAGGCAATACTTGCTCCTACAGAAATGTAAATACCCCTCTCTCACACACACACACAACCCTCAAAATGATCAAATATTTTATTTGTTTTTTTGTACAGTGGTCCTTTAAGCAGCGCAAAAAAAGAAAAAAGAACATTGAAAAAAAATTGCTATCTGCCAGGAAACATGGCAGCACTTCTGACAGTGTAAGTTGAGTCTCCTAGGAGAATGATGATAAAAATAGACACTGTTTAAACTATGAAATCCCAATGCTTTGGTTGTACCCTTTCCTTTATAATAAATGGGTAATATTGGGAAGATGTGACACCCTATATCAAGTCTTAAAAAAAAAGACTCCTCCTGTGATTTGCCATTTAACTTGAAAGATGGTAAGCACAAAGTATTATCTTTCTTCTTACATGAGAAGAAGGTGCATTTCAAGGTGAGCATTCAGATCAAACAGTCTCAAGAACAGCAGACATTTCTTTGAATTGCTTGAAGAAATTCTGAAACACAATGGGGAAATAAGATATAGTAAATCTTTTATTTTGAAAAACCTTTGGCACCCCTGTATTCTTGGCCTTGGATTTACAGAATGTATCAACTAGTTACCACAGATCTCAAAATCACTTCAGAAAGCATAAAAGTTGTGTCGCAGCTCAATGAGACGTATACACGAATGAGAAGATGTATGTGTGAGTGTGCAATACTAACCATCTAAAATTAAATAAAGTATAAATCCCTGTAAAACTGGGAACTTGTTGTGTCGTTCAGTCATATCCGATTCTCTGTGACCTCGTGGACCGCAACACACTAGGAACATATTTATGACCTCTTAGTTTTCTGACTGCAATCAAACCCAGGTTGCAGCAGTGAAATCACCAAACCCTAACCACTGGACCACTAGGGAACATGTAAAACATTATCTGTAGATAACGGTGTCCAAATGTACTCAAATGTCACCGTGGACCTGCTAATCTAGAAATGTTACTCAGGATAAAGTCCTCATTTGACTAATGTCAGCATTATCCAACCTTCTCACATGAAGAGCTGGCAAGAACTAATGAGGTTAGTGGTATAAGCTCTGATGGTATATGCTCTATAGTGCACCACTTATTCATCTAGTTTTTCTAATAGAGTTTAAAATATGATAAAACGTTTGAAGTGCTTTTTCTTGAAAGAGATTTCGAGAAATGCGGAAGAGGAGTAAGAAGAGAGAGAAGGGGGAAAAGCAGGACGACAGAAAAAGGGAGCACAGTTTTGCCCCAGGGGATTATGGTTGATTGACATATACAGTTTCGGCTGGGGCATATTAAATGCATGTGAGGCCAGATGGAGCCTTTGATTTAATACCAATGACTTGACCGTTTCCATGAGTACAACAATTTGTGATGACCTTTGGTCCCTAGCTGCCAACCATTTCAATGGGATGATGATGTTGGCCTTGCACAGACACACTGATGTAAGGTATTAACAGTGAGCTGTAGGATTATGTATTTGTGTACACTATACAGAAGTATAGTACTAGTAACTTGCCCATCATAAATTACAGTATCATATAGTATCTCCAATTGCCTGTTCTGTCTCTCTCAGTGCTGTCTCTCTCTGTGTGTAGTATTTTGTTTTGTTGCAGGGTGGTGGAATAAGGTTTTGTAATAGATAATCAGATATGCTCAGCTGATGTTAGAGACAACAAAAGGGACTGCTACATGTATTAGACTGCAAGATGCAACCTAGCATATTGTTTAACTGTTGATTAAACAACAATAAAGTGATAGTGTTCACAACTGTAATCTGTTTTAGATTTAGTGTTTTCTTTAGCTGTCTCTAATATAATAACAGGAGTTGATGGAATCCCAGCTGGACAGTTCAAAATCCTCGAAGGTGATGCTGTGATTGTGTTACTTGCCTTATGCCAACACATTTGGAAAACTCAACAATAGCAAATAGACTGGAAAAGGTCAGTCTACATCCCAATCCCAAAAAAAGTCAGTGGCAAAGAGTGCTCAAATTATTACACCATTGCATTCATTTCACCTGCAAGCTCAGCCATAACAATATGTGGACTGAGAACCACCAGATGTGCAAGCCGGGTTTTTCAGAGGAAGTGTTACAAGGGATCATAATGCCAATGTCCGATGGATAATAGAGAAAACAAGGGAGTTCAAGAAAAACATTTACTTCTGCATCATAGACTATATAGACTATCACAACAAAATGTGCCACGTTCTTAAAGAGATGGGAGCAACAGATCATCTCATCATAGTCACAATTTCATGTGCTGATCCCAAATATGATTTAGATCAAGTGTCTCTAACAGTTTATAAAATGTGAGTTTCATATGATCAATAGATGTATAATAAAAGATTTATAGTTCAAGAAAGAACAAAATGTCTGTTTCTTGCTTTACTGCTTATCAGAGAGTTGCTGCAAATATAGTTGCACTTTCTACTCTTACAGATGGCGGCCTCAGTTTAAAGTGATACAGTTATATTTGTCTTTACTAAATCATATTATGTATGAGAAGAGATCTAGCTTAATATTATGATTCATGAATTTTGCATACATTTTAGAAAAGTATTTGATGCTTTTGATTCTGCCTCCCCTCCCACAGATTTTTTTGTTGTTTGGTTGTTCAGTCGTGTCTGAGTTTCTGTGTCTGACCCTATGGACCGCCGCACAGGCACATCTGTCAGCTACTGTCCCTGTAAGCTTTCTCAAATTCATGTTCATGGCTTCCATGACCATCTATCCATTTCTGCCACCGTCATCCTGTTCTTGTGCCTTCAATCTTTGCCACCATCAGAATTTTCTTCATGGAATCCCATCTGCTTATGATATTGCTAAAAATAATGAGCTTTAGCCTTATGATCAAACCTTCTAGTGAACAGTTTAGCTTAATTTCCTGTGGTATTGGATCTTCTTGGAGTCAAAGGGACTTCAAGCAGTGTTCTCCAATGCCACAATTCAAAGGCAGCTTTTCTATGGCACTTAGCCTTCATTCTGGTCCACTCTCCCATCCATATGTTACTAGTGGGAATACCATAGTTCCGGTCATACAGACCTTTGTTGAAAGTGTACAGGTCCATGTTTGAAACTGCAGTGCATGCTTATGTTGCTAAATAATCTTGAAATGCAAGGGCTCTGTAAAAAGAAATGCTCAGCAGCTCTCTGTTTACTGGAACAGAATCTCACATCTGGCAAGATCACAGTGTTAAAGGGTCATTGCAATGCCATAACAGGGGCTAGATGTTTTAATTAGGCATTGATCATTCATAAAACTTCAGAGATTTAAAGAAAAATATTAAAAACTACTTCAAAGATCAGATGCAGCTCTTGCTTGTTTCTACCTCACTATAAAATTGATGAGGAAGGTAGAGCATATTGTCATACACAAGCTTGTATGAACAGTGCTTTGCATTGATGGAAGACTAGCTGTGTTAAAGTAGTTTCCTTTGGCAGTGAACTGTGGCTGGTCAGCATATGAATAAATGTAAAAAGAAGAGGCCAGCTTGAGTTTATACAACAGGTTGTTCTTGAAATACTTTAGATCTGTCTCCCAGCCAATGCCCTCCACCAATTACCCCACAAGGGTTGAGACCAACAACATAACTGGAGTCTGTTACTCTGGCCATTAAAAGTGAGTTTACCATTGAATACTGCTTTAAATAAATGAATGAATAGGAATTATATTAATAACCAAAGAATACATTAAAACAACTAGCTACTCGTTACAGCGGCTCTTTTGAAAGAACACTAATAGAAGCTCTTTTCACTCTGAATATTAAAGTATTGATATTATAGGTACCCCAAAAAAGTCTTAAATATATTTTTATTTACAATGCAAACAGTATATAAGTAGATTTAAATGCATATTTAAGTTTCAGTTTTACAAGAAAAAATACCTAAATACATATTATTAAACTTACTCTTCAGTTTGCTAAATCTCTTGAGTTTGCTAGCAGTTGATTTTGAGCACCACTGGAAATCCCTCCTAAAGTTAGCATAAAATTCATATTTAATTTTGGCCAATCACAAGCAGCTATAACATTGTTTCAATCTGTGCAGCAAAGCGTCATGGAATGTGTAGTCTTGTTTTTCCCATGCACAATAAAACAAGGAGTAGCCAGGCTTTGCTGTGTGGATCTCTGCATTGTGCTGCTGTTGGCTTTAAGGTTAACATAGGGTTAAAAAACATACCCAAATACAGTGTTTGTATTTGTAGGTACACTGTGCCTATGTAGGCAACTCTGGTTGTGGAAAACTAATTTTATGTTTAAATTAAATATATATGAATGTAAGCATATAGAATGGCTCAATGTAATGTGATATAAGCAGCATGTGTTACATTAGAAAAAGGGAAAAACAGGGAAACTTATATATCTATAAGAGCTGCTCACTCCCAAAACTTCTCCTATTTCATTTTACACTGTGCCAAAGCAAAAATACTATAATATACCAAATATAAGCACAAGATTATGATATTAGTGGAGAGAGGTATGAAACATGCAGACAATGTAATGTAATACCTAGGAGCAAGCAAATCATCCACTTAACTAGGGAATTCAGTTTCCTACACAATGACACATGTGGGCAAAAATCCCTGTGTCTGCGTAAAAGTGAATTAGTAGCAAGACGCTGGGTAACAATGGTGTAGAAATAGATAAAGTTTCAGTGGGAATAGGGATAGTGATAGTGATAAAGAAAAAGGAAGAAAAAATGAAAGACAAAAAGACAAAATGAGGAAGTATTTTCTTGTGACTTGAGTACCCCTAGACACCATTATCCTGACACGTACAGATAATGGACTTGTTGACAGCTGGAAAACAAATACATTGATGTTTCTACAGATATACCAGAGAAGAAGCTCTGTGTAAGGAAAGTCTGCACGGGGAGTAAGCCAGAAGGTTATTTTATAAAGGATGGTAATGCTGGCGTTATCACTTGGATCATTTGGCATTTATGCGGCTCTATGTAGGGGATATCTAGGAAGGAGAACAAAACCGAGCATACATAGGTGAGGGTATGACCAATCTAAACAAATATGTTCCTCTGGGAGGATTCTTGCAAGAGGAAGAAACATGTTGGCATGCTAAAGAAAACTTTGTACACTAAATCTTGGAGATAGTACTAAAGGTGCTTGTTGTAAAATAAAATGTATATTTTGGCCAGAGGATACTCGTCAGCATCCTTGCCAATTTGCACCACAAGTACTCAGTCAGCCTCTAACTTTAAGTGACAGGAATCTGTCTGTTGCATTAGAAAAATAAAGAACAGTTTGGGGCATTTGTGGTTCTTAGAGTATTCATTTTTTACATTTTTATTTATAATAACAAAAACAGAAAATGGGCCAGGTTCAATTATAAATTAAAATAATTTATGATATATTACTAGCTACTTGCCCATCAAAAATGACAGGAATAAAATTGTAAGGCTGGGAATGCTGTACCTTTGTCGCTCATCTCGAGCCACGTGCTGAGCCCCTTCGTCGCTCACCTTGAGCCCTGCGCTGAGCGCCTTCGTCGCTTATCGCATGGCTTGCAATGTGAGCCTACGTCGCTCATTGCGAGCCTCTTCCTCGGTGTACTGTGAGGGCTTCGCCGCACATTGCAGGCCTTGTGAAGCCACAACTTTTGTGCTCCGCAATGATCACCTTCAGCACTAATCGCAATATGTGGCTCGCAATGAGTAAGCCTCTCCTCCTGTCTACTGTACTGGCCTCACCGCTCATTGCAGGGCTTGTGAACCCACCAGCCCCGCGCTGATCGCCTTTGGCGCTCATTGCGAACCTCTCCTCCCATCTAGTTTACGGGCATTGCAGCCAAAAAGTCCCACAGGCCTCGCACTCAAGTGCCTCAACTGCTCGCCTAGCTTTGCGAGGGCAGCAAATATTTAACATTGCGTGACCAACATCACAAACATGACAACTGACCACTATATATATGATTTTTATAACTGAACCGGAGGCATTTTTCCTTTTATGTTTTTATTAATAGAGATAAAAGTTATCTATTCATACTCTAAGAACCATGAATGCCAAAAACTGTTTTCTTTATTTATTTTTTTACTTTGCAGTATAGTTAAATACTTTACAGTGCTGCACCAACATTATATTTGATGTCAGCTAGTTAATGTTAAGATAACCACAGATGACAGCAGCAGAATATATTCATTTATTTTTTTATTTAGGAATCAGACTGTCACAGAACTCATAAGGGCAAACACACCCATTGAGATCACTTCAGTGACTTGTCCCACAGGACTTTCTTTGATGCAATCTGTATATTTCATGTATGTGTCATTAAATTAAAAAAATATCCCTAGCTTGAGTTTTTGTGCGATGGATTTTTTTTTGTTGTAAAACAATGGTTTCTTGTATTACCTGTTTTTGCATTACATTAGTTTATTTTATTTAAGCTCCAATTGTATTGATGGATTAAAAAGAGAAACAGTGCTCATTCCTGTCCCTCACTATGATCTGTATACATCCATGTTGTGACCATGTAAAATATATATTAAAATAGAAGAAAGGAAAATGAAACTTCATGCATCAACAGCCCAGCAAAGGTAAAACCTCCCCTATACTATTTTAAATCTAGGAAGTAAATAGGTTGATTTCATATACCTAGTATGATGATTGAGACAGTAATGTTAATTGTGTGGGATACCTGGAAGGTGAGGACCACTAAACATGTAAAGTACAAACCTGAAATTCTGGAATGGTCATTTCAAGCACTTTGTTGCGGATTTTCCCAGAATAATCTGCCACTCGCAATGACAATGTGACGTACGGGTGATTTAGGGATCGGCAGCTGTCAGAACTCACTGCCATTCCAACCTTCCACTGCATATCTATGAGCTGTGACAATGCAAGAGAGACAGACAATTAAAGGAGCACTGAAGTCTCATTTATATATATATATATATATATATATATATATATATATATATATATATATATATATATATATATATATATTAGTATTTTTTTGACTTAATAATGTACTAAACAGTTTTACACAGTTTAAAATAATAATTACAACATATAACTTTTAACTATTGTATTCAGTTTTGCTTTAATGATGGGAGATATTTTGTTGATTATAATCTTGGGAGGAATTGCGGATTTGTAGAAGATCTGTTTTCAGATCTGTTGGAAACTTTCTTTCCAAAAAATTCCACCCTTGATAAAATGGAACGGAGTGCAAGAGCAAACCTCCGTAGAATAAACCTACATATAGACTAGGATAGGATCCCCCAAGACACAAACGGACTCATCTAAATGTATTATTTTCTTTAAAAAACTGTGAGTTCATTTCTTGCATAGCTGCTAATAGTGTTAGTGCGTTACTGACTCCAAAATCATGTGTAGTTTATTTTTCCACAATCTAGTCAATAAACAATCCATGTATTAGCATTTCACCACATAATAAAAATACACATCTCTACATAAAAGTGTTCAGAAATGAACAATTCCAAGAAACATATTACAAGTAGGGTAGTTCTATAATAGCAGGTGTAGGTGGTTAAAATTATATTGCCAGCTAATCCTGTTACTTTTAATAAATCAACCTCTTAGAGATCAAAGAAAAATAATACTAAATGCAACTTTACAACAGGTAGGGACAACATGTATCTGCTGAACAAAGAGCCTCACTGTATCACACATTACCAGGGTCATATGAAAGGAAAAACAGAGTAATAAAAAGGCTACTGAAAATGGGAAGTGTTGCAAGCTGTATGCAGACTATGCTGCTCGCTGATTAACTAAATATAATGATTAACCCAAATTGGGTGCATTCTTGTCTAAATAAGCTGCTATATATAAGAGTATAAAAATAATGTGTTTTAGTGATAAAAATCAGATGGCATATTCACTTTTTTTCAGCCAATTAACATAATAACAATCTACAATAAGTATTATCAATCAGTCTCTGTTTAGGTAAATATTGCGCCAACAAATTAGTGAAAACACTTAGTGCAATTTTTTTTTATAGTCCCAATCCAAAGTCTTCTCAAATGTTTTTGTAGTGAGATCCACTTACGGTAATTTCAATCCATGTGTCATGTAAATAGAAAAAGGAGGAAACAAATGCAGATGTTTTATATAACACCACTAATAATCAAAACAATTCACTATCAAAAATGGCGCCATCACCTTGCACCGGGATGACACAGAACAATTTATAAATCCAGTTACTCCAATGGTGTGTGTGTAGTGGTAAAGAGCACAGTTCTCCTGAGAGCAGCAACCTTATGAACCTCTAGAGCTTAGCCCCCTGTTTAATTTTTAAGTTTGATTCACTAAACTACTTTTTAGTCTCATATAATTAAGAAGCATTTTTTTTCTGAAAAGTGTGCAATACTGGAAATACAATGATTTACTTGTCCTACTGGTACTAGGTCTCTGGTCCCCTCCAGCTCAGACAGGTGTTTACCCTCCTCGTTCCACACATGCCGAATTACTTGCAGGATCTGCTTTGGCAGTTTATTGTTGCTAGATATAGTACTTAAGAGGTCATCTGAAGACAACTTGTGCTTTGCAGCAGTTCTGAAAAAATGAGATCGATACATGATTACAGGATATACTGGTTATAAGCATTGATCTTGGGGTAAACAAGGATATAGAGATGTACAGAGATGCATTCATGCTTGTTTACACTGTAAACAATCATCAGCAACAAATTCACAAAAGTGACAAAAATACTCTGGAAAAAATAAACAAATAGTCTTATAGACTTATTAGGCAAATTACTCCTCAATATCATATGGCTTTAGGCTACAAACAATATAGCCAGACCCCAATGAGATAATATACTATGCTTGCTTGGTAGATCAGAAAGGCTGACTGATAGGTAAATTGTAAAACAATTCTATAGAAGTTAACTGTAAGAAAATACAATTCTTTTAATAACATTCAACTGATAAAGTACTTGTTACTACAAATAATTTTAAGCTATACTATATTGGGCGTCTCAAACTTCCACTGTGCACCTTTAAATTCAAGTCAAAGTTGAATAAATATATAATGTAACTATTTTTTATTTAAATTGATCCAGTTATGTTTGTTTTTCTTGCTATAGCATTTTTTCTAAACTATACGCACTGTATGCTAATTAAAGGAAACAGAGGCTAATCACTAGGGTCTAAGAGATTTAATTAAAGGAACTGAAGGAAAACTCAAGAGCAGATTATTTTTGCCATCAAGAGAAACCAAAATTTATTAAGAATGATTTTGTTTAGTTTTAATGATCTTAAAAAAGGACCTACATGCCCTGTAGTGACAGTTCTAGGTCCTTGTCTTTTATGTAGCCGCACACTGGGGTTGAACGTTGTGCCATAGCCCCACCTGGTGGTGAAAAAAGGTTACCGAAGGCAAAACAATATTCTTCTCTCCGATGTGCGCATAAGGCGTGCTGACAGAAGAGGTATGAGAGGCGCACCCGAGGCCCTTGAGGGCCGTATGCCAACGCCGAACATAGTGATGGCCTCGCTGTCGATTCAGCGCCGTCAAGTTGCACCATGTCGGAGTGGGGGAATAGTTCTTTGCCTGCAGTAACTTTTTAGTGGTGCAGCATTCAACCCCAGTGTTCAGACTGTGTGGGGCTACATAACAGAACAGAACCCAGATCTATTTTAAGACCAGCTACTTGCCCGTCAAAAATGACGGGAATAACATTTTAAGCCTGGCAATTCTGTTTGCCACCAAATGTGAGCACCTTCGGCGCTCATTGCGAGTCTCTCCCCCTGTCTACTTCCTCCCCTGTGTCGCCCCCCCCCTCCTTCCCCTGTGTCTCTTCTCCCTCCTCTGTGTCTCTACCCCCCTCTCCCTCCCCCGTGTCTCTTCCCCCACTCTTCCTCCCTGTGTCTCTCCCCCCACTCTCCCTTCCCAGTGTCTCTTCCCCTCCCTCCCCCCCCCCCCTCCCTCCCAGGTGTCCCCCCCCCCTCCCTTGTGTCTCTCCCCCCTCTCCCTTCCCCGTGTCTCTTCCCCCCCTCTCCCTCCCCCGTGTCTCTTCCCCCCTCTCCCTCCCCCCGTGTCTCTTCCCCCCTCTCCCTCCCCCGTGTCTCTTCCCCCCCTCTCCCTCCCCGTGTCTCTTCCCCCCCCCTCTCCCTCCCCTGTGTCTCTTCCCCCCCTCTCCCTCCCCTGTGTCTCTTCCCCCCCTCTCCCTCCCCTGTGTCTCTTCCCCCCCCCTCCCTCTCCCTCCCCTGTGTCTGAGAGGAGAGGTAATTGTAGAGGGGGAAAGGGAGGGAGGAGACACAGTGGGCCTATGGGATAGGGTGATGCGAGCCCAGGGGGCTTCACAATGAGTCATCGCGAGCACGCCACTGGCAGGAACCAGGTACTTTGGGGTGATGTGAGGGTGGGCCTATGGGATAGGGTGATTTGAGCCCAGGGGGCTTTGCGATGAGTCATCCCAAGTCCTCCTCTGTCAGGAACCAGGTACAAAGTCCTGCGGCCCTTCTGGTTACAGGCCGCAAGTTCGGCACCCTAAGTCCTGCATGACGTCTCGCCTCACTTCGCAAGGCTCTCAAGTGCGTTACCAACACTAGATAATAGATTAGTTTAAAAATAATTAATTGAGATAAAAAAAAATCATGGCAAAAGGCTAAGTAGCATACACCTGCTATCAATGAAAGTCATTCTTATTAACTCCAAATAAAAATCTGCTGTTCTTGTAGGATTCCCTTTCATGGGTATATCCTAGTGGGAAAATCAAAGACCACAAAGAGCTGACAAAACATCTACGAGATCTTACTGTTGAAAGGTTTTAAACAGGGGTATAAAAGAATATGACAGTGGATGTAACATGGAGCACTGTGAAGATGATCATCATTGAGAGGAGTAAATGTGGCACCACAGTTGATGACAGGACAAAGAGAAAAGTTATCATAGAGGTTACCAAGAGGCCTATGGCAACATTAAAAAAAAGCTGCAGGAATTTCTGGTCACTTCTTGCACAATACAACAATATCCCATATTCTGCATGTCTGGGTAATGGAGTACAGTGGCATGACAGAAGCCATTTTCCACACAAAAAATAAAAAGAACATCCAAGTCCATATACATTTTGTAAAAAATACATTAATTCGTCCTGGTCTGACTAGACAATGATTGACTGTGAAGCATGGCGGTGGCAGCATCGTGCTTTGGGGGAGCTTTTCTTCACCTGAGACAATCTTGATAGGATAATGACTAGATCTAAATACCAAGATATTTTTGCACCAGGCCTGCTGGAGACTACCAGAAAGCTGAAAATGAAGAGTAATTTCACCTTCCAACATGATAACGATAAACACACACATCCAAGTCAACTGAAAATGAGGATGAAAGCCTTGGAATGGCTCAGTCAGATGAAAGGCCTCAATGCCATAGAAAACCCATGGAATGACCTGAAGAGGGCTGTGTGAGATCTCTGGCAATTTGAATGAGCTTCAACTTTTTTTTGCAAGGAAGAGTGGGGTAAAATTGCTAAATCCAGGTATATAAAAGGTGATACAGCCTTATTCACGGAGACTTATTGCTGTAATACATGCAAAAGCATTAGGTTGGGGGATGCTACCAGGGAGTTGCAGGTTTTATTTTTCCTAATATTCGTCTATCGATGACAAGATCACATTAAAGATTTAAACATGTCTGACTTTATTTATCTTGATTTCTGACTGTATATCACAAAAACCTGTAATTACAATAAGGGGGTGTAGACTTTTTATATCCATGGTATCACATATGTACATTGTTTCCTTTAGTATACTGGGTTGCCCAACATCAGTCCTTGAGATCTGGTATCACACAGCATTTTCCAGATATTGTATTTGAGAACAAGTGAGTAAAAAAATATAACAAAAATCAGGTGAATACGTTGAATTGCTTCTATGCAATGATAAATCTACAATCAACAAACAAGAAACATAATACATCTATATTCATACTAAGGCCCTCATTCAATTGCAATTTGGTCAATTGAATAGGGCCCTAAATAAGCACATAACATATATTTTTTAAATAAGTTTTTAGTAAGCAAGCATCTATCCAAAAGCAAGGTTTTCACTAACTAAAAACTTCTTTAATAAAAATATGCTATGTGCTTCTTTAGGGCCCTATTCAATTGGCCACATCGCAATTGAATGAGGCCCGAAGTGTATATACAAAAAATATTTAGTTCATACTTACAAATACTGCATTGTCTAGTGTGAATAGTAGTGTATACAAATAATGTAATCTATAAAACTAAACTAAAATCATTAAAAAGATATGTGAAGAACAAAAGATTAATTAAAACTTAACATCAAAACTGTAGGATCGATTTTATCTTCTTCTGCTCAGTGTGGAAGATATAGGATTGATGGTAAGGCTTAAATGTTTTTCATTTTTGCACAAAAATATGTTTTGGTTTTTCATGTATTTTTATTGATTTTAATTTATTTATTTTACTTTTTGTATACACTACTCTTCATATTATTATTCATTAACTATTGCGTTTGACAATAACACTTGATAAATAAGATCTATAATGTTTGCATCGCTCAGTTGTTTCCGATTCTCCATGACCTCATGGACCGTATCATACCACTTGGTATTCATGGTAGAGATACTGGAGTGGGTTGCCAGTGCCTTCTCCAGTTGGCCACAGCATACAGCTCCTGGTATTCCTAGGTGGTCTTCCATTCAAGTTCTAACCAGGCCCAACCCTGACTGGAATCAAACCCAGGTTGCAGCAGTGAAAGCACCAAATCCTAGCCACTGGACCACTAGGGAATCCTAACATCTAGAATTTCTACAAAACAGGTTCACACAAACAAAGAAACAAAAATGAATAAGCAAAATGCTCTACCTGAAAAGACAGTTTACAACATGAACTATTTTTCCAAATTGCTCCACATTTATTTCTACCCCAGCAGCTTGGAATCTCTGTTAAAAAAAGAGAAATGTATTATTGAAAAATATAAATATATATATATCATAATTTTTTATTTATACTTAAAAAAAGAAAAAAAGAATCATTTTGTATATTTTACACAGACAAATGCTGATTGTTTCATGGGTTTCTTTTTGTAAACATATAAAAGTTTTTTTTTTATTTTAGGAGTCATGGATATTGATATTCTCCTATAAATATGATGTGCAAGAGACACAGATGCTTTCCAAGTATGCACTGGGGCATAAGAGTATTTTTCTCTTCTAAAGCGTAAATTCATCTTTATAATAATTAAAACACCTCCATTCACTTTCCATCACTATGTAAAGGGCCACTGCCACTATTCAGAAATGTGAACATGTCAGTACCAATAAGTTTTATGGTCCCTGTAAATTAAAAAGAAAAATCTCTTTAGAAGGTAATATTTAGGGAGATGTCCACCTTTAACCTGAAGTGCAGCTCCTCCCATCATTTCCAGAGTCCTTATCATTTGTGACTGAGCATTTTGACAATATGTTTTAAAACAAAAAGAGAAAAATCATAAGCTGTTGATAGAAAGTCCATTCAGGCCAGAGAATTCATGATAGGGACAAGAAAAGAAGCACAAATTGACTTTATAAGAAAAGGTTTCAATATTGCAAAAATGTTATTGTAAAGTGCTTGAGCATCACACAGGTCTTTTTTTTCAAGACATCTGTATCCATCTTAGTAATTCATTCATTAGAAAATAATTAGAAATATAATAAGAATAAAAATAAATAAAAAATAAAAGTGAGCATTTTAAGTTTAGCATTGTAGCCTCCAGTATAGTAATTTGTCTTACTTAGATGTGCGAAGGGAGGAGCAGGCGGGCTCAGCAGACAGTCCTAAAATTTCTTGCAGACCAATATATATATATATATATATATATATATATATATATATATATATATATATATATATATATATATATATATATATATATCCCTGCCATGACAATTGCAGGGAATGAATCCTATGTGGACAGCCTGGGATATGAAAGTTTCATGGATTAATACATTTCTGCACTCCTTAGGCAAAGAGAGGCTTATGTATATGCAGCACATCTCATAAAATATTTTATTTTTATCAATATCTAAAATTCCCTCTAATAATTATGTTGACACCTCCAGGGGGTGTCTACACAGGCATCTCAACCCCCCGCCCCAATCAGCATGCAGCATCAGGGGAGCAATATTAACCCACTATTTACCTGATGTTCCTTGCTCAGACAATCTCCTTGCAGCTTCCTGTCTGTATGTCAGCAGCAATACATATTACATACTAGTGATACACTACATATCCCAGCCTGCTTTTCAGCACAAGCAGAAACCCAGAGCTAATTCAAAAGTTTCAGCTAACCTGATTGGCCAAAACAAAGCATTTTAAATGTGATACTATTTTAGCCTGGGTTTGGAGGGTGTTAACCCTGATTTCCAACTGTCAGAAATTACAAGACACTTTGCTGACTTCAATTAAGTGTTTAAATGTTTATTTGGGTATTTTTTTTAATGCATAACATGTTTGCATACACTACTAATTATCCTCTATCACATGCATTCACAATCCAGCAAACTTACATATCCATTTAATAGCAGGTAGAAGTGAAACTGCCCAAGCCAACAATGATAAAGTTAACATGAAAGCTTTATAAGCCCCATTGTTTGTTTATCTGTTCATATTGATTTTATTGTCAATTACTAATAAATGAATCTCACACTGTTTTTATTACTAATCAACTACTTAAATCATGTTTAGGACATTATTTCAAATGGCTTACAGTTTACTGGTATATAATACATAACATATTCAGTACAAGATGGATCTATGAATAAGCATCATTTAAATAAAATATATGCTAATATTTCAAATTTTAAAAGGACACTGTGAATCAAACATTTAGACAGCGAAGGTAGCAGGATTAACCTAATTTTATTTGCAAAAAGTTTCTAAAATTATAAATAAAGTAATTTAACAAAGTGTCAATGTAAGACTTGGAGCTGCATCACAGGGTATATGTTGTGCTTATTCATACCTCTTCTTTTATGGTCTTCTTGTCCCCAGACAGAGGAATGTAATTATAATTTACAAAAGATTACAATCTAATACAGATTCCTCTACAGGTTTACTTGTCTATCATCTATGTGAGACTCAATTAGCTGCACTATTAAAATACAGTTAACCGATAGGGGGCATTTTGCAGGATATCCTTGATTTTAATTAAAAAGCCTGTTTATTACTCACATGACAAAGTACTGTTTGATCCATGCCATCCCTTTGATGTTGAAGATAGCGAACGCTTTGTTGGCACTGAAAGGAAAACAAACAAACAGCTAAATAAATGCATTTTAATTATGATGTGTTTTTCGAGCTCAATGTCTGCATTAAAAGGGACACTTTGATTTTACACCTTGACCTTGTAGGTTGTACAGAGGAAAGCGAACCAAATGAAATTACATAAAAACCTGGACCTTGTGGACTCTCACTGCCACTGAGCTGCAAGAGGCCGACAGATGGCGCTGTTGCAAGTGTTATAGGAGATCATAATGGGGACCTTACTAATAGTTTAATAAGATAGTTTGTCGTATCAATCTGATACTATAATCGGAGGCTCTGTGCACATGAACTTACAATGTAGTAGTGGGGGGAGAGGGGTGTGTAGGAAATCATAAAGGGAGTTGTGGGGCCTTTTGGGCGGCCCTGGGGGTGTAGGAGTTCATAAAGGGGGTGCAGGGGGAGGGGTTTATAGCTTTGTTACATCAAATTAGAAAGAGAGAGAGAGAGAGAGAGAGAGAGAGAAAAACCATAAGATTTCTGGAAGCCAAATCACATATTATAAATGTTGAACTATGAGACGTCGTCACGCTTTGCGTGATGCGTACGACTTAAGCGAGCTTTTCGAGGGGAGCCATTAGGGCACTAAAACTCGCAGCACTTAGGCCAAAGGCGATCATTGCCTGCGAGCCTTGAAACGCAAGGGAACTTAGCCAGAAAGGAGCGGCAAAGACGCTCCTGAGAGCCTCGAAAAGGGAGGCGAGCCGATCACACATTGAAACACGCGGGACTTAGCCTGCAAACACTTAGAAAACATGAGATCACCTTAGGCTGCAACCAGTTGGTGAACGCGGGACTTAGAAAAAAAAAAATACGAGACACGGGACGTAGCAGAAAAAAAAAAAATTGAGACGCGGAAAAAATACGAAGTTAACAACCAACTGCACAAAGCAAAAAACACACAAAATACAAAAAATAAACAACCCATCACACACAGCAAGGGGGAACAGCCAGACATCTGGGAGTGAGGTGGAACGCAAATTTAAGTTGATTTTGCAGAGTTTCGTCACCCGAAAATCGGCTAAGTGAGAAAAAAAATGTCTGCCAAACAAAATTAAAACAAGGCTACACGTCCATGGACCATGCAAAAAAAACGCCAACTGCGTACCACTTTCACACAGGAACGTACGAGGTACAAAATACACCATTACAAAGGATGGCAAATGCTCGTGAACCACGCAGCACATAGACAAACAACGCAATTTTACAACCCTAACTTGCAACTAACATTTTGCACCTAAAGTAGAGCTTTACACAAGAGGGGAGGGGAGACACAGGGGAGGGAGAGGTGGGGGAAAAGACACAGGGGAGGGAGAAGAAGAGGCACAGGGGAGGGACAGGGGGGAAGAAGAGACACAGGGGAGGGACAGGGGGGAAGAAGAGACACAGGGGAGGGACAGGGGGGAAGAAGAGACACAGGGGAGGGAGAGGGGGAAGAAGAGACACAGGGGAGCAGGGCAATGAGACACATGGGAGCGAGAGGGGGCAATGAAACACATGGGAGCGAGAGGGGGCAAAGAGACACAGGGGAGGGGGGAAAGAGACACGGGGAAGAAGTAGAGGAAGGGAGAGGCGCTCATTGCGATGCCTGTGATGACTGCCAAAGGCGCTCATCGCGAGGCAAGCAGGTTAGAGGGGGGGGGGGGGGGGGGGCGGGCTCGCAATGTGTGGCAAACACAATTGCCAGGCTTCAAATTTTATTGCCATCATTTTTGAGACGCTCATCACGAGGCCCGTAAAGTAAAGTAGACGGGGGAGAAGCTCGCAATGAGTGTCGAAGGTGCTCAGATTGTGAGGCAAACAGCAGTGCCAGGCAAAACATTTTTATTGCCGGCATTTTTGACGGGCATGTTGCTAGTAGATACATAATACTGGTTGAACTTGTAAAATCTAATTCAGAACAGTTCCAAATGTAACAGTTAAATGTTCCACTGTTTAGGCTTAAATATACATGGACTCACCACATCTACTATACACCATCTGATTGAGACTTGAGAATCATGCGGAAAACGTCTATACATTTATGGTCCCCACACATAGATAGTGATAAAGGAAGCTTAGCCACATATTGAAAATCTGCAAAAGTACATGTAGCTGTATGGAGCGATCCCCTAACAGAGACAAGTTGCTGCAGAGACAAGCAAGCTGTGTCTGTCATCAACCTTAGGGGTGAGCTGCATACATACAATGTGTGATTTATCCATATGCAACTCTCAAGAGCAATGGTTCCCCAAACCTGTTCTTAGAAGTCTCTTGACAGGATTTATACATAACCCTGTTTTGGATACAAAGGATGAACATGGAAGTGCTTTTACTTATTGAATAACCATAACAGTATCCCCTTTATTCCAGTAGCATTATATATAAATACTCCTTTAGGACTTGTTTGGGAACCACTGCTCTAGAGCGTGCTCCGTAAAGCTTCTCAATTTACATAGAAAGTGTGAAACTCTGATGATCTGTAGTATGAGAATTGGAGTGTGTGACTGTCAATGCACTACAGAGCACATAATATTCCTATGCTGTTTATACTTGTTCTAAAACTGTTTTCTCCTGTGCAAGCAATAAAAATGATTTAAAAAAACTATAATAGAAAGAACTGCTTCATTGTAGGAAGATGCTTCTTACATCCACGCACAATTAGATGCGTGGATGGACCAACAAATGTTCAATCATTCACAGCAGGTTCCAGGGCATCAGTTGATGTAACCTTACTATATACTCAGTGAGTGACTGAAACACTACAATTTCAAACTGAGGAGGGTCAGTTAAGAACATTTTAACGCATCAATGTACATGATGACTAGTATGGAACTAGGTAAACAGAAATTGCTCTATTACCTCTTGTATACTGTGATCTCAGCCCAATTTATTATATACATGAGCTAGCACTGCTACTATGTTAAAAAACATATCTGCTAAAAGGGAGAGCTTATTATATTTTACAATAACAAATGAAAGCTTGTAGAAGTTAAGATTTTAAGCTAATAATTAGGTCTACCAGTATACAGTCTCATATCTATGTCTATGTTTCTATTACTGTCCCCTAGGAGCTGCTGTTCTCCTTTTCCTTTTTCAGTCTACTTTCATTTAAATATCATATAAACAATGGAAAGTATAGTAATATGAGCTCACAAATATACACATACCAGTTCTGCAAAGAGATCAGGAGGCAACGTTTTAATGATATCGCTGTTTTTTTCAAACCCTAAAAGTAAAAATCAAAGATGGAGTCAAATGAAAGTCATTGCATGGTACTGGAAGAAAAACATATTGGTATTGTAAGGAAGATATATGCTACAGTATAGGCAATGACAATAAGGACTGCTGAAAGTTTAGAGGAACACGGTAACATTAATACAAATTAATTGAGTTATAGTAGAGTAAGAAAACATGTGTCCAAGCATTTTAAAGTAATGTTTCAGTAGTAACTTCATTACTACAAGTTTTAAGTTTAATTGCATGGAACGGATAGCCAGTGTTGGAAAATGATGATTTAGCTCACAGTATTTGTGTATCAGAAAAAGAGCTTCCTATCTTGGAGAGCTGAACAATTATCAAGTTTCCCAAAATAACTGGATGCTCATGTAAAGTAGAATAGAAAATCATCATAAGAGGCAGAAAGTCAGAACTAGAACAGGTTGTAAAATTCAACATGTTATAAATAGTTGCAAATACTGTCCATGGTTAAATAGATAAGAAAGGACACAAAGCAATTGTTCAATTAATTAAAGCACAAATAGCTACAAAATAAAACAGTCATCAGCAAAATAACACAGATATACTAAAAAGAAGATGAGAAAATTAGTAGAATTTAATAAGGTTCTGGGGAAGCTGAACAGCATTTCTTGAATTGTCCGGGATGCCAAATGCCATTTGTCACAACCTACAATGATGATGGAGTATAGAGGATCCTAGTCCTCTTATCTCCTGTAGGTTTTAGACCTAAGATTTGGGTGACTCAGACCAATGGACCTTCTTTGCGGATGCAAGAGCATAAGTCCCAGCTTTTGGTAGTGTGCCTGGGAAAACCTGGAAGGGAGTCAGAAACGATCTCCTCTGCCAGCATATGCCCCTGGGTCAATAATACACCTGCACACAAAGTCTTGATGAAAATTATGAACCATGTTTTATTTTAGAACAGCATATTTAACCACATCACACAAGAATGGGGGAAGTGGCTACCGTTAACCAGCCCCAAATGACGTCTGGCCAATCATGAAGGGGAACTGTGTGTGAACCAAACGTCCCCTACCAGGTCCGCCCACTAGGCAAAGCCAACTAATTCATTTGGGGTCTGTCTCTCCAGGGCAAAGCATACGTTGGTTCTCTTGTGCCCATGAGAAGCCTTCAGGCCATCCCATTGTTTCTGGGTGCCTGCCTGCCTGCTCTCCAGCTGTGAGCTTCCCATTGTTAGTTCTCTGCTGGATACTTAGCTAATGGGATTAACAGGCCTTTGGGAACAAAGGAGGCGTGGCTGTATTCAACGGCTTCCCCTCTACAATATAATGACATACTAATATAATAACATACATTCATATTTACAAATACAACACACAATGTTTCACACACATAGAACCAACACATCCCACCAGCTCCCTCACATGACACCCATTACAATGAGCCTAAACATGGAAGGGATGGGGATATGCGAAGGGGTAAACTTATAATACTTTATCCCCTAGACCACAACATAACCATATAGCCATAACAAGTGGGCCCCAAACCTTTTGTTCTTCCCCATGGCAACAGCATGTGGAAGACTACCCAGCCCAAAATGGCCACTGCTGCCAGTCACAAAATGGCCCCAGCATAGTTCACACCAAATCCAATATGGCCACCGGCTGATTCATGACACCATTGTGTTGGTGTTGCTCAGCCGTATGCGACTCTCTCTGACCTCATCCTTACTAATCCACTTGGTATTCATGGCAGAGATACTGGAGTGGGTTGCCAGTTCCTTCTGGCATACAGCTCCAAGTACTGAAAAGGCCCAACCCTGCATGGCTTCAGGGTGCTGTGACCTCTTGGTTCCCTGACTGGACTCGAACCCAGGTCACAGCAGTAAAAGCACCAAATCCTAACCACTGGACCCCCAGGGAATCTTCCAAATGCCATCTCTGTGGGATAAAAAGTATGTTTCCTTTTTATAATAGTTTAAAAATATGCTATTATAAATTTGCACTATAAAACATGTGTTTAAAAATGATCAGCATGTACAGTGAAAGTGTAATCTTAATTTTCACCAACAATCTTAAAGCGATATGGAAGATTGTTTAACATGTGTAACATACCTATGTATTTATTTACTTAGTTTTACTTATAAATAATTAATAGCTATGTTTTACTACCTAAAATAAATAAAAAAAATGCCCCTTTATAGATCTACCCATTGCACCTTATGCAAACACAGACTCTGTATGGCTGGATGTGCAGTGTAATGTCCTAGCCTATCACGGACCATGTCTCAGCAGCATGTTTTCTAAGACATGTTCCCTGATAGGCTAGGATTCTACACCGATCACCCAGCTCTACAGAGTCTGTGCCTGTATACACTGCAGTGGTATGACCCATACAGGGCCTATTTGATTTTAGGCAGTAAAAACAGAGCTTGTAATTACTTCTTAATAAAAACACAGTATATACAAGTTAACTTACACGTGTATTTACTCCATGCCTAGTAAAATCCAGAAATCTTCCATATGTCCCTTTAAGGTGGTAGAAAACCATCCAGAAAGAAACATATAAGTCTGGACAAGAGCAATATATTTGTATATCGAAAGCATAAAGATGATAAAGAAAACTGTAGAAGCTTATTAGCTTTAAAGGGACATGGAAACACTTTTTTCCCCTATGTTGCATCAGAACGCCACAGTGTATTTTATTTTTTCAAATGAAGGTGTCAGAGCACAAAAAACATATTCAGAAGTTTAACTGCTCTTGGAGGCTTGCCCTCTGCCAGCCAATGAGATCTACAGATGTATGTATGCTATCTGCATATCCTATTAGGTTCAATGAAGTTTAAACAGATTTTGCTAAATGTTTTTTTGTTAAAAAACATCTTTCTAATGATTAAAATTCACTCTTTTAAATGAATGAGAAACCGTTGTACTCTGCGTTTCATTAAAGGAAGGATAAATAGATTACAAATGATTTAAAGTGTCTTTATAGTCCTTCCTGAAAGCCATATATGATAGTGATTATTACCCAGAAAATACAGGCATATAAGTGTGCCCTGGCTCTAATGTTGTGATGCAACTGCAACAAGTGGCACATAAAATTATAATGTGCCGATATAATGGCCCAACTCGTATAACAAAGATTGATATAAACAGCTGCTAAATGTATATTTATTACAACAAAAGTTCATCTTTTCCTTAGAAATCATGCACTAAAAATAGTTGTTTTTACTCATCTTTAAATGACCACATAACAGTAAAGATCTCCTAAAAGCAAGTTGAAATACTTTTTCAATTACGTGCATTTTTCATTGAGAAATCAAATACATTAAGATCTGTGTTTACATATGTCACTGACTGCCCTCTGCCAGACTCACACTGCAAGTCTCTGTAGTGAGCAAAAGAAAAACAGGTTAACCCTTACCAAATGCATCTGTGCAGAGCATGGAATGCTTGATCCCCTAAACAGGTCTGTTATGGGTTAACTTTCAATGCATTCCTGAGTGCAAGGAAAAACTGCTATCATTGTCCTCACTGCTGCGGCAACTGTTTTACTGATGCAACAGGCTTAAGGCAGGCTACGCTGCACTTGTAAACAGACTTTAGATTTGTTATTTGTTATTAGTGTAATTAAATAAAGGACCTTTCCTGTTGGGTGGCCGTGCACAGTGGTGGCCATCGGCCACTAGGTGGCACGGCCCCTTTTTCGGATAAATAGGTGTATGGATGAGGAGTGTTAGGATGAGGGATGTTAGGGTTAGGTGGGATCTATCCCATTGTATAATCGCCAACAAATGACCAGCATTGAGAGTTGGTGTGCCAGCAAGTCGCCTCTAGATGGCACCGTCCGGTTTCAGGAAAGAACCTAATTATAACCTCCTCCGATGTAGCGTAACTCGACGCGCTGAATTGACAGCGAGGCCATCGCTATGTTCGGAGCGGGCACTCGGCCCTCGGATGCGCCTCTCATAGCTCAAGGCCTCTTCTGTTGGCCCCCCTAAACATAGATCATTTTAACATACAGGCTTGTGTCTTTCACACCATGAAGAGCACTTACAGTGAGGTAAATGGCTCTTTAACCAGGAGCTCCTCCCATCTTTTGCAAACAGCATTGTGACACAGTGTAATACTACTTCCCTGCAGCTGCCTAATCTATTATGAGTGCAGCAAGGGCAAAAAGAAACATATAATCCTATGGCCCCAGATAGCTTCACTCACATCATGCAGCTGTCTCAATAAATGTGCCTTATATCACCCATCAAACTAAACTACCCCCTGCTTCCCTTCTGGATCGCTACCTTGCCATGGTGACAAGTTTGTGTACTTCAGTTAAGCTGTGAGCTATACCATGTAGGTTCACCCACGATAGCAGAGAGATCAGACAAATCACGGTCCAATGGAGAAGGAACTGGCAACCCACTTCAGTATTTTTGCCATGAAAACCTTATGGATGTGCACAAGCAGACAAAAGAAGTGCCTGGAGTGCTGCAGTACATAGGGTCACAAAGAGTCGGACACAACCGAATGATAAAACACCAAAGCTAAACAATTTGTAAAAGATGGGAGGAGCTGCAGCCTAAAGATGAAGGAAACTACAGTGATAATGTAGGAGATGAAAGCTGCTGTTATTACACTGCTGCTGATAGCAATAGTGACAAGTTTCCCTTATGATATTACAGATAATATATCATGATGTCCTCACACCTATTGCTCAGTAATGCATATGCCCCTTACATCACACACAGAGCATCTCACCCAGTACTGACAGCTCCCTCTCAAACATCTTCACTTCAGTCTTTGCAGCCATAGACCCCGTGACACTATAGGGCAGGTCACGTGAGCAGCTCTGGCAGATACCGGCACAATGACACTAACAAGACAGGGATGAGCCTGCAGGCGCCATATTTGAAAATGGCAAACATTCACACTGCAATGTGTGAAATCATGTTGCTAAATAGAACATATTTGATTTCAAATATATTATATCGAGAAAATATTTAATAATATTTCTGGGATTATTTATTCTACTAGCGATATAAAGTTATTATTGGTGCCGATTTGGAGTGGGCGGAGCCTGTGTCAGAGGGAGGCTTGGAACGCATCTCAGGGTGTGACAGATAGTGCTCATCTACTGCATGGAGTCATTGCACTCAGTCTTAACATATAATTTAGCATTACATTTAGATACAGAAACTGATGTACTAAAATAACCATATATTATGGTATTCAGATACAGGCCAGTATGTCCCCCATGTTTCTTCTATGATTGTGTAGGTTTATAACACCCTGGCAATGCCTAGTAGGCTTTATATTACTCGCCCTGTCAGTGTTACTAATTATTTGCACTCCTATGCATTCTGAAAATAAATGATGACGTGATAATAACATGAGAATACAACTGCATGGTGAATGAGCCGATGAGAATGACTCATTAGCCAATATTGACATATAACCCCCACTCAGTATAACGCACACAGTACGTGGTGCCCACGCTACACTCAGTATAATGCACACACACTCCGTACGTGGTGCCCACGCTGCCAGTCTGCGTTCCACAAACTGCACTACCCATGACTAAGGAAGAGTCCAACCAGTCACAGATAGGGGGGTCCTGTAGAATTTCTAGTTTTTCTCGGACGAATAAGGAACTGTCAATGCGCTTGTCAAATTACTGGTATTTATTACAGTATAATTTGAACAAAAAAATAATCTGTTAAGAATCACCCTGTTCTGGATGTTGATGAAAGGCCTTAGTCATGTTTGCTCCCCCCGCCCGTCTGTGGGTTGGACCGGTCCATGAGTCAGGTTCAGTAGACGGAAGCGTGTGTCTGCTGTCAGTGCTGGACTTGCCGGTGCAGTCAGTGTAATTGTCGGTGTAAGAGATACAGCTCCGCCATGCAATCCATGCGCTGGCTGCCCCTGGAGGCCAACCCTGATGTAAGATGTGTGAGGGCACTGTGCAGACACACTGACCGGTAATGATATACACAAAGGCTGACTCATGTCTGTGCTTTATCTTTCAGGTTATGAACCAGGTGAGTGTGCTGAGCAGTGAGTATGGTCTATCACACTATACATCTGGTGTAAGTCTGTATACACACACTATCACATGTGTGTGTGTGTATATATATATACATATATGTGTGACTTCAAACTTAATATATAACAATATATGATGTTGTGTTAACTCCCCATGACTAGTCAATTTTCCTGTTGGAGAACCTTTCCATTCCGATGTTATTCTATGGTGCTGAATGGCATATCTAACTTTCCTATATTATGATTGAATTTGATAGAGGAGAATCTGTAGTGTATGAAAACATTTTGTTGTATGAAAGAAGTATCAAAATAAACATTAAGAAACTTACCATAACGTTTGCTAAAGCTCTTGAGTTTGCAAGCACTTGATTTTCAGAGTTAACACCCCTCAAAATCCCTACTAAAATTAGTATACAACTCATAATTTGCTTTGGCAACTAATAAATTGGTTCAATTTGTGATGGCAGTTTGTGCAGAAAGGCTTCATGGCATGTGTAGTCCCCTGCACAAGGAGGAGCCCTGGCATTGCTTTGTGGATATCTGCACTGTGCTGCTGTTAGCTTGAAGGTCAGTATAAGTTTAAAAACTGTACCCAAATGCAGTGCTTCTCTTGGTAGGTATCAGGTGCTTATGTAGGTAGTAGCTCTGTATGTGTATAGAATGACTCAATGTAATGTGTGTGTCTGATATAAGCAGCATGTGTTACATTGGAGAAAGGTAAAAACAGGGAAACTGGTGGTTATGATTGCATCCTGTAGAATGCACCATAACCCACCTAGCAAAAAATGTTTGAATGGAAAAAATGCAAAACTTTTTTGCAGAAAAGAAAAAAATGTGCTGGGGGTGATGTAGACACCCCCAGCAACTGAGATTTGTATATTGGATATCTAATTTTTAATGAGATATCCAATATGCAGCACATGCTGATTGGCTGAAGGAAAGTGTCTGACATCATATGACTTCAGTAGGGCAGACTCCAGGTGATAACTGAGCATGTCTGCACAAATTTCAGGGGGTGTCAACATTGAGAGAAAACAGTTTGCAAAAGCAAGAAATTCAGAGAACTTCAGGCTAATGGTTTACTTTTGATTTTTTTCATGCAATTTTTTTTTCCAGACACTATAAATTCTCCTCTATCAGATGCATTAATAACCCACATCACTTATATATACCTTTTAATCACCATCCCCAAGAGTTCTCCAACATCTCACTCTATAATACATGCTCAGGGTGTTCAATCTCCTGGGTTTCAATTTGTAAGCTTTTGGTATGTCTATTGAGTTATATTTTAAAACAAGTTTGCAGTATAAATCTTAATAAATAAGCATCGTTTTTTTTTTTATATATATATATGTTAAACTATATAATAAAAATACTGGATTCTATCTGTACTCTGTACTATGACACCGCTACATACACAGCACAGTGGAACTGGTGTGACATTGCAATTTATTGTACAACAGAAGATACTTATTATCTCTTGTATTAGGTAATCAAGAACACCCACAAGCCGGATTAGCCGGATTAAGAATTGTTTGATAATGTACACAATTTGAAATAATGAGTCATTGCAAAACACAGGCCAAATTATTGGCTACTATTTCAAAATTAAATTAAATTGAGCTTTTTAACTGTAGTTGTATCATAAAAAGTATTATTGGTGGGCATATTTCATTTTGTGTAACATGATTTCTGATGGTGTGTGTGTGTGTGTGTATATGTATATATATATATATATATATATATATATATATATAATCAGAGTATTGCAGTATATAGTGATACCCTTTTTATTGGACAAACATATTCATAGTTTTCATGACTAGCTTTTCTAGAGCGCATCTCTCTTTTTCAAGTCCGAAGCAGCTCTGATAGATTAAAACACATCACCGTTTTTATTTATTTTCTGGATCTGTCCGGTTTTATGTGCGCCGCTGTTCAAGCGCGCTGCCGCAGTACAGCAAAAGCACTATTCTCACACCCAATGTGCCGCAACTTGACGGGGAGAGCGCGTGCTTGCGGCAGCTTGCAAAAGGTGGCTCACATAAAACAGGATAGGATGATCTAAAAGTGGAGAACATGTAGTAATTCAGACACAGATTACCAATTTATTACCGGTATATTGCTGTGAAAATACATTGTTAAATACTTTAGTCTATATTCGCTAATATGCAGAGAAAGGACATCACCCCCTGTTTTCTATGGAGAAGTGAGCTTCTCTATATTAACTTCATCATAGCAAACCGGCATCATTGCCCTTTCATCCTTTTTTGTGATCTTGTGTATCTTTTAAATCTAAATGGGGCAGTATTTATTAATATATTAACCCATAAGTGCCTTCTGTTTTTTGTCAATATTCTTATAGATGGTGGTTTCAGACCTCTACTGTTCATATAATGACACTGATTTCACTCCTTCCAGATGTTTAGCAGCCAGCACTGATATGTCTACCTAGTTTGGCTATCCCTCTTTGTGTTCTTCACTCTCCTTAGTAGCAAACAATACATGTGATATATGCCACAAAGTCCCTTCTGTTTAATGTGATACTGACATGTTTGGGGTTATGTTTTTAAAGTGCATTCAAATTGGCTTGATTGACTCATTCTCAAGATATATAAATGTTGCATTCTCCATGACAGCATATGCAGATTATTCATATAGTTACTGATTAGTTTCTCTGATGGCAAAGCATGATTTGCCCCTGTTTTGATGCACTTATATCCCCTTTCCCACATTATCTAGCACAATGCGCCACTAATTAGAATAGAGTACCAAAATGGTATACAGTGACACACACAAGAAAATATTTATAAAAATACAGTATTTAGTTTATATCAGAATTGCTAGTACAGTGTAGAGCTGTATAGTGGATGTCATGTTCTCAATTTATCTTTTTTTAAAGACACTATAACGACATCAAAGGAACATATCAACACATAATTATAATAAGTCTGAAATTAGTTCTTTTCATACAAACTAAAAGCCAAGGTCAAACATTAGTAGATGAGATTGTCACTTGAAAGATATAGATGAGATTGCAATGGTTGTGTCCCCCAGGCATACATTCCACAGTAAGACAGCAAGAGGGAGGGAAATATATTGTATTGCCAAAGAAAATATACCTTGAAGTTTTAATATTGTAGAACTCCTATATAACCAGAAATGTCTAGTTATTTCATTGTTTAGAAATATACAATATCCTCTGTCATAACAGAGATCATTATAATTGCTACAAAACAAACAGAAAAAACATTAGGGTGTCCATGAAGTCCCTCAGTAATATTGAGGTGGTTCGCTGAGATCATTTAAAAAAAAAAAAAAAAAAATCAGTGGTTCTTCCCCCCTCCAAATGATTTTAGGGCATTTAGCCATCATGCGTTTGTATGTATGTTTGCAGAGTATATGGTATAAAATCATATATAGTTCCTGATTAGTTTTTTTGGGTTGGGATTTGTTTTTTTTAAGTTCATTGTTTTACGAACATTTAGTTCTAAACACAATAATTCTTGCCTTTCTCGGTGGCACAGTATCTAAGTTAGTGTCACCATTCAGTAGCACAGGGGGTTTACCAGGGGAAGGCGTTTGGATTATAAACTGTAAAATAACACAAGGGTAGATCCGCTTACGTCATAATGGTTATTGTAATTGGATAACTTACGTCAGAGTAGGGACCTCAGCGCTGTTAGACCAACTTTTCTGTTGCTATATTTCGACATATCTTTTTACTAATTTACCTAGTGTATTCAGATATGTATAATAAGTTGCTCTATATGGACTATCAATCCCAGACATGACCATCCCTCTTTAGGAAAGAAATTATTGGACAGAGTTCCTAGGTTGCGATGGCCTGCAGTAGAACGACATTGCAGCCAACTTTGATGCAGACTACAGCCCATCCAATGCTCTGTAGATCTTCCCATAGAACAAACCTCATTGCATAATGTTTTAAATAAATTAAATTCTTTATGTGCATTATGTTCCTTGTTTATATGGTTCCTTGTTGCTTACATTGAAGGTATTACACCCTCGGCATGTTGTTTCACTTTTTTTTTTCTTTCTTAAAAAAAATAGCATGACTGAAACTGTGGGCATATTATCCAAGACCAATATCTTATTTATTTTATTTTGTTGACCATAATAAAATTCACTTTCGACCTACAATGTTCCACTTTTTGAATTTTATATACAGAAGTATTAAATACTTTTTCTGAAGTATAATATATATACATGATGCTGTTATGTAATAATAATTGGGAAGAACCTATATTCATTGTCACTCAGTTGCCTTCAAAAGTAAAATGATTGAATTAATTTTAACTATAGTGATACATATTTAAATTCTCATGTCTTTTTAGACATATTGTAATACATTGAGATGTCTATATAAACACATTTATGTATTCTGAGTCACCAGTAGACAAAATGCATGTGATAAGTTTTATACAGGACATTGAGTTAATTCATATATATCACAATAGGAGCATTTACCTCATCATCTTAATAAATATAACAATGACTAATCTTGCCAACTTGCAGCGATATCACCAACCAAATACATTGTAATAAATTACTCTGGTGCCACAGGACTTAAAGTGCCCCAACAGGGAGATAGATTGGCTTCTAATGTTGCTAATGAGCCTTTAAAGTAAACAGGAGATGAAAAAGATGAGAAGTGACCTAAATATAGAACTGTGATCAGATACTAATAGAGAGGAAATGGCACCGGACCAGTGGAAAATTCAAGTACATCTGACCTGATTACATTTTCTAAGCCTAGTATTGTTTTGTGTGTATATTTAGATAAGGGCATACTCCAGTGAGCATGTTGGCTATATTCTAGAATTACCATATTATTGAACTGTACTGGAATGTAGATGAGACTTCAGATGAGATCCATGTCTCTGCTGTGCTTTAGCACTCTTGTAAATGCTCTCTACACATTTCTTTCTATTGATCTGCACATTAAAGGGATATCTAAGTGAGCTGGATTAATACATTTCTGCACTCTGTAGGCAAAAAGCAGCCTATGTGTATGCAGCACATCACATAAAACATTTTATTTTTATTAATATCTAAAAATCCATCTGATTATGTTGACACCCCAGGGGGTGTCTACACAACTTACTGGAGCCCCAGCACACTATTAACCCACTATTTACCTGCTGTCGCTTGCTTAGCCAATCTCCTTACAGCTTCCTCCTTGCAGCTTCCTGTCTCATGTCAGTGGTACACTACATTTCCCAGGCTCCTTTGCCTACATATCCCATGCTGCTTTGGCCCATAGCCACTCAGAGAGCAATGTTGTCACTGCTGGTATATGACTCATCCCTGCTTCCTGGTTATGCTGTGTGATGTTGCCATAGCAACTAACAGTGCTATGTCTGAAATCTTTCTCTAACCGGATTGGCCAAAACAAATTGGAGGGGGTGTTAACCTTGATTTTAAACTGTCAGAGATTACAATAGATTTTGCTGTCTTCAAAGTAAGTGTTTTAATGTTTATTTTGGTATTTTTTTTCATTCAATGATTTTTTACTTTCATACACTTCTGATTCACCTTCATCAGATGCATTCATAATCCAGGAATCTGAGATATCCCTTTTAAGTGAAAAATCTGAGACGTTATAAAGCAGTACGTTTTGTACATATGTTTTGGAAAAGATAGCTTCCAAAACAACGACATGAGATGGAAATATGAATGCTAGTTTAAATATTATATATAAACTAGCGTTGTGCACTTCAAAAATGACGGGGCAATAAAATTAGAAGCAATGGCAATGCTGTTTGCCACACAATGTAAAGCTTTTTCTACTCTTAGGACCTTCGGCGCTCATTAAGAGCCTCTCCTCTCATGTACTTTTGCTCCTCTTGACATATATATATATATATATATATATATATATATATATATATATATATATATATATATATATATATATATAATTTGTTAACTAATAATTAATTAGTTACTTAATAAATGAATATACTTTACCGATTTTGTAATATATCCAGCAAAACGTTGATTTAGTAGTGTAAAGTGCCATTTTAGATTCGGAATGTTATTAGTTGCAAGTTTATGTGGTAAACTGGCGTAATTTGTCTATGTGCTACGCGGTACGGTCACTTGTAATAGTGTATTTTGTACCTCGTACGTTCCTGTGTGAAAATACTACACGGTTGGCGGTGTATTGCTCGGTCCAGGGTCCTGTAGCCTCGTTTTCATTTTTTTTTGGTGGCCACCCTGCATTTCCTAAGTGTTCGGAGGCTAAGTCCCGCGTGTTTCATTGCCTCCACTGCTCGGCTCGCAGGCAATGAGCCCCTTTGGCGCTCATTGCCCAAGTGCTGCGATTTTTAGTGCCTTAACGGCTCGTCTCGCAGGCCTTAACGGCTCGCCTCGACTAAGTGCTCCGAGTTAAGGCTTGCTTCGCTTTGCCTAAGTTGTACGCACCACGCAAAGCGTGACTTCTTGTAGTTTGACAATTATAATATGTAATTTATTATTATATAAGTTAAACCTGACATCTATCATATCAAGCATATTTTACTTCATACACATATAGTGCCTTGCAAAAGTATTCACCCCCCCCCCCCCCTTGGCATTTTTCGTGTTTTGTTGCGTCACAACCTGGAATTGACATGGATTGTTTGAGGATTTGCATCATGTAATTTAAAGAACATGCCCACAACTTTTAACATTTTTTGTTTTTTTATTGTGAAGCAAACAACAAATAGGACAAAATAACAGAAACATTCTGTGAATGCTTTTGCAAGGCACTGTAGTACTTTCATGACCCAGTTGAGGGGGCCAACTCAACTCCAGAACTCTCCTGCCTTGCCACCAGGAGTGCTCAGTTGGACCGTGGAATGGATGGGCTTCTCGGTGCCTGTCTCCTATTCCAGGGCCATCGGGATGCAGAATAGGAATCAAGGGGTTAAAAATAACAGGTTAAAATCTCAAAGTATAAGTCAGAACACCATGACTGTTTATTCAGAAGAGTATCTTTAAAGTTGGAACATTTCTAGGCAAACAGAACAATACTACTTTCGGTCTACTCACATACATGAGAAAATTGCCTGCCCCTAAAAAGTTATCTTGGTCAGCCGTCTGTAATACCTCGCCGGTTAGGGGGTATTTGGGGTATCCAGGTGGGCCATCACAGGGCCAATCTCAGAGAAGCCCACCTCTCAATCAATGTGAAATCAATGGGCGAAAATTGAGACGGCATAGCGCTTTAGGGAGAAGTTTTCACTGGCAATCAGCAGGCTCCATGCCGATCATCACAATTACTGTTTCATTAATATATGCCTTTATTAGTCTAGTATTTTGAGATCACTCCAAATGGTGGAGACTATCTTTACCAGAATTTCATAAAGTCCGTTGGATCATTTTATTTGCTAATCAAATCTCTACCTACTAGCCACGTTAGATGCCTCCAAGTGATTGTACAGACATTATAGACATTGAAAAGGTACCATGAATTAAAAAAAACAAACAAATAAAGCCATTATTTCCATTAGCCAAAGTCTCATTTGTGCCTTTTATGTTAAGTGACAATCGCATAAACTATTGTGTTGGCGGTAGTGAAATATAGAAAATATTAGTGTGTATGTGTTTCAATGCTCTTTATGGACTATCCATCCTAGACAAGTACTACTCACTGAATTAAATTCACTGATGTAAACAAATCATAAGATGTCAGAGATGCTTCATTTTAATGCACATAACTGTGTTTACTGGAGTATAATCCACTCCGAGAGCATGACTAATAGCAAATCATTATTTATATTGCAAATTGTTTTGCATCTTCTGAATAGGTATAGCATATCCTTAATTCCAATAAATTATTTGTGTGTGTTCACAATTGAATGTCTAAAATAAAACTTGTTTCCTGCTCAGAACTCTGAGAAACTGTTATTGCACTGCATTCTGGGAAGCTGAGCAGGGACATGCAAATGTGCCCACAAATGCTTCGTTCTTCAATCCATAACCATTTTAAACATGGCTTCCTTTAAGCTTATGCCTGCGGCATTACACAGCTGTTATGCAAAGCCGGCATTACACAGCTGTTATGCAAAGCCAAGGTTGGATTACACAAGCTGGGAATCCTACTCATGGACAGCCTTTTCAAGGTTACTGCCTATCATCTGCGTGGGGCGGGATCCCAGCTTGTGTTGTGGTCCTTGTGAGTAGGTAGTTCACCACAGCAATAATTTTATAATATGTTGGGCAAAAGAGCGATAGAAGCCCTCCGCCGTAGAGTAAATAAATAGTACATCTGTGTTCACATCTGAATGTCTTAAACAAGTTTAAAAAACCTGCTTCTAGCTCAGAATTCCGAGAAAAACAGTCATTACACAGCATTTTATTCGAATTAAAGATTTGCATTACCTTTTCAGAAGATAAAGATAACGCAAATACTTTTCTTTTTTTTTTTCTAAAGTTACTATAAAATTGTCTGATGTGCTACTCTGTGCAGAGCTTTGTAAAATTACAACCTCACATTTACTCCTGATTTATGCAAACAACTTTTTAATTTGGGCATGTAGCTATTGAAAGCCACCTGTTTCCAATTTAAGAAGGCTTCATTGCACCAATGCAGTACAATACCTGGCAGAAATCAGACTATGCTAAAAGGACACATTAAATCCTCCATGAATATTAATGATCCTCGTTGCTGGGATGTGTTATGCATAGAGGCTGCGCAGCATAATGTGATTTACACAATAGTATAACAGAGACAGGAGGCTATAAAGGCTGTATGAGTGAGCTTGTCATTCCTGAACATCATAGGATTTATATTTCTGTTCCTGTACTATGTGAATCTAAAACTGCAACTTTCAAACATACTATTTTTTATTTATTTATTTGGTAGATTTTTGTGAGAAAATAACATCAAGTATCTGTGTTTTAACTTATAAGAAATAACTTGCTGTGCACAGATAATACAACTGTATATTATCTAGTAATACAATACAATATGTGCATGGAAGTTAAAAAAATAGCCTTTTAGTTAAGAATAATTTAGAAACATTAAAACATAAAGTAATTATAAGTTTAAAAAAATGACTTGACAAAAAAAGTGGGAATATTCATTAAGGACATAAGCCTAGACAGCCCAATTAGAGACCTTAGTCTTTATTTGCATATTTAAAGATCCTTTAATTTAACAAGTGCTTTAAAGTGCTGTTTTTCCTCACTGAAACAGACCCTGCAAAGGCCTGCTCTCTGTAGCTAATGTGTACAATGTGTCTATCGTACTAGATGTACTAGTCAATCGCAGACTGTGTCTTCGCAACATGTTACTAAAATGCTGCAGAGAGTCTGACTGGCTGGCACATCTAGTACTTTAGAAACCGTGACTCTCATTCTATTGCTATTTTGGCCAATTGAATAGGGGTCTAAATAAGCACATAACATATTTTTTTAAAGAAGTTTTTACTTAGTAAGCATCTATCTAAAAGCAAGGTTTTCACTAACTAAAAACTTATTTAAAAAATATATGTTATGTGCTTATTTAGAGCACTATTCAATTGGCCAAATTCAATTGAATGAGGGCCCTTGTATGCATGAGCTACAGGGGTGGGGGGGACCTGATTGTGATGTTTCAGTGGGGGAAAGCAGAAATCCAACACAAACATCTTCTTGCTGTGGAGTACATATTTCAGGCCACTAGAGGGCTTTGTGACATAGGATACATTTGCAATAAATCATCTCTTAGGTGTATACTAAAGACATCTGGCTTTATACCTGATATTAAAAAGCACCTTAATTGGACTGTTTTTGTCCTATTTGAATACTTTTGTCAAGTACATTTTTGCTTAGGTTATTACTATTGTTTTCTTAATGTGGCTAAAATGTTGTTTTTCTTGCAAGTACATATTTTTATTATTTTACTAAATATACAACTGTATCTGTGCATAGCGACTTTTTTCTTTCAAGTTGCAACACATCTACTTAATGTTTTTCCTCATGCAAAAATAAAAAAGGGAAATAAATACATAAAAAACTTGGAATGGTTTAATTCTTTACTATTTAAATGTGCACATTGTATTCTATTAGTGAACATTCTTTTTTAAACTTGTTTTAGACATCAAATGTGAACACAGATGTTCTATTTATTTACTATATATACCGTATATACTCGAGTATAAGCAGAGTTTTCCAGCCCTTTTTTTAAGGCTAAAAAGGGCCCCCTCGGCTTATTCTCAAGTCACTCTCCCCCCCCCCCCCCTGTGTCTCTCTATCCCCCCCTTATCTCTAACCCATCCTTATCTCTAACCCATCCTTATCTCTAACCCATCCTTATCTATAACCCCCCCCTTATCTCTCTAACCCCCCCTTATCTCTCTAACCCCCCCCACCCCGTGTCTCTCTAAACCCCCCCCCGTGTCTCTCTAAACCCCCCCCCGTGTCTCTCTAACTCCCCCCCCCCCTCCTCACTTTACCCCTCTAAATACCTCCCCCTCTCCCTTTCCCCTCACTTACCTCCATCTACAGCTGTTCCTCCGCTCCTCCATGCTCCTTCCTGCTTTGGGACCCGGCATATGCTAATGACGTGATGTCACATTCGCGCCACGTCATTAGCATTGGCTGGGTCAAGACGCAGGAAGAAGCGTGGAGGAGCGGAGGAACAGCTGCAGATGGAGGTAAGTGAAGGGAGAGGGGGAGGTATTGTGGGGAGTTTAGGATGGGGATGGGGGAGTTTAGGATGGGGATGGGGGGGTTTAGGATGGGGATGGGGGGGTTTAGGATGGGGATGGGGGGGTTTAGGATGGGGATGGGGGGGTTTAGGATGAGGATGGGGGGTTTAGGATGAGGATGGGGGGTTTAGGATGAGGATGGGGGGTTTAGGATGAGGATGGGGGGGTTTAGGATGAGGATGGGGGAGGGGGTTTAGGATGAGGATGGGGGGGTTTCGGATGAGGATGGGGTTTTTTTCGGATGAGGATGGGGGGTTGAGGTTGAGGAGGGGGGAAGAGACACAGGGAAGGGAGAGGGGGGGCACACAAGAGGGGGGCACAAGAGGGACACAGGGGGCAGCACATTTCCCACCCTTGGCTTATACTAGAGTCATTCATTTTTCCCAGTATTTTGTGGTAAAATAGGTGCCTCGGCTTATACTCGAGTATATACGGTATATAAAAAATCTGTTTCCTTGCTGCAGCGTAGTTGAGCCTGGTTACAGAGCTTGTTCCTGCTCTCCCCCCCATTATAAGATTTATGATGTCCTCATTTCCTATTGGCTCCTAGGGCCTTCTCATCCGTAAAGTTTGGTTTGGTTGCTCCCTGCACAGAGATCTGTTGCAGCTAAGGCAGGATTTACAGGTGCAAGTTGAGTGCCCTAATCTGGGGGAGTGAAAGTTTTACATTCGTGTAAAACTTGGGGAAAAAAAATGTCTGTAGCCTATTTACAGCAGTGCCCTGACTTAGAGCACCAGATTAGCATAGGGCTCTCCGAGTCCTATGTGAATGAGGTGCTCTAAGTTAGGGTACTGCTGTAAATCTGCTGCACAGCTTTTTTCTCCCCTAAGTTCTACACTAATGTAAATCTTTTACTCCCCTAGGAGCCAATAGGAAATGTAAACGTCATAAATCTTATAATGAGGGGCTAGTGCAGCAACAAGCGCATATACAGTGGATATAAAAAGTCTACACACCCCTGTTAAAAGGTCAGGTTTCTGTGCTGTAAAAAATGAGACAAAGATAAATAATTTCAGAACTTTTTCCACCTTTAATGTGACCTATAAACTGTACAACTCAATTGAAAAACAAACTCAAATCTTTTAGGTGGCAGGAAGAAAAAAAATATTGTGGTTGCATAAGTCTGCACACCCTCTTATAACCGGGGATGTAGCTGTGTTCAGAATTAAGCAATCACATTCCAAATCATGTTAAATAGGAGTCAGCATACACCTGCCATCAATTACAGTGCCTCTGATTAACACCAAATAAAGTTCAGCTGCTCTAGTTGGTCTTTCCTGAAATTTTATTAGTCACATCCCACAGCAAAAGCCATGGTCCACAGAGAGCTTCCAAAGCATCAGAGGGATCTCATTGTTAAAAGGTATCAGTCAGGAGAAGGGTACAAAAGAATTTCCAAGGCATTAGATATACAATGGAACACGGTGAAGACAGTCATCATCAAGTGGAAAAAATATGGCACAACAGTGACATTACCAAGAACTGCAGCTCCCACCAAAATTGATGAAAAGACCAGAAGAATACTGGTCTGGGAGGCTACCAAGAGGCCTACAGCAACATTAAAGGAGCTGCAGGAATATCTGGCAAGTACTGGCTGTGTGGTACATGTGACAACAATCTCCCGTATTCTTCATATGTCTGGGCTATGGGGTAGAGTGGCAAGACGAAAGCCTTTTCTTACGAAGAAAAACATCCAAGCCAGGCTACATTTTGCAAAAACACATCTGAAGTCTCCCAAAAGCATGTGGGAAAAGGTGTTCTGGTCTGATGAAACCAAGGTTGAACTTTTTGGCCATAATTCCAAAAGATATGTTTGGCGCAAAAACAACACTGCACATCACCAAAAGAACACCATACCCACAGTGAAGCATGGTGGTGGCAGCATCATGCTTTGGGGCCGTTTTTTCTTCAGCTGGAACTGGGGCCTTAGTTAAGATAGAGGGAATTATGAACAGTTCCAAATACCAGTCAATATTGGCACAAAACCTTCAGGCTTCTGCTAGAAAGCTGAACATGAAGAGGAACTTCATCTTTCAGCATGACAACGACCCAAAGCATACATCCAAATCGACAAAGGAATGGCTTCACCAGAAGAAGATTAAAGTTTTGGAATGGCCCAGCCAGAGCCCAGACCTGAATCCGATTGAAAATCTGTGGGGTGATCCGAAGAGGGTTGTGCACAGGAGATGCCCTCGCAATCTGACAGATTTGGAGTGTTTTTGCAAAGAAGAGTTGGTAAATCTTGCCAAGTCAAAATGTGCCATGCTGATAGACTCATACTCAAAAAGAAAAGGTGCTGTAATAAAATCAAAAGGTGCTTCAACAAAGTATTAGTTTAAGGGTGTGCATACTTATGCAACCATATTATTTTATTTTTATATTTTTTCTTCCCTCTACCTAAAATATTTCATTTTGTTTTTCAATTGAGTTGTACAGTTTATAGGTCACATTAAAGGTGGAAAAAGCTCTGAAATTATTTATTTATCTAATTTTTTTACAGCACAGAAACCTGACATTTTAACAGGGGTGTGTAGACTTTTTATATCCACTGTATATGTAATAGTTGAAGTTTGAGTGTTCTAGTTTTTCTATATTCAACAGTAAACTAAACAAAATGTCACTGGTGTGGCTCTTCAGTAATTTTCTTTGGTGCCCCCTGTCAGGTTTAATGGTATAGGGGGAATATATTTTATACTTATAAGGGGAGATTGGCAGATGATTCTTTGTATAGAAAGGTGATCTGATTGCCCATAAATAATGAAACCACCTACATAGTGCAAAACAAGAGGGTTCCCATGTACAAGCTCCACCACTGATCAGATTGATGAGAAGTTGTGGACTTTGCACAAATTGGTAAATAACTAGTTTAATATTATATAGTCTGTGTGTGTCTTTCACATATAGTTGTTATTCTTTCCATCTTATTCTTTCCCTCTTATTCTTCCTATGATGTTTCTGGTAACTGTAATTGTTTTTTGATCATTTGACCCAATCGGATCACACAGCTCAATCTTTGTCAGTGACAGAAATGGAACCCATTTTTCTTCTAATGGCAACTCTCCTCAAACATGAATCAGCAGCCAGCAAACTAAACAAGTTCCAGAAATGTGACTTAGATACGTAATCTTCTCTAGGTGTGGTCAGAATAGAATAACATAAAAGCAGATTGAACTTGCCCTTAATGTATGTAGTGGCTGACATGGCATTTTACTTTTAGTAGTCAAAATAACCTCATACTAAATATCAACCACTGTTAGTTGTTGTGCAATGTTTACATTTATGTGATTTTTTTTTTCTCTATATAATTTTTTGAATAACTACAGTTGCTAACTAGCATGTTTTAGAAAGCAGGCTATAAGCACATCCTTTCCATTTTTATCTTTTATATCCAGTTATTCATTACTACATGAATCCATTTTCTTTCATCAGCCGACGGTGTCTGTTACTTTCTTAGTAGCTTGTGCCCTTGTAAACTAATGAGCAGTATGCTAGATGTAATTAATGCACAGGCAGTTGTAAATGCCACATTGCCATTTATACAGAAAGAAACTTCCTGTGTATTGAAAGTCTCCTTCCTCAAGAAATTGATCAGCAGAAACCAAAATGGTAGATACATCCACATATAAACATATTATTGATATGTCATCCGAAAATATGTATCTCTATATTTTCAACATCATTCTTCAAAAGAGTATATTTTAAATATATAACCGCAGTGGGACCTTTCATTTATGCTGCTGCCTCTACCATGTTAAAATACAAATTATAATACGCTTACGGTATATATATATGTGTGTGTATATGTGTATATATATATATATATATATATATATATATATATATATATATATATATATATATGCTCAATCGGATTCAGATCAGGTGATTGACTTGGCCATTGCATAACATTCCACTTCTTTCCCTTAAAAAACTCTTTGGTTGCTTTTGCAGTATGCTTCGGGTCATTGTCCATCTGCACTGTGAATCCAGTGTCTAGTTCTGGGCGGTCTTAAACATCTTCATATTACTTTATTTCTGTATCCACTGGGCTTCCTAAGCTGCATTCTGTGATCTCCTGTTTCCCCTGAGGCAGTGTCTGTAATGGGCTCTTCCTGAGCGCTGTCCTTGTACGCACAGCCATTGCACTGACAGGCAGGTGTGATATTCCACGTACACAAAACATTCATTACTTGAGGTCTGTCCTTGTGTACTCCATAAACCACAGTGCCTTCATTTGTTGGTGAAAAGATTTGTTTCAAACAACTATCACATTTACTAAAGTGATTTGTCAATACCCAGCTGGGCATGCTTGAAGTGTGACGGGTAGTTACTAGATCTGTTGCAACATCTATTACTTGAAGCTTTTCGTACAACGTGTCGGCCTGCATACTGATGGTGGTTTAGGAAATCTGATGTCTAAATGGTTTTCTTTCAACACATATCTGCTTAGAAACAATGTAAACAGCCTCTATTACCACATTATATACAGTCAGGTCCATAAATATTGGGACATCGACATAATTCTAATCTTTTTGGCTCTATACACCCCCACAATGGATTTGAAATGAAACTAACAAAATGTGCTTTAACTGCAGACTTTCAGCTTTAATTTGAGGGTATTTACATCCAAATCAGGTGAACGGTGTAGGAATTACAACAGTTTGTATATGTGCCTTCCACTTTTTAAGGGACCAAAAGTAATGGGACAGATTAACAGGCAAAAAACAAACTTTTTCACTTTTTAATACTTGGTTGCAAATCCTTTGCAGTCAATTACAGCCTGAAGTCTGGAACGCATAGACATCACCAGACGCTGGGTTTCATCCCTGGTGATGCTCTGCCAGACCTCTATTGCAACTGTCTTCAGTTCCTGCTTGTTCTTGGGGCATTTTCCCTTCAGTTTTGTCTTCAGCAAGTGAAATGCATGCTCAATCGGATTCAGATCAGGTGATTGACTTGGCCATTGCATAACATTCCACTTCTTTCCCTTAAACTCTTTGGTTGCTTTTGCAGTATGCTTCAGGTCATTGTCCATCTGCACTGTGAAGCGCCGTCCAATGAGTTCTGAAGCATTTGGCTGAATATGAGCAGATAATATTGCCCGAAACACTTCAGAATTCATCCTGCTGCTTTTGTCCGCAGTCACATCATCAATAAATACAAGAGAACCAGTTCCATTGGCAGCCATACATGCCCACGCCATGACACTACCACCACCATGCTTCACTGATGAGGTGGTATGCTTTGGATCATGAGCAGTTCCTTTCCATCTCCATACTCTTCTCTTCCCATCACTCTGGTACAAGTTGATCTTAGTCTCATCTGTCCATAGGATGTTGTTCCAGAACTGTGAAGGCTTTTTTAGGTGTTGTTTGGAAAACTCTAATCTGGCCTTCCTGTTTTTGAGGCTCACTAATGGTCTCCTTTTGATTGTTGACTTTGACACACATACACCTACCTCCTGGAGAGGGTTCTTGATCTGGCCAACTGTTGTGAAGGGTGTTTTCTTCACCAGGAAAATAATTCTTCGGTCATCCACCACAGTTGTTTTCCGTGGTCTTCCGGGCCTTTTGGTGTTGCTGAGCTCACTGGTGCGTTCTTTCTTTTTAAGGATGTTCCAAACAGTTGATTTGGCCACACCTAATGTTTTTGCTATCTCTCTGATGGGTTTGTTTTGTTTTTTCAGCCTAATGATGGCTTGCTTCACTGATAGTGACAGCTCTTTGGATCTCATATTGAGAGTTAACAGCAACAAATGCAAATAGCACACTTGAAATGAACACTGGAGCTTGTATCTGCTCTTTGTAAATGGGATAATGAGGGAATAACACACACCTGGCCATGGAACAGCTGAGCAGCCAATTGTCCCATTACTTTTGGTCCCTTAAAAAGTGGCAGGCACATATACAAACTGTTGTAATTCCTACACCATTCACCTGATTTGGATGTAAATACCCTCAAATTAAAGCTGAAAGTCTGCAGTTAAAGCACATCTTGTTAGTTTCATTTCAAATCCATTGTGGTGGTGACCTGACTGTATGCAATTGATATATTTATCACACTTTTATATCCATGGCGTACAGATTTTGTTGGGAGATCATTATTTTCAGTGATGTCCGGTCCATAACCCCACAGAAGGGTTTAATGTACAGTTTGGCATTTTATAACACCTTTTATATAATGGTCACTCACAAGGTGACTGGTTGGGCCTAGTTATACCAATATATTTATTTTAAACCATCCAGTTTTAGTTTAAAATTATTCTTGCAATAAACCAATCGGAATAGTTAAAGACTTCAGTCCATTCGATAGTCCTATTTCATCCATTGTGGGAAAGTCAGAAGATTAAAGATGGCATTTATTGTTAGATTACCACTGTGTGCTGTAAATATGATCATTGGTTTTGGGCATTAATATTTAAATACTCCGGCCTAGATTACGCAAAAAAAAACTTGAATTTTACAAAGGGCATGTGTTCCCAGATGTCTTTTCCAATGACCCTTGCCCCCCCCCCATCCAAATTTCTTTCTGATTTTTTTTTTTTTCTCTCTAATTGTCTTGCTTCCTTTATTCGTGTTTTTCTATTTCATTATCTAATATTTTATATATTTTGTTTTTTTTCCAGTTTCTTAAACAGTTAGGTGTTGGAACAAGCTGGCAGTTTGTAGATGTGTACGGCTTGGACCCTGAGCTCCTGAGCATGGTCCCGAGACCAGTCTGCGCTGTTTTACTGCTCTTCCCTGTGACAGAAAAGGTGAGTTACTGTACCCTAAATATTCCCTGGCCTTAGTCTTCTAGCTGCTATAGGTCAATAAAGATATAGTACAACACACTAGCAGATACTTAAGGCTTCCTTTGCAGTCTGACATGGCAACTTTGTCTTTCTGTAGTTTTTAGTCCTATAATCGTTAGGGTCTCCTTGACTATATTGGCATTCATTTTAAGTAGATATTCTGTTTATACTGATTTTACTGATCTAGAAGCAAGCAGTAATAATCTTGCATGTCAATGTTTGTCAATTCTTGCAACTGAGTTTAAGAAACTGGTTGCCCCCTTGCAATATAGAGACTGAAGCCCATTTGAATACTTTCATATGTGTTCAGATTCTTTTCATCCAATTGGACACGTCTGTTGGGTATGTGCTGTGTCACATGCAGGTAAACATTGGATTAAAAATGTTATCTAAATTAGATTTTTTAGAAACCTGAAGAATCTGAAAGTGTGGACAAACATTGTTTTCTAATGTTTTTATGACCCAAGTAGATTGCATTTTACTGTTTTTCTCTCGATATACTTGCAGAATTTGCCTATTTACGCATAAATCTAGTATGACGATATTCTTGCAACGTAAAATAACTTATCATGTACATGATTTCTTATCATCAAACTTATTGTATGTCCTACAGCCAAATTACTTGAAAGTGCAAAAAGATAATATCCTGTATGCACTGGAAAAGAAATGAAGCATGTGACCTCCTGCTAGCCTTAGTGTGACATGTCTTAAAGTGCATTATAAAAACCGTGACCTCTATTTTGTTAATGAGCAAACATTTTAGGCAATTAGCATCTCTTCCTTTTTTTTAGTGTTTTAGTACAGAATTTCTCCTTACGGTGACACAGCTGTGACAATGCCTGACAGTAGATATTTAATTAGTTAAGCTCCGTGCTTAATTCTTTGTGACTTATTGCCAGGGTGATTTGACAGTTTCATTGGCATCATAATTAACCTTTTGATTATGCTGTTGCTTTAGTTCATGTACTTTATGTCTTTATTACACTTGAAGTGTCTATGAACTACCTTTGCAGTACTAATACCAGTTTTCAGAAGTTCTCATTTTTCTGATGCCTTTTGACTGTTTTTCATCTTTTCCACTTAAAAATATGTTCTAAAATGTTATGTTCAATGTTTACTTAGAACTTGTAAAGTACAATACTATTGCAATATGTATGTCAAAACATTTGATTGGGTGCAGCAAATAGCCACAATATGTTTTTGTTGTTATACCGAATTAAACACTCCTATGCGTTCTTTGTCTTTTTATATCAATATACAAATGTGGGTAACATAATTATGTGTTTTGTTTGTTTTGTTTTTTGCTACTGGTACTCATTGTTACAATGAGATCTTTTTGTTTTTTATATTTGTTTTTTCTTGTGTGGGTTTCTGTATGTAAACCATTTTACACTCGATCCCTAGATTTCTAATTCCAATTGTCCCTCTTTTGGAAAACAATCTCTCTTGTGTTATAAAATCTCTCCAAATGTCCGTCAAGGCATAAAAATACCTTTAAAACTCCAGATGCCCATGCAATCCCTGCCCCTCCTCCAAACTTTACCCTTTGCTCACTCCAAAAAGAAAATAAGAAATCTGAGCACTCCTCATCATCTGTGAGTTGTCCCCTGGATCCTCTACCTTCTCACCCTTCTCCAGCCACTCCACAGAAACTGCATTAACAAAGGTGGCCAATGACCTTCTTACTATCAAAGCTTAGTATTCTCTTCTCCTTTGTCTCTCTGTTGCCTTTGACAATGTCACACACCCCCTTTTTTAGAATCCATACCAATGCCCTTTCATGGTTCTCCTCCTTTATAATGAAATATTCCTTTACTGTATTGTCCCCTGGAACTTCCTCAAGTCCTCTTCTTTCATCAGTTGGCATTGCCCAAGGCTCTGTTCAATTTTCTTTAGGCACCCCCTCACATTGGATAGTGATCTACTCATTTGGCTTTCAGATACACAAATCTCCTCTCTTGATATATCCTCTGAGCAGAATCTTACTTTTATCACCAATTGTGTCTCTGCAATCTACTTTTTGATATCTCTGTCACCAGAAACTGAACATGTCCAACCAATACTGAATAAATAGTCTTTACTTCCAGAAATATTACAGTAGTATGAACCATCTCCCTCACGTTTGAAAGTGCACTATATTTTCCACCACACATGCCTGTTGACTCAGTGTGTCATGGCCAACTCCAGGATCTATTTCAGGCATCGCATCCAAGATCTCAGTCAATCCTGTTAAATTCACTTGCACAACATTTCATCTCCCGCTTAGGCTACTGTAAAATTCTCCTAAATGGCATCCTTCTCACCCCTCTCCAATCCAACCTCTTATCACCTACCACTGCTCATCTGCTGTTCCTTTCTGCAATCTAGCAGTTTCCTGGGGTTTCCCTGAAGGATTGAGCTACTGGCTGGAGCGCAGAGCATCATCAGAGCACAGTTCTCGGCGCTCTAGTGACGGCGCGCTATTTTGCTGCGGCGAAGGACGTGCCACCATTATTACCAGCTTCATTACAGATCCTCTTGTTGTTGTTGTTGTTATTATTAGTATTATTATTATTATCATTATATAGCATACAACATACTGTATCCATTGCCCCCTGGTTCAGGCACTAGCTTATGGCAACTAATATCCATTCCACACCTGGCCTTCAATACAGCTTTTCTCACCTCTTTAACATACCCTTCTGTTTCTCCCAACCCACCATCCTGTCTATATAGTGAGCATGCAGGAGCAGTGCGCTCACAGTCTTCCATATTGCTTGGCTGACCAATATATTTGTAAGTAATTGTAACTACCTCCAACTGTATATTGCGACATTAAATATTGTTCTATTAATACTTGGTGATAAGTACCAATACCTACATTCTAGCTCCTTAATTTCCATCTTTCCTTCTCTCTCTTTCTTTTCTTCATTTATTTTCTCCAAGTATCCAGGAGTGTGTCTGTTCTGTGATTTATATGTTTTAGACTAATAATATTCACATACCAAATATAAATATAGCAGCTTGATCAGAGGCCTTCTGCATTACTTAAATCCTGCCTTTTACAATCATGTTATCATTGACTTAACTCATTTATAGGATTCTGTATTTGTTGGTATGATAGAAAACAAATGGTATTCAGTACACAATCTAATCTGTTGACAACGGAGTATCCAGTATTCAAAAGGGATCTAATAACCATTCATTTTTTCTTAATCAGTATGAATTATTCAGGGCAGAGGAGGAAGCGAAAATTAAAACCCACGGCCAAGATGTGAATTCCTCCGTCTACTTCATGAAGCAAACTATAAGCAATGCTTGTGGAACAATCGGCCTTATTCACGCTGTGGCAAACAACCGAGATAAACTGAAATTTGGTAAATATGTGAATTTTGTTCTTCAGACTGTTACTTGCAGCTTGTCCTGTAGGTGGCGATATAGTACTTGCACAGAATGATTATGGCCTGAAATATAGGTTTTCATTACATTTCCTAAGTTCTGTAGATATCACAGGGACACATTTCACTTGATGAGCCTCATATTTGGCCCCTACGTCCTTCAAAGGGCCTCACAGTGCTTTAAACATTTTTTATTTTATCACAAGCAAAATGTTAAAACCACTATAGGAAAGGAATTCATTCCTAATTAATGTATAGATAATGAGGAGTGGTGTTTAGGATAATAATAGTGTATTGTTTGCTAGTTTTAGAAATGTAATGGACTGTGTTGAAGAAGGACTTGCTCTCCCACTCAAGAGAACTGTCTGAGGGCCACATGAGCAGCGTCTGAGGGCCACATGAGGCCCCCGGGCTGCCTTTTCTACACCACTGAGCTATCAACTGTATGTGATTATTTAATATTACAAATATATTTTTATTTGCTAGCCATCTAAAAGGCATACGTTTTTAATGAATTTCAAAATTAAAAATATACCCCATAGTGTGCAGATGGAAGATGGCTGGTTTATAGTGACAGTATTTGAAGATACAACTTGAGTAACATTTTTAAATGATAAGTTCTACCTAATGTTTCTTCAATATAAATGATCACCCTTAGAGCAGATTAGCTATTTATATAAAAGTGACGGAACTTGCCTATTTTGTCAGGCGGCGACTCAATGTTTGTGGACAGCGGAAGCTGCCATTTTAGAAATCATTGTGAGCGGATTGGTTCAAATGTTCATGAGCTAGCTCAAGAGCCAGTCAGCTGAGTTCTATGCTGTGACATTTTGATTTCTGCCATCACCTAGTGATAAAAGGCAAAAACTTTTACACATATTTGAACTTTTATAAGAGCAACTTGAACTTGTGGCCAGCAAAACTGTTTGCTGCTGTCTTAAATAAAACAACACAGAAATGATATTGGGTTAAAACAAACTCCATAATTATCTATACTTGTTGGTTAGATTTTAGGATCAGTGTGGTCATTCCAATAAATAGGAAAAAAGTTAAGTAAATATGTTTTATTCCCAGAGTGCACTATTGTGTGCTTAAAGGAGAAATTCCACCCAAAAGTTAAAATGGGTAAAAATGATCTTATTATTCCAAACCCTTGGTATATTAGGTAATGTGAGCTGCTAAAGAATACAGAACAATAAATGTAACTTCTCTGGTTTCGAACTACAGCTGTACATGGTGTGTTCTTGCAATAAATAGGTTAAAGTGCATGAGCGATGTACAAGTGCAAGTGCTTTGTCTTGGTATCGGCTACAAATAAATAATACTGCAAGATGCGTGTACAAAAAAATGTATTGGTGTTTGTGCACTGAGTTGGGCTGGTCTCATTTGTGTAATCACATGGCCCTGAACTTTGGTTCAGTGCAATATTTATATAAAATCAACATGGCATTTAGCAATTGCTTTTGGGAGGTGAGCTCTTTATGATGACCCATGACTCAAGCACGTCTAGAAATACTACAGGAGTCACACCAAATACATGTAACGAGCCACCTTTTTTATAGTGTTTTTATGTAACTGACTGTTAAAGGACGACTGAAGTGTCACATTTATTATACACTATTTGGAAGAACTTGACTTGATAATGTGCAAAATGATTTTGATTCCATATAAAATAAACACATCCTTTCATTTTTTTATAATTTTGTTCAAATTAGCTGAGAAAGAAAGGGGTGGGAGGAACCATTAATTGAGATAAGATCTTGATTCACTTATGTTAAAATTGACACTTGATAATAGAATTCAATGCTAATGAGTAAAGCCACATATGATCTATTCCCTTCAAGCTGTAGACAGATTAGCGTGCTAGGGTAGAATCGCCATGACACAATCAAAAGTATCTAAAATGTTACCTACTTCACATGGATGTGAGATTTTTACCGAACTACAGTGGTCCTTAATTAATTAATATGGTAAAATCACTGCATGAAGCTATTTTACATTGGTCCAATACTTTTTTAAGCAATCTAACTGCATTTAAACTGATATTTTATAAATTGAACCTGCATGTACGGTAAGTCTTCCAGTAGCCACACCTAACCAGATATTATATGTATTGTATGAATGGGATGGTCACACCCTGCACCTAGCATTTTATGTTTACCGTGCCCTGCATACAGAGATGAAAAGTAAATGTCACTGCATTTCACCATACATTAAGAGGAGAGAATTAAAAGGCTGCAAAAGAGACAGGATAAGGCAAAAATAAACAATTTGTGTAAAGAAGGAAGAATCCAAAGAGGATGGAGGAACAGGCAAGTAGTGACAAACTCCATGAGTCATTTTGCCTTTTCAATACAATTTTTATGCTCTGTGAAATCCACCAATCATGTCATCAAAGTGAATCGGAAGCGGCATTTGCTATAGATCAAAACGATTCTCAAATGTGAATTATTTGTGTTGCTATAGGCATGTAGTTCACTGAGCTGTTTAGGGCATTATACTGAGGATTATTTGCATTTCTTAATCTTCCAGACATTCTAACGTCATGCATCTGGGGAGATGACAAATACCAAGAATGAATGAAAGGTATTGTCTGCTCTCTAATGATGGATTCTCTGTTTACTTTCTAGAATGTGAGTCTGCTTTGAAAAAGTTTCTTGAAGAGTCTCTTTCAATGAGTCCTGAAGAAAGAGCTAAATTTCTAGAAAAAGATGAGGTGAGCAAATGAGTTGGTATGTAGTATATCCTATGTATTTTTGTAATAAAGTGGCAAAAGCATTCACAATAGTGTTTCCAAGGTATGCACATTAGACATGGGATATCAGAACTCCAGTACACAAGGACATTATAAGCAACATGACCATTGCATTTACATGCAGATTTATGTTGGCCTAGGCCATTCAGATTTATGCACCCCACACACCCCACTTGCACCTCCACTTTTTCGCTTTCTTTTTCTCAGATCATAGTGCCTTGTGACCCTAGTCAGAAACACACCCCTGTGCAAATTTAATCTGTCGCATTGCTCTACAGCATCAGACAATTGATTGTGCATGAATTGTAATTGAGTTTGACATGAGGTTTAGTTTTGGATTCATCCCATTCCTGTTAAGTACTTTATAATGATCCATTTCCAACAGTGTCTTTGGATCCAGTCATGTGAGTGTTGACATTAGTTAGGGGTATCAATATATATATATTTTTTTTTTTATCAAATACTTTATAAAATCAACGGAGAACAATAAAAGACTATAAGTGATGGGTATACAAAATGTCACAATCATTCATTTCCCTGATCTTTGCATCCCGAATATTACGCTCTACGCCACTTGCAAAGTATTACAGAACATTACTTCTCTATTACATTCTTGGCACATGATAAATAAAGCCAGCATGTGCTTCTGAGTCCAAGAGCGTTCCGATTGTTGGATCTAGCAGCAGATTATCAGTGTGTCTTCCAATTGCAATTAACCAGAAATGCACAGAGCATAAGTATGTCCCACACCATCAGCCCCAAATTTTACCTGCATCTGGTTTCAGAAGGCCTCACTGGTTACTCTGAATTCTGGGAGTTCTATACACACCATCAGGTATGGAGGAGGCCTTGAAAGCTGCATCTTCCCAGGAGCCAATATCTTTTATTAATATTTCTACTATATGCTTGTTATTATATTTGCTGACATAGAATTATTTCTAAAATTAGTTCAAACTTTTCATATGTTTACTGTATCTTGCCTGACTTTACTCCCCATTCCCCCTTTTATGGCCTGTATAATTTGCCTAGATCTCCTCCTTTCCACATGTCTTTGCATTTCCTCTCTGCTAACTGCTCTCTCTCTCCCTCTCTCTCCCCCTCTCTCTCTCCCTCTCTCTCCCCCTCTCTCTCTCCCTCTCTCTCTCCCTCTCTCTCTCCCTCTCTTTCTCCCTCTCTTTCTCCCTCTCTTTCTCCCTCCCTCTCTCTCTCCCTCTCTCTCCCTCTCTCTCTCTCTCCCTCCCTCTCTCTCTCCCTCTCTCTCTCCCTCTCTCTCTCCCTCTCTCTCTCCCTCTCTCTCTCCCTCCCTCTCTCCCTCCCTCTCTCCCTCCCTCTCTCCCTCCCTCTCTCCCTCCCTCTCTCCCTCCCTCTCTCCCTCCCTCTCTCCCTCCCTCTCTCCCTCCCTCTCTCCCTCCCTCTCTCCCTCCCTCTCTCCCTCCCTCTCTCCCTCCCTCTCTCCCTCCCTCTCTCCCTCCCCCTCCCTCTCTCCCTCCCCCTCCCTCTCTCCCTCCCCCTCCCTCTCTCCCTCCCCCTCCCTCTCTCCCTCTCTCTCTCTCTCCCTCTCTCTCTCTCTCTCTCTCTCTCTCCCCTCTCTCTCTCTCTCCCTCTCTCTCTCCCTCTCTCCCTCCCTCTCTCCCTCCCTCTCTCCCTCTCTCCCTCCCTCTCTCCCTCTCTCCCTCCCTGTTCTATTGGTCCCTTATACCATATTTTATTGTTTTCTTTTAGCCCCAAATTTTACCTGCATCTGGTTTCAGAAGGCCTCACTGGTTACTCTGAATTCTGGGAGTTCTGCCCTCCCTCCCTGCCCAATTCTGATTAAATATATAGTGAAATGGGAATCACCTGACTTTCCTACTTGCATATATTATTTCACCACTAGGGGCAGACAACATTTTAAATGCTAGAGCCCTCACCTCTGTTCCTTCTCTCTCTCTCTAAATGAAAAACCTTTCTAACTTTCACTTCTCTTCTGACCCTTTTTATTCCTTATCTGTTTAATCTTTCCCTGACTTCTGCCCCTTCCATTCCCTTTAGATTGTAAGTGGCGAGTTTTCAGTCTTCTAGGATGCTTTGGGAAAAAGCACTTTCTGCAAAGATTCTAAGCTCAAAACAGGGTCCTCCATTTTTGGAATTTTGTTAATGCTGTATTTTCCCTTGTTTTTATCCCCTGTATTGCGCTACGGAATATGTCGGCACGTTACAAATAAAAGTTAATAATAATAATTGGCACACAGGTATTAATCATAGATCTATATAACTGCTCGTTGGCGGACCGGGGCAAACTCCAAGATCAGATGAACATTTGATCTGTTTTTATCTGCTTTGAGAGTTTCATTTCATTTGAAAACAGAAAAGGCATATCCTCAAATACTATCTTTCATATTCAACAATTAAAAAATAGTTTCAGTGTCCTTTTTATAAATTAATTCTGCAAAAAAAAAAACATATTTTATTAAAGGGATTGTGTCTACCCAACAATAAGTTGGTTTAATCTTTAAGGCCATTAAAAGCTGGGTATACATTGCATGTCATTTTCTGTACAAGGAAATCGTTCCTGAGATTTCCATGACAGTTTGTGAGGTCTCTTTATATAATATGCTAATTATGTAGCTCAGACTGCTTGGGTGGTGGAGAGGATCTAACCGTATGATAACACTGGGGAATGTAGTTTTATCTCTGTGGTGGCAAAAAAACACAGACTGTATTACTAATTAGCACATCAAAGAAGCTACTTAGAATTTGGGAACAAATCATGTGTACAAATACACAGCATACAGATTGCTGAATATCTCCGATATTATTTACTTTATAACAAATGGCTAGTGCAATATATAGCCAGTTTATCATGCTTTTTACGAATAACTTAAAACAGCAACGTTATTTTGGGCTGACTGAGTCCCTTTAAATCTTTTCAACTTAAGAGCAAGTCCATATAACCAGTGCAAATCTTTTTTTCTTGTGAAGCAAATAGATTTATTCTAATCATACTGAGTGTGTAGCAGACACGGCAGGAGGAACGTTTACTCCACATATGTATATACTGTTCTAAACAATGCTGAGCCTCACGCAGCTGCTGAGGTCACTAATCAAACTAAAGGCGTTAAAGGCTGGTCCGTACCCTCCAGTTGTCGGTTGTATTCATTTTTAGAAATGTTTTAATTGGTGGCTAGAAGAAGATGACATCAGTATTTACACTGTTTGTTAGTTGCCTTTAAGTATATACTATTTGGCTGGAAAAATATGCATTTTTAATTGTTCTTTAAGTAGTATGTTGTGTTGCTATTGACAAGTTTGATCAAACTATGAGGCTCTTCTGTAATATAACAGACTCCAGTAGAGCAATCCTTAGTCAGTACACAACTATAATAGTCTCTGTTTTGTAAGTTTTTATGATCAATATGCCATCCTTTTGCACAGTTTCTCAACTACACGTATCAACAACCATAAAACTTATTTCTGCAGTGATAATATTTTTTTTATGCCTTTAATTTTTCCTGGGCAGCGTGCCACGGGTATAAATGCTGGCATTCACACACATTCCTCCCCTTTTTTTTCCTCATGAGATTTGTAATGATTTCTTTAGTTCCAGTCCCTTGGCTTGTGCAGTACGGTTCAGTGTTGGAACTTGCTTATTTCATTTTTGTCATACAAGTAAATACAAGCCAGACCTTACCTCACAGGATTAAAATCACGAGCTGAACAGTCTTTTCATTTTCAAACAATATTACTATTTTGTCATGGGTTCTTACAGATCTTGCTATGTATGGCACAAACAAGACTGCAGGAATAAAAGTTTGTGGGCTATACATTTGTTTGTGTGCAACATAAATACTGACAGACCTATATATGGGAAATATAATAGTGGTGTTATTCTGTCTTCTATGCAGAAATGTAATTCTTAATCCTCACTAAACACATCAAAGGAGTACAGATTAAAATGAAACTTTTATGTATTCACTCTAATTCACAAATATTACTGACTCCATTATATATTGCATTTAATGTTGCTTTAATGGCAGCAGTCCTTTGTCCTTGTTCCTAGCAGGATTAGAAAGCTTTGAGGGAACTATAAATGTAGGTGAGATCTCTATTGCGTTTTGTTGAAAGAGTGATACTTTGAGTTGCCACTTGATTATAGAGCGAAGTAGAATAAATCTCACTAGTTTACAGACAGACTAGCAGTCCAAATTGGATCCCCCACAGCACAAGTAAAATGAGCTAAATTTAAAAACAATCTTTATTTTATGCTCATGTGGATTTTAATATTGTTGGATTATTATTTTTATCGTTAATTTATAACGCGCCAACATATTCTGTAGCGCTGTACATAAGATACGTTCAAAACAAGGATACATACACATTAACAAATCGCAAGACAAGGATGGCCTGGTCTTTGAGCCTCAAATCCATAGTGCTTTCCCTAAAGCACCTTGTGGGATTGAAACTCGCAGACTTACAACCTAAAGGTAGTGTGTGAGATAAAGGAGGGAGAGAGAGGTGAGAGAGTGTGTTAGGGTGGAAGGTGATACGCGTCTTTAAAGAGATGAGGTTTTAGAGAGGTTTTGAATGTTTTGAGGCTGGAGGATAATCTGGTGGAGCAAGGCAAGGAGTTCCAGAGAATAAGGGCAGCACGAGAAAAGTCCTGAAGGCGATTGTTACATCCTTCACAAATGTATCCCAAAACCATGATCATTTAATGATTCAGTGGCCAAATGATATGGTTTTGTTTGTCTATGTAATAATGCATCCACAATAAACTCTGTATTAACAGTTGAAGTTTTCATAATGCAGATCTCCTGGTGTAGAAGTAGATCTGCCCAGGAGGCTGCTCTAAGACCAATCTTTCCCTGCCTCATTTTTTCTGCAGTCCCCACTTTGGGCTAACAGACCAGCCTGAACGACTCCAGATTTGTTGGCGATTGCAATACAAATGTTCAAATGTATTTCAATAATCATTGTAGCACAGGATGGGGCTGTATAATGCAGACAGTGCTTCATGTCAGCCATTTTGAATAACCTCTAGCTGAAATGTTATTCCCATTTAATAATCACATAGACCAATGTACCACATTGAATAACATAATATGATTATTGTATAAATGACTTATTTCCCCCTTTTTATTTTCAGAGCATTCGTGTTACACATGAAAGCAGCGCTCAGGAAGGACAGTCTGAGGTATCTGATATTTTATTATTATTTTCATAACTGCATATGTTCTCTGTAATACAAAGATGGTTTGGGCAAGTTTATTCCGGTCTCTTATAAAAC